>ONZH01026274.1:0-535029 GCA_900303285.1 Rhinella marina | reverse complement strand
TACATTAAGCAGTCCTCGCCCCACATCTCCAGAAGATCCCCCGACTCCCCCAACCCCCCAGGGAGGTAAGGATAGAGAAAAAAGGTCCCCATGCTAACTCACCAGGCTGCCTGGGCGCTGTGATCCCACCAGCCGATAGTCCTGTCTCCATCCCAGTTCCGGATCCTGGATCTCGTTGCTGCGGACAGGCATCTTGTAGGGGTCCAACCCCTGCTGTTCCTTGTACTTGAAAGATGGCCCGTTCTCAACGGCCGACCATGTGCTGCACCCGCTGCTATGGATGGGGGGGCCAGCGTCTTGCTGCCCGTTCATATTCCCCAGCCTACCTTAACTAACTGCACCAGAAGAGGTAGCCGGCTCCTCACTAATCAAACTGCGCCGAGCGGCCACCCCCGCTCGTGACTGCAGGCCCGCCGAACCAGCTCCTGCATTCTCGCCCTCGTGCTGATGCTCAGTCTGTTGGAGTCCCGCCGCGTACATGGATTCCTCCCGCAGCGGGACGAGTGAGCAGAAAGCTGCTGCCCCTCTGCCAGATGCGGTGGGTCCCTGGAGGGGCTCCTAACCCGGCGCAGAACTTTGGGGACCTCCGGACTGAGGCGCACCAGACGCTTTTACCTCCGTGGCCGGCGTGTCACTAGCTGCCCTGACCCGTCCCCGCCATCACCAGCACTCAGCAGGCCCTGAAGTTGTGCCTGCAGCCATTCAGGCCCCTGCGCATCCGCCCTCTCACGCAGCTGCCGGATCAGAGACTCAATGTCAGCTATGTCCAGGTATGTGGAGCTCAACTTTTTTCACCTGCCACAGATGTCCCTTCTGTCTAGATAGGCTAAAAAAAAATGGCACCCTTCCCGCCCAACCTATGCCCTTATAAAGCCCCCCCCCCCAGTCTCCACACCACACCCATTTCTTTAAACCCACCAATCCTTCACTGTCACCTAACCTCGTCATGCTGGCTTTGCCCTTCAAGTCCGGCCACACTGGATTAGCTAATATGGTTGACAGCTGACTCACAGAGTCAGACAGAAGGTAGCACTCCAATAGCTCAAGTTCAGTTAGAACCACAGTTAGTGTTAACTCAGTCCAATAGCAGACATGGTGGTGAGAAGAGGTATCACTGAGAAGACTGGAGTAAAAGCAGCAGATGATGATGATTGTCAGAGGCAAAAGCTGAAGTGTGGTCAGAGACAAGCCAGAGGCCAGAGGTCAGAAGCCAGTATCAGACAGTAGCGTGGTACAGATCAGACAGGTTCCGTGTTGATGCAGGCAAACAGAATGGTCAAACAGGCTGGGTCAAACACAGCCAGAACAGAACACCTTTGTTATTAAACATCTCTGAACCCGGACATACCCTTAATTTCACCCAGGCAGCCTGCCTGATGTTAGACGAACCAGGCTCTACCAAACGGAGTCTTCCGCCCAGCAGTGAGCCAGGTGACGTCACCGAACACACTGCCGGGCGGAAGCTTCTGCCCAGCAGTGTATTATTGTAAACAGAAGAGCTGCTCCGATGCTAACATCAGGCGGGCTGCCTGGGCGAATTTAAGGGTATGACCGGGTTCAGAACCCCTTTAACTCAATGCTCAGACAACTTCCTAAGAGAAGAAGCTGCTATTTAAACTTGTAACCCCACCCAGGGGTGCCATGCTGGGAGGCAGGAAGTACATGCCCCTGGAAGCATAAATGACAGTAAGCGGTGGACGTGCGCCTCTATGGTACACCAGCATGGGATAGAGCACGCAGACAGCATGACCAGAGGACGTGTCTGGCAGGCAGGCATGCACCTGCCCCATGTGGCAGAGACAGCAGAAGGCAGTTAGGCAGCAGATGCTGAGTGAGACAGCAGGACATATGACAGGTGAGACAGCAGGACGTATGGCAGACGTCCCAGGCCTAACAGTAACCCCTCCCTTACGCTTCCTCCTTCTCTCAATCGACCTGATGGCAAATTTCTGGAGAAGAAGAGGAGCATCGATCGTTGTCTTCCAAGTTCCCAGGATCTCTCTTCAGGACCGTATCCTTTCCAGTCAACTAAATTGAATGTTTTACCTCTTACAATTTTCTTGTTCAGAATGTCCTTGATCTCATATCCATCATCCGCGGAGACTGGAAGAGGTTTCTCAGAGGTACCTTTACAGAATCTGTTAAATACAGTAGGCTTGGGTATTGAAACATGGAAAGAGCTAGGAATGTGAAGAGATGCTGGCAATTTGAGTTAGTAGTACAAAGGGTTAATCTTCTCTATGAAAGGACCCAGGTAGCAAGGGGCCAACCTATAAGATGGAAGTCTGAGACAAATGTTCTTAGAGGAGAGCCATACCTTGTCTCCAGATGAGAAATGAGGAGGACTCTTGCATCTCTTATCCCCATTTCTCTTCATCTGACCCACAGCTTTTTGAAGAGAGTTCCTGGTATCCAACCAGATCTTGGAAAATGCTTCAGTGGAGGCATCTGCAGCTGGTACCCCAGAGAAAGCGGACACTGGAAAAGGTATATTAGGGTGGCAACCATAGATTCCAAAAAAAATGGAGATTTACCTGTAGCATCAGATATTTGGATGAGGATGTCATCCAGGTATACAACCACGCATGCATGTAGTAAGTCTCTGAAAATATTATTTACAAATTCCTGTCGTCAGGGGTGTTGTAGAGACCAAACGGCATAACTATGTACTCATAATGTCCATCATGGGTATTGAAGACCATTTTCCACCTTCACGGATACAGATTAAGTTGTAGGCTCAACACAGGTCCAATTTAGAGAATATCCTGGACCCTTGAATTTATCAAAATGTTCAGAAATCAAAGGCAATACGCATTTATTTTTAACTGTGATTTTGCTTAGTCCATGATAATCAATGCAAGGTCTAAGAGATCCATCTTTCTTTTATACAAAAAAAGAAGCCAGCCACAGCCAGAGATATGGACTTGCAAATGAACCCCTTTTCCTCTCCTTGACGTAGTCAGCCATTACTTTAGATTCTGCGGGTGAGAGGGGATACATCCTACCATGAGGAAATGTAGATGCAGGCAACAGATCATTGGGGCAATCATATGGGCATTGAGGAGGAATGCTTCTTTTTTATTGAAGACATCAGCAAAACTATTGTATGCGATAGATAGGCCCTCTAAATTAGCAGGTGGTTGGGAGCGAACGTTAGGCTGTACAGAGGTCAGGCACTTGCACTGGCACAACTGTCCTAACGGATTTATCTCTCCTGATTTCCAATCCAGAATCGGTTCATGGACTTGATAGCCAGGGAAACCCAACAGGGCAGATAGTTCCAGAAGTACATACAGGGAAATCTTCTCAGAATGTAGAACTCCAACATGATGATCCAGAGGCTGTGACATAAAACATAGATTCAGATAGAGCTTTGCCCTTGACTAATGTCAACATCAGGGGATTCTTGACTAGTCAAACTGGGAAACAATACTGATCCACCACGGCCTGATGCAGGAAGTTTCCTGCTGAACAAGGGTCAATGGAGGCCGTCATGGAGAACCTAGCATCACCAAACGAGAGTAGAACTGAGGTTTTCAGAGAGGAATTATCTTCGCCAAGGATCACCTCTCCTAATGACCCTAGGCACTGGAGTTTCCCGACTTCCTAGGACAGTTGTGGACACGATGGCCGAAACCACCATAATATAGGCAAAGTCCAGCAGTGAGACTGTGCCATCTTTCCTCAACCAACAGGCTAAGATGGTTTACCTGCATGGGTTCAGGGTCAGCAGACACAGGAGGTGGAGCCACCCAGGGCTTGAGTGTTCTAGCAGAAGACTTCTTTTCTCTGAGGGATTCACGGGACCTTTTAGACAGTCGGATGTCAATTCTACTAAGTCTAAGTCTACGTCTATTAAGGCTACTTTCACACTGGCGGCAGGCCTGATCCGGCAGGTGAAGGGTGCTGCCGGATCAGGCCTGCCGCAGTGACATGTGTGGAGCCGGAACCGCGCTCCGGCCCCACACATGTCACACAGTACATACATACACATAAACATAAACATACACACACATATAGACATACAAACACACATACATACTTACATGCTCCCCGGCAGGTCTTCGGAGCGTCAGAGGGACAGGACGGCTCACACAGGTCACGATTCCGCACAGTGCCCTCTGCTGGGCGCCTGGTGGAATCATGACGATTCCACCAGGCGCCCAGCAGAGGGCGCTGTGGGGAATCGTGACCTGTGTGAGCCCTCCTGTCCCTGACGCTCCGAAGACCTGCCGGGGAGCATGTAAGTATGTATGTGTGTTTGTATGTCTATATGTGTGTGTATGTTTATGTTTATGTGTGTGTCTGTGTCTGTATGTGTCTATGTGTAGCCGGATCCGTAATGGACTCCATTGAAAGTCAATGGAGGGCGGATCCGGTTACCATTATGGTCACACCAGACGGATCCACCCCATTGACTTGCATTGGGGGTCATTCCGGATCCGTCTTGGTGCGGATGCCTGGACCGGAGAGCAAACCGCAGCATGCTGCGGTTTGTTCTCCGGTCTGAAGACGGAACGGAATGCTTTCAGGAGCATTCAGTTGTCTTCAGTTCAGTTTTGTCCCCATTGACAATGAATGGGGACAAAACTGAAGCGTTTTATTCCGGTATTGAGCCCCTATGACGGAACTCAATACCGGAATTTTAAAACGCTAGTGTGAAAGTAGCCTAAGGCATCCAAAGCAGATGGAATCTCTCTTCCTGCAAGCTCATTCTTGATTTTGCCATGAAGGCCTTCCCAAAAGGTAGCAATGAAAGCATCTTTATTTCAGGACAGTTCAGAGGATAAGGTACGTACAGAATTCAATGGCATATTATCCAACAGAACGTGCACCTTGACGGATGCGTAGAGGAGCTAAGGAAGCAGATGAGAGACGACCGGGTTCTTCAAAAGCTTTGTGAAATGAGTCCAGAAAAAGAGCAACATTGTTACTGATTGGACCGGCTCTCTCCCAGGCCAAGGCTTTACCTTCCAGATGGGAAATAATAAATGCCACTTTAGCACGTTCTACAGGAAATTGGTAAGGTAAAAGTTCAAAATGGATAGTGGACAAATTCAGGAATCCTCTGCAAGCAGTAGTAGTCAGAGGAGTAGTAACAGCTGAGATCATAGGAGTCTGTGGAGGTTGAATAGCCGCAGACAAGGAATCCAGACGAGTAGTCGTATGCTGGAGATAAAATGTTACTTGCTTCTGAATGGTACGCTGCTGTTGCAGTTCACATAGGACTTTGGCCATGTCAGAGTCAGCGGAATCTATGGCCTGAGCGTACTCTTAGGACCAGTGGGTGGCCCCCTTTGGTCAAACCAGAGATAGTGTGTATTCTCTGTGGCAACCAAGGGATGGATGGTAAGTATGCAAGTTTATTTTTTTCATTTACGCTATGTTGGGGGCCCATTCTTATATACTGGCACTCATGGGAGTTACTATGGAGGGGATGAGGGAGAGGAGCACTATGGGGGCATCTATTGGGGGCCTTATCTAATACACTGGCACACATGGGGGCACTATGGGCATCTACTGGGGGCCTTATCTTATATACTGGCACTCATGGGGGGCTCTATGGAGAACGGGAGAGGAGGACTATGGGGCATCTACTGTGGGCCCTATCTTATATAATGGCTCTCATGGGGAGCACTATGGAGGGGGGGAGAGGATCACTATGGTGCATCTACTAGGAGGAATTATATGCTGGAACACATGGGGGGCACTATGGAGAAGTGGGGGAGAGGAGCACTACAGGACATCTACTGGAGGGCATTATATACTGGGACACATGGGGCACTATGGAGATGTGGGTTTAGAGCAGCACTATGGGAGCATCTACTGGGGTATTATATACTGGCACACATGGAGGCACTATGGAGAAGTTGGGGAGAGGAGCACTATAGTGGCATCTACAGGGGGGAATTATATACTGGGACATATGGGGGCACTATGGAGATGTGGGGGAGAGCAGCACTATGGGAGCATCTACTGGAGTATTATATACTGGCACATATGGGGGCACTATGGAGAAGGGGGAGAGGAACATTATGGGGGCATTTTATACTGGCACGTTATGTCAAGCACTATGGGGACGAGGGCAGGAGCACTATGGGGGCACTTATATAGGAGTATTTTATATTGCCGCAAATAATAGGGCACTATGGGGACCTTAGCTCAACTAGGGGCACTAAGAGGGTTTTTTGGGCAAACAGTAGGGGACATTGGCTCTACTGGGGGCATTAAGAGGAGGTATTTTTTATACTGCCACACAACAGGGAATTTTTATGCACTGGCAGACATTATAAGGGGGTATTTTTCTTCTGTCATACATTATAAAGAGAATTACTACCGGGGGCATTATAGTGGGCTTTATTACAATTGGGGGACTATGAGGAACACGAATACTAATATGGGCACTATGAGAGCATTATTACTTCTGGGGCACAGTGGGGACATTATTACTGTTAGGGGGACTATTTCTACTACGTGCACTCTGGCAGATAATTATTCCTATTGGTAGGACTTTGGAAAGCACTTTTATTGTGGAGGCACTCTGGCACAGTATCAGCTTAGCATAGTTATTTTGGAGGACATTATGTTTATAGAACTATTAGTGTCAGGGACACTATTTTCTGGGAGCAGTTATTTTTTGGGGAACTGTGTGGAAGGGGACACTATATGTGTGTAACTAGTATTTTCAGGGGGACTGTTTCTGCAGTGTAGTTTTGAGGAGAACAGCGGGGACAGTATTGGAGGTGGCAGGATGAGGTGTTCAGAAGGTGGGAGGATGATGGAAAACTAGGAAACTAAGATGCCTGTCTGTCAAACTCCGCAGATAAGAGATGGCTGAAATAAATCATGGTGGTCTGGTCTGAAAGGAGAAGATGAGGACAGAGAACATCTACATCAAAGGAGACGTCACTGGATGTAAAAGGGCAGTGGCGCTGTATTAGGCCACTTTCACATCTGAGTTAGTGATTCTGGCTGACGCAATGACGAAATTCACTGGTTCCGGCATTGCTGGATGCAGACAGAATGGCTGCCGGTCCCATTAACTATAATTGGGTCCAGCTGAGATCTGCCCGCAATCTGGCAAAAATGGCGAGAATCATGCTGCTGTTTGTGTCCGGCCGATTCCAGCCTTACCCTGTAGGTTTTGAATGTTATGTATTGCTGTATGTATTTTTAGAACAGAATAGGTTAGGTTGAGAATTTGGCTTGGGGGAGCCCAGGCTCATTCTTTGCACAGGGGGCCTCTGCTGTCTGTGTCCGCCCCTGCCAGTACATGGGATTAGCCAGAATAAGGGTCAGACAGGTCCAGTAGTCGATGCAGGTGACAGGCAAACAGAATGGTCAAACAGGCTGGGTCAGACACAGAATATCAGATCAGAACACCTTTTCTTTACTAAACGCTCAGGCAACTTCCTAGGAGAGGAAACTTGTAACCCGGCCCAGGGCCCATGCTGGGCGGCCGGAAGCACGCGCCCCTGTGGTACACCAGCATGGGATAGAGCATGGAGGCAGCGTTGCTGGAGGACACGTCTGGCAGGCATGCGCCTGCCCCATGTGGCAGAGGCAGCAGCGGGCAGCAAGGCAGGAGATGCTGGGGTGACAGGTGAGACAGCTGGAGGTATGGCAGAAGTCCCAGGCCTTACACAGCTCCACCTAGTGGTTAGTGGCTACAGACTGTTATCTCAAATCTGCTATACAAATACACAGTTAGTCCAAATTTTGTTTTTTAGCAGCCTAAATGTAGAAAATGTGCAGCAAACACCCTTTTTTCAGTGGAGCACTGCCCTGCAATGGGACACTGCATATACAAGATCGAGGTGAAGCTGTCACCATCCTGGATAACATCTTGGTGGCAGTTTTGGGGCCTAAATCTTTGTCAGGTGCTTTATTAGTTTATTTGTTAGGGATCACCTCTATTGTACATCAGTGGCCTTGTTGAACGATATTCTTTTGTGAGCAAAACCAAGCACAAGTCTTTTAAGTGTTAAAAAAAAAGTATTTTTTTCTAAAATCAAGTAACCAGAGAGGACAATAGTAAATGTAATTTTCTTTTCCCTTGGAATTTCATTAGTCATGTGACCGACGTTGACCATGCTCTTCACACAGAGACGGGGAATTGTCTCACATTCTTGTATAAAGGTCAGCTACTGTCCGCCTCAGTTCTGGTTTCTGAAATCCTGCTTAGAAATTCCAAAGTACAATATCCCTCTTGCATAATCCAGGGTTTGTGCTCTTATTTTATCGGGTTAAGAGTGAGAACAATGACGGTTGCATTGCACTTTACAGAATGAGCAACTTCTTTTTATCAGGATTTCTCCGTTTTTATTTGTGTAAAAGGAAAAAAGTAAGATCATCAGATCAGCATCAGATTCATCAGTATTCACTGCAGAGTCGAGGTTCACATCACATCATGACATTTATTTTGCTGTATGCATCTAACATGTCCATAGACTACCATTAGCCAGATGTATGCTTATAGAATACTCTTTTGGCATACAGTATATCTTTGCCTCGTTTGTATTAGAAAATACAACACTACAAGGCACTCTTGCAACCATCATACGGCCACTCCATTTAACAAGAAGGTCAACCCCTTTTATTACCCTATACTTTTGCCCATGTGACTAATGCAGCATCTCTACACCTATGAGATGACATTCAACACAATTATATACAAGCTTCTGGTGGGTCAGTAGTACGTTTATCAGAAACTAAAAGCCATATCTGGCTGGTATGAAGGAGATAAACATTTCCTTAGCTTTTTAATGGAACCTCTATGTATAGTTGCCAGCTGGGCTGAATTTGTCAGGACTGTCCCTGCAAATTTTCCCATAAGTGGGAGTACCTGGGTGAGGTTGGGCCTTCCCAGGGAAGGGCTTAGGTAACCAGATTTTACCAACTAAAAAATGGTAAGTATGTCTATGGCACCCTGATATTTGTATATTTGTCATTATGTGGGCCGCTGTGGCAGGCAAATTGTCATGGTGTACGGTGGTGTTCAAGACTGTTGCTATTCCTTCATTTATGAAAATGGCCCAGAAAATTGACCTAGATTTACAAATCCTATAGATGGAGTAAACTTAGACAGACTGTCTAGACGTGCACCAGATTTATCACAGTGGCTCAGATTAGGTGATAAATCTGGTGCAGGGACACTTTTGTCTAGTTCTATACTAACTATTGGTTGGCTTACTTTGAGACAGAATTTTATGCCAGAATTATATAGCAACTTGGGCCAGGATACCCTTTTCGGGGACTGCAAGTCAGAAAAAAAGTGTAGAAATCCCATTTGCTCAAAATTACAACAATTTGCCCCATTTTTTGACAAATTTTAGGTGCATACACATTATTAAATCTGGGCCACTGTGTTTTATTGTTATGTTTGAACTGTGGTCATTCTGGCCTGAAACTGTGGTCTGAGATTTTCAAGCAATGTCTAACATGTTTTTCCCAGTTCACTACAGGTCTTACTGCAGAATGCATGCAACAGTTAAAAGGGTTAACCAAACCCTATAATGCCTCCTCTAATTCTCAGGCCCCTCACACAGGTTGCACTTACCTTGCTTCCAGCATTTGCATTGCTCCTGATCCCTGCACGGGCGCCGCTGTATCTACCTGTCACACGGCTCAAAACATCTGGTGACAGGGGGGCAGCCAATAGCAGGCCACGACGGGAACAAGCCTCCCTAGCGTCACCCACGATGCTAGGGTGGCTTGTCCCCGTTGCGTCCTGCTATTGGCTGTGCCCACTTCCCGTCGCCGGATGTTCTGATCCACGCAATGGGGAGATACAGCGTCGGCCATGCGGGCATCAGAAGCGATGTGGGTGCCAGGGAGTGGAGTGTGAGGGGCCCGGGCATTAGAGGGCACATTATAGGGTTTGGATAACCCCTTTAATGTTTTATTACATAAGCAGATTTATTGCTATTTACATCTTTTTTGATTGTGCAGATTTTGGTGGTACTCCTAGGAGAGGGTTGTGTTCAATCCAGTGCCAGAGCCAGAGCTCTGGTGAGTGCTGCGGCCTCCTCACAGTTTACCAAGCACAGCACTGTATGTGTTCTATTGTATAGTGGCCGTGCTTGGTATTGTAGCTCAGGACCATTCACTTGAATGGGACTGAGCTGTGCCAACGTCATGTGACCAATAAATATGATGTTGCTGGACCAGGAAGAGGTCTCTTCAAACAGCTGATTGGCGGTGGTACTGGGAGTCAGACCCCACTGATCAAATATCAATGACCTATCATGAGGAAAGATCAGGCAGACCCTTTAATTAGGCCAAATAGTTATTTGAGAACATATAGGGATGCTGCATTGCTCACAAGGGCGGAGATATAGCATACTAAAAGGGTTTCCCTTCTTGTAAGTGGTACAGGACATATGTTGTTGAGCGTGCCTCTGCGGAGAGTTGGGTGGTGGAGAAAAAGACTGAGATGCTGCAGGCTGGAACGTAGCATGCAGAGTTGGGTAGCTAGAAGCCACAGTTAGCAGTTTTCGTGAGCTTTTACTGTCAGGGGCGCACCTACAGGGGGGGTCCAGCGGGTCTGGACCCCCCCTAGAACCATAAAGAAATTTTTTTTTTTTAATACCTCAGGGCCGCACCGCAATCGCCACAGGCGGCGCGGCCCTGGTTCGTTTTGCGGGCGGCAGCAGCGCTAAAGAGGAGAGGGGAGAGAGGTTTTTCTCCTACCTGTCCTCTGCGCTGCTGTAATGTCGTATCTGATTGGTGGAGAAGCAGAGGGCGGAAGCTGCTTCTCCACCAATCATTTCAAGCCCCCGCTCCAGAGCCCCATGTGACTGGCTGCCCGGCCAGTCCTTCCACCGGGCAGAACAGCCATCCAGCCGAACCTCGCTCCTGCCGGAACAGCCATCCGGCCAGCCGACCTCCTGCTGCAGCAAGAGAAAATGGTGAGTCTGTGCCCCCCCTGCCTTGTATTGTGCCCCCCCTGCCTTGTATTGTGCCCCCTGCCCTGTATTGTGCCCCCCCCGCCCTGTATTGTGCCCCCCCTGCCCTGTATTGTGCCCCCCTGCCCTGTATTGTGCCCCCCTGCCCTGTATTGTGCCCCCCCTGCCCTGTATTGTGCCTCCCTGCCCTGTACCGTGCCCCCTGCCCTGTACCGTGCCTCCCTGCCCTGTATTGTGCCCCCCCTGCCCTGTATTGTGCCCCCCCTGCCCTGTACCGTGCTGCTCTGTACCGTGTCGCCCCGGCCCTGTATTTGTGCCCCCCCTGCCCTGTACCGTGCCGCCCTGCCCTGTACTGTGCCCTTGTCTTTTACCATGCCTCCTGTACCGTGCCCTGTACTAGGGTTGCACGATATATCGAAAACTCGGTACGGTTTCGGTACCTAGTGTGGTCATAGTGTCATAGTGAGCGCCGGCAGGCAAGAGAGTGGAGCGGGGAACCTGAGGACAGCGGTTGCCAGAACAGGTAAGTATGATTTTTTAAAGTGGCTGGGTGGGCTGATCTGAGGTCTGAGGGGGGCACAAGACGCTGACCTGAGGTCTGATGGGGCACATTGTGTTAATCTGAGGTCTGATGGGGGCACAAGACGCTGGTCTGATGGGGGCACAAGACGCTGACCTGAGGTCTGATGGGGGCACAGACGCTGACCTGAGGTCTGATGGGGGCACAAGACGCTGACCTGAGCTCTGATGGGGGCACAAGACGCTGACCTGAGCTTTGATGGGGGCACATTGTGTTGATCTGAGGTCTGATGGGGGCACAAGACGCTGATCTGAGGTCTGATGGGGACACAAGACGCTGATCTGAGGTCTGATGGGGGCACAAGACGCTGACCTGAGCTCTGATGGGGGCACATTGTGTTGATCTGAGGTCTGATGGGGGCGCAAGACGCTGATCTGAGGTCTGATGGGGGCACAATGTGTTGATCTGAGATTTATTATCCCTGTACAGTGACATCACTGTGTTTATTAGCCCTGTACGAGGACATAACTGTGTTTATTATCTCTGTACTGTGACATCACTGTGTTTATTATCCCTGTACCATACCTCCCAACTTTGCAAAGAGAGAAAGAGGGACATATTGTGCGGCAAATTTTTTCTGCAGTAGGCCACGCCCCTAACCCCGCCTACTATAAACTAATCTCACTCAGTCCCTTTACTACACAGGGATAATAAACACAGTGATGTCATCGTACAGGGATAATAAACACAGTGATGTCATCGTACAGGGATACTACACACAGTGATGTCACAGTACAGAGATAATAAACACAGTGATGTCACAGTACAGGGATAATAAACATTGATGTCACAGTCCAGGGATAATAAACACAGTGATGTCACAGTCCAGGGATAATAAACACAGTGATGTCACAGTCCAGGGATAATAAACATTGATGTCACAGTCCAGGGATAATAAAGACAGTGATGTCACAGTCCAGGGATAATAAACATTGATGTCACAGTCCAGGGATAATAAAGACAGTGATGTCACAGTCCATTATGCCTGTACTGTGACATCACTGTGTTTATTTAATAAACACAGTGATGTCACAGTACAGGCATAATAAACACAGTGGTGTCACAGTCCAGGGATTAACATTGATGTCACAGTCCACAGAAAGTTAAAAAATTAAAAGTATTATACTTACCTTTTTTCTAGCAGCAGGGCCAGCATCACCAGCAGGAAGATCTTCTGCTCGTGTCTGAAGGGGGCGGAGCCAATGCTGACGGCCGGCCCCGCCCCCCGCCGAGACCCGATGCATAGATGAAAGGTACGGGGAGCTGCAGGGGGGACAGGAGGGAGGATGAAAGAAGCAGGCAGCCGATCCTGGCTGTCTGCTCCTTCCTGCAACAGGCAAGTGTCTCTGCGTCCTATGGACGCAGAGACAGCTGCCAGAGACCGGGACATACCTCCCCCGTACCGGGACAGCGGGACTGCCACTGCAATCCGGGACTGTCCCGCTGGATCCGGGACGGTTGGGAGGTATGCTGTACTGTGACATCACTGTGTTTATTATCTCTGTACTGTGACATCACTGTGTTTATTATCTCTGTACTGTGACATCACTGTGTTTATTATCCCTGTACAGTGACATCACTGTGTTTATTATTCCTGTTCTGTGACATCACTGTGTTTATTATCCCTGTACTGTGACATCACTGTGTTTATAATCTCTGTACTATAACATCACTGTGTTTATTATCCCTGGACGGTGACATCACTGTGTTTATTATCCCTGTACTGTGACATCACTGTGTTTATTATCCCTGTACAGTGACATCACTGTGTTTATTATCTCTGTACTGTGACATCACTGTGTTTATTATCCCTGTACGGTGACATCACTGTGTTTATTATCCCTGTACAGTGACATCGCTGTGTGTATTATCTCTGTACTGTGACATCACTGTGTTTATTATCCCTGTACTGTGACATCACTGTGTTTATTATCCCTGTACTGTGACATCACTGTGTTTATTATCTCTGTACTGTGACATCACTGTGTTTATTATCCCTGTACTGTGACATCGCTGTGTTTATTATCCCTGTACTGTGTCATCACTGTGTTTATTATCTCTGTACTGTGACATCACTGTGTTTATTATCCCTGTACTGTGACATCACTGTGTTTATTATCCCTGTACAGTGACATCACTGTGTTTATTATCTCTGTACTGTGACATCGCTGTGTTTATTATCCCTGTACAGTGACATCGCTGTGTGTATTATCCCAGTGCAGGAAGAGGTAAGTGGTCTGTGTTTGTTTTCTATTTTTCAGGGTCGTGAATGCAGAGGACTACGTCGGATTCGGTGGACTACGTCGGACCAGCTTTTTTTTTTTTTTTTTTTTAATAAAATGGTCAAACAGGGGACTGGGGGAGTGTTTATTTCAATAAAATGTTTTATACTTGTGTGTGTGTATTTTTTTTTTTTACAATACTACAGTTTTAGTAATTACGGCTATCTACAGACGGCCCTGATTACTAATACTGGGCTTAGTGCTTGCCGGTATGGCAGGCCAGCACTAACCCCAACATCTATTACCTCGGCACCCACCGCCACCAGGGGTGCCGGGAAGAACCGGGTACCCGCAGGACTGGACCTTCTAAATTGAGGGTCTGGCTCTGGGGCGGCTGCAGGCTGGAAAAAAGGGGGGGACCCCACGCCATTTTTTTTTCAAAAATTTCATTATTTAAAAAAAAATGGCGTGGGGTCCCCCCTTTTTTCCTTCACCAGCCAGATACAACCAGCAGCTGCAGCCTGGCACTACCAGGGTGGGAAGGGACAGGGTTATTGGCCCTTCCCAGCCTAATGGTACCAGCCTGCAGCCGCCCCAGAGCCAGACCCTCAATTTAGAAGGTCCAGTCCTGCGGGTACCCGGCTCTTCCCGGCACCCCTGGTGGTGGTTGGTGCCGAGGTAATAGATGTTGGGGTTAGTGCTGGCCTGCCATACCGGCAAGCACTAAGCCCAGTATTAGTAATCAGGGCCGTCTGTAGATAGCCGTAATTACTAAAACTGTAGTATTGTAAAAAAAAATACACACACACAAGTATAAAACATTTTATTGAAATAAACACTCCCCCAGACCCCTGTTTGACCATTTTATTAAAAAAAAAAAAAAAAGCTGGTCCGACGTAGTCCACCGAATCCGACGTAGTCCTCTGCATTCACGACCCTGAAAAATAGAAAACAAACACAGACCACTTACCTCCTCCTGCACTGGGATAATACACACAGCGATGTCACAGTACAGGGATAATAAACACAGAGATGTCACCGTACAGAGATAATAAACACAATGATGTCAAAGTCCAGGGATAATACACACAGTGATGTCACCGTACAGAGATAATAAACACAGTGATGTCACCGTACAGGGATAATAAACACAATGATGTCACAGTACAGAGATAATACACACAGTGATGTCACAGTACAGGAATAATAAACACAGTGATGTCACCGTACAGGGATAAAAAACACAGTGATGTCACCGTACAGGAATAATAAACACAGTGATGTCACAGTACAGGGATCGGCGTCTCGTGCCCCCATCAGACCTCAGGTCGGCGTCTCGTGCCCCCATCAGACCTCAGGTTCTTCTTTATTTTGGCGAGGTATCGTATCGGTATCGAACTCAAAATTCTGGTATCGTGACAACCCTGCACTGTACCGTGCCGCCCTGCCCTGTACCATGCTTTCTGCCCAGTACCTTGCCTCCTGCCCTGTACCGTGCCTCCTGCCCTGTACCATGCTTTCTGTCCAGTACCATGCCTCCCTGCCCTGTACCGTGCCTCCCTGCCCTGTACCGTGCCTCCCTGCCCTGTACCGTGCCTCCCTGCCCTGTACCGTGCCGCCCTGCCCTGTACCGTGCCGCCCTGCCCTGTACCGTGCCGCCCTGCCCTGTACCATGCCTCCTGCCCTGTACCATGCCTCCTGCCCTGTACCTTGCCTCCTGCCCTGTACCGTGCCCCCCTGTCCTGTACCGTGCCCCCCTGTCCTGTACCGTGCCTCCCTGCCCTGTACTGTGCCATTTCCTTACTGGCATTTGGAACTATATTGGCATAATTTGGGGGCACTATGGGGGAATCTGGTGGCTCTAAAGGGGCATTTTGTTTACTGGCACATTATAGGGGGCAAGATAGAGGAGATTGGCACTATGGGGCATGTGGTGGCACTATAGGGGCCTCATTTGGGGGCATCTGGTGGCTCTAAAGAGTCACTTTTTTACTGCCACATTATGGGGGGGCACTATGGCATCTGGCACTAAGGGGTAATTTTTTTCTGGCACATTATGGGAGGTACTATAGGGGAGAGCAGCACTATAGGGGCATCATTTGCAGGCACTATGGGGTCATCTGGTGGGCTCTAAAGGGGCATTTTATACTGGTACTTTATAGGGGGCACTATGGCATCTGGCACTAAGTGGGCAATTTTTACTGGCACATTATGGGGGAGAGGAGCACTATAGGGGCATGTGATGGGGCAGTAAGAAGGGGCATTTTTTACTGGCATATTATGGGGAACACTATGGGGGAGAGGAGCACTATGAGGGCATTTACTGGGGCACTATATAGGGGTATTTTATACTGGTATACATTATTGGGATATTAGCGCAACTGCTAAGCTGTGGTATTATTGTGAGCTTTACTACTACTGGGGGGCTATGGGGAACATGATGTCTAGTATGGGCACTATGGGGACATCATTACTACTAAGTGTGGTCTAGCAGATAATTATTTCTATTGGTGGGATTTTGGGGAGCACTGTTACTTTTGGGGGGCACCCTGGCATAATATCATTAGTCTAGGCGCAGTTATTTTTTAGAGCACTGTGTGCCAATAATTAATAAAGGGGGCACTATCTGTGTGGTAGTAGTAATTTCAGGGGACGGTTTCTGCAGTATAGTATTGGGGGAGCACAGCGGGCACAGTATTGGGGGTGGCAGGATGAGGTTTTCAGAAGATGTAAAGATGATGGAAATGTGGGAAACTAATGTCTGTTTGTATTTCTGCAGAGACGAGAGATGGCTGAAAAATCTTCATGGCGGTCTGGTCCGAATGGAGAAGATGAGGAAAGAGAACGTCTACAACAAAGGTGACATCACTGGATGTAACAGGTATGGGGCGCTGTGTAGGAGAGGAGATGCTCCGGCTCCTCCCTCTGCCATTTACAGAAGGAGGATTCAGAGCTGGGTGAGGATGACCAAAGGGGGTCAGCAGGGCACAGGCAGGTGGCAGATGGTGGGGGGGGGACGCTCAGACCTGGAGCAGGATCTGGGGAGGGAGGAGAGTGGAGGATCTTCCTGGCTGTGTGTAGCCTGCTGTTGTATATTGTATAATGTGAAGCAGGCAGTGCAGCCAGGACACATCCTCCCCTCTCCATATGATGTATAGAACTGGGCCTCAACCATATCATTTCAGCTGTAGTGTTTGTTGGGAGTGGTCTATTAGATATGGGAGGGGCTTTTAATAATGGGCGGGGCCTATTTTTCGCAGCGGCGCGCTAAGCGCGTCGCAACTTTACTCTGCTATTATGTCTTTAATGTATGTGGGCGTGGAGAAAAATAGCCCCACCCACAAGACGCCACACCCTTTTTCCTTTTTGGACCCCCCCTAGAAAAAAATCCTGGGTGCTCCCCTATTTACTGTATATGTTATTAGAACTCTATAGAATCTTGTATCAAAAATGTTTTAAAGAAAAAGCGTCCTTTTTGGCGGTAGCACCCAATGTCTAAGTTACACTATGCTGTCTAGCTTCGAAAAGAAAATCTGCACTCTGGTTGCTAGGACCAGTTTTGAGACAGGGACTATTTTCAGGTTAATGGGTGTGCCATAGGGGATAACTCGTATGCTTCTAAGTTTTACATATTATTCTTTGGTGGAAATGAGTCGATACCATGGTAACAAATCTCATAGATTTATATATAGTACTGTCAGATGCTGTTTTCAGTTTAACATTTTTAGAAAGTGATATTATGCAGGCACATCATGTTCCAATATGTTGCACTGTGGTAGAAAAGGAAATCAGGTAAGTCAGGGTCAAAGACAGGTTAGGCTCTTTTCACATAATGTTTTAGTATTCTGTTGGACATATGGTGTGTTTCTGGAGTATTCTCTTAACACATATATCTGGAAGGAGTATGGCAGAACTGCAAACCTACCAAGGACATGGCCATCCACTTAGGCCTCATGCACACGAACGTTGCTTTGGTCCACATGTGCTGTCCACATTCGTTTCTCCGTTCCGTGGCCCCGCAAAAAAAAAAATAGAATGTCCTATTCTTGTCCGTTTTGCGGAGAAAAATAGTCATTTTCATGTCACCGTACTGCATAAGGAGGGTGACAGGGACTGCAGGGTGGAAAGGAAAAGGTTAAAAGAAGAAAGGAACCCAGGAGGGATGTCATTGGTGATTAAAGCTCGCTGTTTACCTTTAGAAGCCCGCTATTATGAGTGTGAAGTTAATAAAAAGGAGGAGCAAGGGGGGAAAGCGGGCTTTTCCTTGGGAAAGTCTGCAAGACACACGCACGTACCTGCTGGTTTTCTGCAAGTCTGGGCCGAAGATGGAGAGAAGGCTTCTGGAAGAAATCGAGGAGAAGATGAGGACGAGAGGACCGGAGTGGCTGGCCAGGCTGCTGGAAGAAGATGGCGCACGGGAGCGGAGCGAGGATGGAGAGGATCCGGCTGCAGGCAGAGGAGGTAGGCCACATCGGGAGTCCAGGCCTCCGGCTCGATTCACCCCTAGTCCGGTGGGGAGAGGCGGGCGGAGGACTAAGGCTGCAGCGGTGAAGGAGGCAGCGCTTCACATTCCCCCTGTGTCCCCCGGTGGCTCGCTGAGCAGCGGGGTGGTCTCTCCCACACCACCACTGGCATCGGTAGCTCAGCGCAGGATCGGGCCGATGGTTGCAGCCAGACGGGAAGCGCCGCATGTGCAAGAGAACTGACTTCCGGTCCGGAGGCTGCGCACTTGGTGGCCTGACCGGAAGTCAGTGGTGGGCGGGAAATTCAAAATCCCAGCCAATTTGAAAAGGGTGGGGATTCTAATAGTAATATTGCGAGTCACTCAGGGGGGGCGGGGGTGGGTGGGCTCACTAGAGGAGATGCCAGACATAGTGCAGGCAGGGTGGGAGGTGCTAGGAGCGGGGGGAGGGGCTTAGGGCCCCCAATAGTATAAGTATTAGAGAGGCGCCAAATAATGGCAGGGCCCAGGCTGCATCGGCAGACCCGGCTATACAGAGAGGGAGGAGAAGTGAAGTTCACAGCCACGGTTCGGCACGGCGGGAGATGGGCCGGCACTCGGATGGCGATTTCCGTGGCTCCAGGCGTGGCTTTAGTGACGACAGATTCGGGTCATATCGTCGTGGTGTGGGGAGCCGTGACCTGTCCTTGCATGCGGAGACTGTGTCCGAGTTTTACGTTGCAGATGCCGCTCGTAGCAGGAGTTCTCAGAGGAGACGGGCCAGCCTGCGTTGGAGAGAGGCGAGTCGGTCCAATCGGGATCACCGGAGGAGACGGCGCTCACATGACAGGAGGGACAGCAGGCGGTCCTCTTCTTCCAGCGTGTCCTCGAGGAGCAGTCTCTCTTCATCGCCCGGGCACCGCTCCTGTACTCGCCGGTCGAAACACAGGAGGCGTTTTTCCCCGGTGAGGCGGCCAGACCTTCCTTCTCCGCAAGCGGTGACTTCATCCCCTGTGAGGTCACAAAGGTCTACACCCAGGAGGGTGTAGCATTACTGGTAGGGACTTAGTAGCAGCGTTACAAAGTGTGATAGGGAAGGTGGGTGAGGGGGCTAGCAAGGACGTTAGTATAGTTGTCGTTGCGCGAGACGTTATTCTGTAGCGTGTCCCCGTTAGGTACTCACCTGTCTATGGAGACGAGGGACAAGATAAGAAAGGAGGAATACGTCGACATCTGGTCCCTCTTTTCCATTGATCACGTGACCATAGATAAAGAAAGGATTTTTGAGCGAGGTTCGGATAGGAAGCCAAGGGTGGCGAAAACATTTGCCAACTGGTTGCAAGGTTTTGCGACTTTGGCACATGTGGTTTGTCAATTTAGTCCTGATAAAGGGTGTGAGCTTTTGGTATATTTAGATGTCATTTTGAGTGCTCACAAATTGTACGGGGGTTCAGCCTGGTGGAGGTACGACGAAGAGTTTCGTAGGCGCAAGGCGCTGTCACCGGGCGTTAGTTGGGCCTCTAAGGCTACTGATGTTTGGTTGCAGCTAATAATGGCTCAGAAGCCTGTGAAGCCCTTTCCAGGGGGCTCCGCTGCAGGAGGGAGCACCTCAGTTGCAGCGGGACAAAAACCCAATGGGTCCTGTTGGCTCTTCAATGAGGGTCATTGCAGGTTCGGGGGCTCGTGCAAATTCAGACACGAGTGTTCGATCTGCAGTGGCTCCCATTTGTCCGTCAGGTGCTTTAGACGTTCTAAGTCCCAAGCTAGGCCTGGCGCTGCCAGCGGGGAGGAGAACGCCAGTGAGCGTTCAAGAGATGCGACCGTGGTTACGGCGGTATCCAAGGAGACTGGAGGCAAGAGCACTTGAAGATGGCTTTTCCCACGGTTTCTTTATACCGCACAAGCCCACGTCGGCCCTCATGTTGTCCGCAAATCTGGTTTCCGTTAAGCAGCAGCTTTCAGTGGTTAGAGAAAAGTTGAAAAAAGAAGTTGAGTTAGGCCGCATGGCGGGTCCATTTGTTGACCCCCCCTTTGAGAACCTTAGGGTTTCTCCCTTGGGGCTTGTACCCAAGAAGGAGACGGGCGGGTTTTGTTTAATTCACCACCTTTCCTACCCCAGGGGTAGTTCGGTCAATGATGGCATTAGCAAGGCGGAGTCCGCTGTGTCTTACACGTCCTTTGACGTGGCGGTTCAATGGGTCAAGAGGTGCGGAAAAGGGGCTCTCCTTGCTAAGTCAGACATTGAATCCGCCTTTAGACTGTTGCCAGTACACGAGTCCTGTTTTCCCTTGTTAGGTTGCCGTTTAGATGACTTGTATTTTGTGGACATGTGCCTGCCCATGGGGTGCTCGATTTCTTGCCGGTATTTTGAGATGTTCAGTTCTTTTCTTGAGTGGTCAGTACGCTTTGAATCGGGCATCCCATCGGTGGTACACTATTTAGACGATTTTCTGTTCATAGGGGAGGCGGGAGGTTCCACCTGTGGTCACCTGTTGGCAGGCTTTAAAAGCCTGATGAGTCTTTTCGGGGTCCCCATCGCTGCAGACAAGACTGAGGGCCCATGCACTAGATTGTCCTTTTTGGGTATCGAGATTGACATGGTGGATATGGTCTTTCGTCTCCCGGAGGAGAAGCTGTTGAGGCTTGTCTGCTGTGTCAATGAGGTCATCCGGTCAAGGAAAGTGACACTAAAACAACTGCAGTCGCTGCTCAGGCTCCTAGTCTTTGCTTGCAGGATTATCCCTATGGGGCGTATTTTTTCTCGACGGTTGTATCTTGCTACGGCGTGGCGATCTAGCAGTCTGGCAGTCATTCCTGCAGAATTTCAATGGGCGGGCGGTTTGTCAGGAATTTGAAGCATCCAACAGCGAGTTGCAGTTGTTTACTGACGCTGCAGGCAGTATAGGTTTCAGCGCGGTGCTGGGTAGTAGTTGGTGCAGGGCTCCCTGGCCGACTAGCTGGCGCGTGTCTGGGTGGACCAAAAACCTCACTTTGTTAGAATTGTTTCCAATTGTAGTGGCTATTGAGTTATGGGGTGAGGTGCTTGAAAACAGGAGGATACGTGTCACGACAGGGAAACAAGGGATAGTGTGCCCTGTCTGAACCCCACCTCTTTCCCTGCCTACTTACAGTAGATGCCCTAGGCGACAAAACCGTAACTTGGAGACGGTCCCTATGCTGAGTACGTGCACAGGGTAGGGAAGGGAACACAGGGAAAGACGAACACAGACAGAACAAACACAATAGCAGAATCGTCAGCAAGCCAAGTCAAGAACAGGAGGTCACGTCAAATACCGAGGGGAATCGCAAAAGCGTAGTCTAAGTCCAAAGCCAAAATCCAATATACCAATAATCCAACAGCAAGGTCCAACACACAGCACTGATCTCAGAAGACTAATCACAGGCATCTGAGTGAGGCAGTTGCCATCTTTAAATAGCCCGCCCAGGATCATGTGATGTGGCCAGCATCACATGACCTGAGGCGGAGCAAGCTGTCCAAACAATATGTAAAGTAGCCATGTGGTGTGATCAGCACCACATGGCTAAACCCAAACAGAGAATTAACTCATGAAGTGCTGGCTGACAAGACCAGCACTTCAATTCCCTATTGCTCGTCTCTAGGGGGGCGTAGAGGTCCGGCGACGTCGTGCAGAGGGAGCGCGACGCCGACCTCGCGTGACAGTACCCCCCCCCCTTCACGAGGGGCCACTGGACCCTTACCAGCGGGAGCAGGCTTATCGGGATGCTGCAGATGGAACTTTCGGATGAGTGAGTCTGCATGCATCCTGGTCAACGGTACCCAAGACCTGTCCTCAGGACCGAACCCCTTCCAATGTACGAGGTACTGGAAGGAATTCCGGACCCTTCTCACATCCACAATTCTGGCAATCTCATGCTCCATTTGTCCTGCTACCTCAACCGGAGGCGGAGACCAACGGGAGCAACATAACGTTTGAGCAAAGACACATGAAAAACATTATGAACACGAAGGGAGTCGGGTAAACATAACCTAAAAGAAACCGGATTGATCACCTTGGTGATCCTGTAAGGACCAATGAAGCGAGGTGCAAACTTGTAGGATGGTACCCTCATGTTGAGATTTTTAGTCGATAACCATACCTTATCCCCAACCTTAAAATTCACACCCTTAGAACGTTTTCTATCAGCCTTAGCTTTTTGAACTCCTTGGGCCTTTTCCAGGTTCGACTGAACCTGTGCCCAAACTGTGCACAGTTCTTGAGAAAAATCATTGACCTCTGGGACAACCGACGCAGATGGGGAAAAGGAGCTAAAGCGTGGATGAAAACCCATATTGCAGAAAAACGGCGACATCCCAGAGGATGAATTAACACGATTATTAATTGCAAATTCAGCCAGAGACAGGAATCTGGCCCACACATGTTGGTTATCAGAAACATAACATCTGAGATATTGCTCAACGGATTGGTTAAGACGTTCAGTCTGACCATTGGTCTCCGGATGAAAGGCTGATGAAAAGGACAAAGAGATACCAATCTTATTACAGAACGCCCTCCAGAACCTAGACACAAACTGTACTCCCCTATCAGAAACGATATTCTCAGGAACACCATGTAGTTTGACAATATTATCAATGAACACGGACGCCAAGACCTTTGCAGAGGGTAATTTACACAAAGGAATAAAATGACACATTTTGCTGAATCTGTCAACCACCACAAATATCACGGTTTTACCCTCAGAGCACGGCAAGTCCGTGATAAAGTCCATGGACAGATGTGACCAAGGTCTACTAGGTATGGGTAAAGGATGTAACTCACCCATAGGTCGTGTCTTGGTATTCTTGGACCTGGCACAAGTGTGACACGCAGTTACAAAAGCCTGAACATCTCTGGAGATTGACGGCCACCAATACTGCCTAGAGACCAACTCCTTGGTGGCATTGATGCCAGGATGTCCACACAAAACAGAATTATGGCACTCACCCAGCAGTCGCAACCGCAAATGAGCCGGCACAAACAATTTGTCATTGGGGGTACCAATGGGAGCAAGATGTTGTCCTGCCGAGATTTCAGAAGCGAGGTCAGATGAGGTAGCGGCCACGATGATATCAGCTGGCAGGATGGGCTCAGGAGGGACGTCAGGAGGCTGATACGCCTGGAAACTTCGGGATAAGGCATCGGCCTTAACGTTCTTGCTCCCGGGTCTGAAAGTAACACAAAAATCAAAACGAGTAAAGAACAAAGCCCACCTCGCCTGTCTAGGATTCAATCGCTTAGCCGATTCTAGAAACATTAAATTCTTATGATCCGTGAGGACCGTAATGCGGTGAAATGCCCCTTCTAAAAAATGACGCCATTCCTCAAATGCCCACTTGATTGCAAGTAACTCCCTATTCCCAATATCATAATTCCTCTCGGCAGGAGAGAACTTGCGGGAGAAGAAGGCGCATGGCATAAGATTAGTTAAGGTGGAAGACCCCTGGGACAGTACAGCCCCCACACCATCCTCAGACGCATCCACCTCCACTACAAAAGGCTTACTTTGATCAGGCTGGACCAACACAGGAGCATTAATAAAACACTGATTTAACCTTTCAAAGGCCTCAATTGCTGCAGGGGGCCAATTGACCAGATCAGCCCCCTTGCGAGTCAAATCCGTAATGGGTTTGGCTACCACTGAAAAAATTTTGACAAATTTACAATAAAAATTAGCAAACCCCAGAAATCGCTGGAGCGCCTTCAAAGAGGAAGGTCGCACCCAATCCACAATGGCCTGTACTTTAACTGGGTCCATTTTGAAAGAAAAAGGGGTGAGAATGTATCCCAAAAAGGCCACTTCCTGAACACCAAAGGTACACTTTTCCCCTTTAACGAACAACTTGTTTTCACGCAACACCTCCAGCACTTGCCTGGTGTGAGATACGTGACTCTCCCAGTCTGCAGAAAAAATCAGGATGTCATCAATATAGACAATTACAAATTTCCCAATAAATGGTCTAAAAATGTCATTGACAAAGTTTTGGAAAATTGCCGGAGCGTTACTTAACCCAAAAGGCATTACCAAGTACTCATAATGACCCTCCGGGGTATTAAACGCAGTTTTCCATTCGTCCCCCTCACGAATCCTGATTAGGTTGTATGCCCCCTTCAAATCCAGCTTGGTGAACCAACAGGCCCCCTGGACCTGATTCAGCAAGTCAGGAATAAGGGGCAACGGGTATCTGTTTTTAACAGTGATTTTATTGAGCTCCCTGTAATCGATACAGGGCCTCAATCCTCCATCCTTTTTACCAACAAAGAAAAAACCTGCCCCCATGGGAGAAACTGAAGGCCGGATGTGACCCTTGGCCAGACTCTCTTTGAGATAATCCCTCATGGACTGACGTTCAGGAGTAGAGAGATTATAAATGCGACCTTTGGGATATTTGGATCCCTCAATAAGGTCGATGGCGCAATCATATTGCCGGTGAGGAGGGAGGAACTCAGTCTCGGACATGGAAAACACGTCCGAAAAATCGCCAATATACTTGGGCAAGGAAAGAGACTCTGGTACCTCCCAACTGCAATACTGATCTACAACAATTGTCACAATTCATTCCCCATTTTTCCAATTCACCTACCGACCAGTTGATCACAGGGTTGTGGTCCTGTAACCAAGGCAGACCTAAAACAAGGTCGGCAGGTAAATCCTTTAATACAAGGAAGGAACAAGTCTCAGTATGGGTAATTCCTACAGTTAATACAACCTCAGGAGTAAAAAACTCCACTCTCCCATTATTCAATGGAGTGGAATCCAGTGCGATAATTTGAATTACCTCCCTTAAAGGAATTATAGGCACACCCACAGATTGCACAAAATCATAATCAATAAAATTAGCAGCAGAACCTGAATCCACAAATGCTTCACCGGACCTCTTGAATTGGTTATAAGAAATGGAAATAGGTAACAAGATTTTCTTTCTTACCACCGCAGGGGGTACCTTACTTCCAGGAACAGACCTTTTTGAGAGCAGAAGTCTCGGACACTGCTGGAGCCAGTGGTTCATCTCACCGCAGTAAAAACAGGCCCCTCTCAGGCGTCTCTGATCCCTCATAGTAACTCCCAACTGCATAGGCTCCTCCTGGACCTTGATAGGAGACGGGCTCTGAAGAGGAACTTCGGACAACACGGCAACTTGAGGGGCAACAGAACGTTCCTTTTGTCTCTCCCTAAACCGTCGGTCAAGTTTGATAACTAAGGTCATAGTCGCCTCTAAGGTGTCAGGAGTAGGATAACTAACTAGTAAATCCTTCAGATGGTCAGACAGTCCCACCCTAAAATGGCTTCTCAAAGCAGGGTCATTCCATTTAGAGGACACACACCATTTTCTGAACTCAGCACAGTAATCCTTAGCTGGACGATTACCCTGTCGAATGTCTCTGAGCTGAGTTTCAGCTACAGCGGCCAAGTCAGGTTCTTCATATAAAAGACCTAGGGCCTGGAAAAAAGCCTCCACAGACAATAGACAAGGGGAGTCAGGTGGCAATGAGAAAGCCCACTCCTGCGGATCACCTTGCAGCAAGGAAATAATGATTCCTACCCGCTGCTGCTCAGAACCCGAGGAGTGTGAGCGTAAACGGAAATATAATTTACAACTTTCCTTAAAGGAACGGAAAGTCCTTCGGTCCCCAGAAAACCGATCGGGCAATTTTACATGGGGTTCAATATTGGGGTTTGGCATGGAGGGAACGACTGCGGGTGCAGTCCGCAGCTGCTCCTGATGTTGGAGTCTCTCGGCCAAATCCTGGATCATCTGAGCCATGTTACTCATCTGGTCCGTGAGTACTCGCAACGGCTCCATTAGGTACGGCCTGTGATTCTGTCACGACAGGGAAACAAGGAATAGTGTGCCCTGTCTGAACCCCACCTCTTTCCCTGCCTACTTACAGTAGATGCCCTAGGCGACAAAACCGTAACTTGGAGACGGTCCCTATGCTGAGTACGTGCACAGGGTAGGGAAGGGAACACAGGGAAAGACGAACACAGACAGAACAAACACAATAGCAGAATCGTCAGCAAGCCAAGTCAAGAACAGGAGGTCACGTCAAATACCGAGGGGAATCGCAAAAGCGTAGTCTAAGTCCAAAGCCAAAATCCAATATACCAATAATCCAACAGCAAGGTCCAACACACAGCACTGATCTCAGAAGACTAATCACAGGCATCTGAGTGAGGCAGTTGCCATCTTTAAATAGCCCGCCCAGGATCATGTGATGTGGCCAGCATCACATGACCTGAGGCGGAGCAAGCTGTCCAAACAATATGTAAAGTAGCCATGTGGTGTGATCAGCACCACATGGCTAAACCCAAACAGAGAATTAACTCATGAAGTGCTGGCTGACAAGACCAGCACTTCAATTCCCTATTGCTCGTCTCTAGGGGGGCGTAGAGGTCCGGCGACGTCGTGCAGAGGGAGCGCGACGCCGACCTCGCGTGACAATACGCTTCTGGTCTGACAACTTGGCAGTAGTACAGGTGGTCAATAGTCTGTCCTCTGGGTGTTTGCCGGTGATTGTGCTGCTGCGGCATTTAGTTTTGCGCTGTTTGCATTTTAACATTCTTTTCAGGGCAACACATGTCCCGGGGGTCGAGAATGGGGTGGCTGATGCTCTGTCTCGCTTTCAGATGCAGCAATTTCGTGAGCTTCTTCCGGAAGCGGACGGAGTGGGGCTGCCCTGCCCAGAATACTTGTGGGGGATAGTCCGAGAGGTATAATGGACCTTGTCCGTAAGTCCGTAGCTCCGGCTACCTGGAGGCGGCACGAAAAGGCTTGGGAGGACTGGAGGGCGCAGGCGGGTGTTTGTTTTCCTTCCAATGCTGGAGTTCATTTAGGGGTCACTCTTGAATGGTTGTGCAGTATGCGGGAGCAAGGAGTTTCTGCAGGGGTGGTGCAAAAGGGTCTGTCGGGGGTAGCATTTATGTTTAAGTTGTGGGGGGTGGAGGATGTTACAAAAGTGTTTATGATACGGCAGGCTCTAAAGGGATGGAAGAAGGAGGTGGTGTCAGTGGACAAGCGTAGACCGGTCACTGTCGCTTTACTGTCGCGCCTGCTGGAGCTTTTGGGGGAAGTGTGCAGAAGTGCCTATGAAATAGCGTTGTTCCGGGCCGCTTTCTCCCTAGCCTTCTTTGCGGCGTTACGGATTGGTGAATTGGTGGCTTCTAGTGCAGCCAAGCCTGGGGGATTAGTGAAGGGTGACGTTGTTTTCGGGGATGACTGCATTAAGCTGTGTGTGCGACATTCCAAAATGGATCAAAAGGGTGTTGGTACGTGGCTAACGATTGGGAGTTTGGGGGGCGATGTGTGTCCGGTGCGGGTGGTGTTTGTTTTTCATGATCTAAGGTCCCAGGTATTGGCGTGGGGGGGGACAATTTCTGCTGCACGAGAACGGGTCGCCATTGACGCGTTTTCAGTTCAGCTCGGTTTTCAAATGTTGTTTACAGCGGTTGAGAATTCGTTACACATTCCTTCCGGATTGGTGCGGCTATGGAGGCTGACGCCAAGGGTTTAGGGAGTGAAGACATCAAGCGATTGGGACGTTGGGGTTCAGACAGCTACAGGTCTTACATTCGCCCTGACTTAGTTTTGCCTATGTGAGTCATTTTTCCTTCGTTACAGGTCCGCTGCAGCCTTCCGTGTGGGTTGTCCTAGCCCAGCCTTCCGTGTATTGGGCCTAACGGAGGGCGGAGGTGCGGTCAGAGGGTAGGAACTTGGGTGTGCCAGGTGTCAAGGTAAATTGGCGGGGTATTCGAGGCATGTGCTGGGTCGATCTCAGGATCAGCCTTAATTGTTCGGCCCCTGTGATTTTGGTGTTGCATGCCGGGGGTAACGACATGGGAAGATGCAAATTGGGGGACCTGCTGACCATTATAAAAAAAAACGACATGCAACATTTTAAGTCCCTCTTCAATGAATGTGTACTTGTCTGGTCAGATATCGTGGCTAGGCAGTCGTGGAGGTATGCTCGTAGCCATAGAGCGGTGGAAAGAGCGAGGCGCTTGCTTAATCTGCGGGTGGGAAAATTTGTTGAGAGGCTTGGGGGAGTGGCGCAGCGCCATTGTATGTTGGAGGGGAACAATTCTCATTTGCTAAGATCTGATGGAGTTCACCTCACAGACATTGGCAATGATATATTGTTGTCGGGCTTTCAGGACGGGGTGGAGGAGGCGTTGAGGTTGCTCAGTGTGGGTGGTCGCAGCTAGGGCTTGCTCCTTGGCGGAAGGAAAAGTGCTGGCCTTTCTGGGAGGAATGACCTACGCACCCGCTTTATGGCAGTCGGCAGGCTACAGGTGTTTCCGGGGTTGTAATGTTTTATGGTTATCATGTTTGGAAAGGCCAGAGGGTTTTTGGCTTAAAATAATAAAAGCTGTAGCCAATTAATTTACCCAACAAAGGTTTGTGGTGTGTTATTTCAGGTAATCCCTCGGGTATATTAAAGGAAAGGTATAGTATATCCCTGCAGTCTCGTGTCACCGTACTGCATAAGGGGGGTGACAGGGACTGCAGGGTGGAAAGGAAAAGGTTAAAAGAAGAAAGGAACCCAGGAGGGATGTCATTGGTGATTGAAGCCCGCTGTTTACCTTTAGAAGCCCGCTATTATGGGTGTGAAGTTAATAAAAAGGAGGAGCAAGGGGGGAAAGCGGGCTTTTCCTTGGGAAAGTCTGCAAGACCCCGCCCGCCCCCTTTTCGAGAGGTTTTCTTTGGTTGTTTGCTGGCTGCTGTCTTTCTCTGCTTTCTTTCAGGTGTCACAGCTCAGGAAAAGTGCTGGCCTTTCCGGGAGGAATGACCGCTTTATGGCGGTCGGCGGGCTACAGGTGTTTCCGGGGTTGTAATGTTTTATGGTTATCATGTTTGGAAAGGCCAGAGGGTTTTTGGTTTAAAATAATAAAAGCTGTGGCTAATTAATTTACCCAACAAAGGTTTGTGGTGTGTTATTTCAGGTAATCCCTCGGGTATATTAAAGGAAAGGTATAGTATATCCCTGCAGTCCTATTATGGCCGCACGTTCTTCAAATTGCGGAACACACATGGGCGGCATCTGTGTTATGCGGATCTGCAATTTGCGGACCGCAAAACACAGCACAGATATGTACATGAGGCCTTAAACTGACAGCCAAGGCAAGGAGAGCACTAATTAGAGAAGCAGCCAAGAGGCCCATTGTCACTCTGGAGGAGCTGCAGCAATTCACAGCTCAGCTGGGAGAATCTGTCCACAGGAGAGCTATTAGTCGTATACTCCACAAATCTGGCCTTTATGGAAGAGGGGCAAGAGGAAAACTATTTTTTAAACCAAGCCATAAGAAGTCCAGTTTGCAATTTGCAACAAGCCATGTAGGGGACACAGCAAACATGTGGAAGAAGATGCTCTGATCAGATGAGAGATAAATTAAACTTTTTTGGCCTAAATGCAAAACGATATGAGTGGCAGAAAACTAACACTGCACATCACCCTGAACACACCCTACATGGTGGTGGCAGCATCATGCTGGGACAGGGATGCTTTTCTTCCGCAGGGACAGGGAAGCTGGACAGAGTTGATGGGATGATGGATGGAGCTAAATTCAGGACAAACCTTGAATAAAATGTGGTAGAGGCTGCAAAAGACTTGAGATTGGGGCGGAGGTTCACCTTACAGCAGGACAACGACCCTAAACAGCTACAATAGATTGGTTTAGAGCAGAGATCTCAAACTCATGGCCCTCCAGCTGTTGTAAAACTACAACTTCCATCATGCCAGGAGAGCCTACAGCTATTGGGGCATGCTGGGAGTTGTAGTTTTACAACAGCTGGAGGGCCACGAGATTGAGATCCCTGGTTTAGAGCAAAGCATATTCATGAGTTAGAATGGCCCAGTCAAAGTCCAGACCTAAATCCCATTGAGAATGACTGGAAAGACTTGAAAATTGCTCTTCACAGACTGACTGAGCTTGAGCTATTTTGCAAAAATTTCAGCCTCTATATATACAAAGCTGTACAAAGACTTGCATCTGTAATTGCAGTGAAAGGTGGTCCTACAAAGTATTGACTAAGGGGGACTGAATACAAATACACGCCACACTTTAAGGCAACATTCACACAACCATTGTGTTTTGCGGATCCACAAAACACTGATACCGACCCATGTGTGTTCCGCAATTTGTGGACCACATATGCTGTGGCTATCAAAGAAATGCTTATGTAGGACATGCTCTATTTTTTTTTTGCGGGGCCTCTATATGGACAACGGATGTGGACAGCACACAGTGCCCCATAGAAATGAATGGGTCCTGATCTGACCCTCAAAATATGCGGATCGGAGGCCTCAATGTGTGAATCAGTGGCGTAGCTATAGGGGTCGCAGTGGTCGCACTTGCGACCGGGACCCTAAGCCAGGGGGGCCCTTGCCGGCAGTGTTCCCTGTAAGCTGCGCGGGCGCGCGGCCGCACAGCTTACTTTGTGCCTACGTTCAGGGCCTGTCCTGGCCTGCTCACAGCCGCAGCCCAGACTTTATTGTGTATGCCTGTTCCGATAGTGAAGCCCTGCTGTGGTGGCTCGGAACAGGCATACACTATACTTCCCTTAACGTCCTGACGTTAGCTCGTCAGGACGTTCCTGTGCGGCGCTCCCAGCAGGCCCCGCCTCCTCCCTTATGCAAGGAAAGAAGAAGAAGAGAGAACAAGGCCACAGCCCCCTCCAAAGTCTGGAAGTGGCGTCTGAGATCCCCAAGGGCCAAGTAACTGTAAGTATTCATGTGTGTTTGTGTGTGAGTATGCATACACTGTGCCACACAATACATATACAGTAGACCTGTACACTGTGTATATACTGTATATTGTACAGCATGGCGCAGGGGATATATTTTCTGGCATGGTGTAACCGCCATGCATTTGCTGTACAGTATACATTATAATCCCTGTACCATGCTATACAATATACAGTATAATCCCTACACCATGCTGTATAGTATACAGTATAATCCCTACACCATGCTGTATAATATACAGTATAATCTCTACACCATGCTGTATAGTATACAGTATAATCCCTACACCATGCTGTATAATATACAGTATAATCCGTACACTATGCTGTATAATATACAGTATAATCCGTACACATGCTGTATGATATACAGTATAATCTCTACCCCATGCTGTATAGTATACAGTATAATCCGTACACATGCTGTATAATATACAGTATAATCTCTACACCATGCTGTATAATATACAGTATAATCCGTACACCATGCTGTATAATATACAGTATAATCCGTACACATGCTGTATAATATACAGTATAATCTCTACACCATGCTGTATAATATAATCCGTACAACATGCTGTATTATATACAGTATAATCCGTAGACATGCTGTATAATATACAGTATAATCTCTACACCATGCTGTATAATACACAGTATAATCCGTACACCATGCTGTATAGTATACAGTATAATCCCTACACCATGCTGTATAATACACAGTATAATCCGTACACCATGCTGTATAATATACAGTATAATCCATACACCATGCTGTATAATATACAGTATAATCTCTACACCATGCTGTATAGTATACAGTATAATCCATACACCATGCTGTATAATATACAGTATAATCCGTACACCATGCTATATAATATACAGTATAATCCGTACACCATGCTGTATAGTATACAGTATAATCCATATACCATGCTGTATAATATACAGTATAATCCGTACACCATGCTGTATAGTATACAGTATAATCCCTACACCATGCTGTATAATATACAGTATAATCCGTACACCATGCTGTATAATATACAGTATAATCCGTACACCATGCTGTATAATACACAGTATAATCCGTACACCATGCTGTGAAATATACAGTATAATCCGTACACCATGCTGTATAATATACAGTATAATCCGTACACCATGCTGTATAATATACAGTATAATCCGTACACCATGCTGTATAGTATACAGTATAATCCGTACACCATGCTGTATAGTATACAGTATAATCCGTACATCATGCTGTATAATATACAGTATAATCCGTACACCATTCTGTATAATATACAGTATAATCCGTACACCATGCTGTATAATATACAGTATAATCCATACACCATGCTGTCTAATATACAGTATAATCTGTACACCATTCTGTATAATATACAGTATAATCCGTACACCATGCTGTATAATATACAGTATAATCCGTACACCATGCTGTATAATATACAGTATAGTCCGTATACCATGCTGTATAATATACAGTATAATCCGTACACCATGCTGTATAATATACAGTATAATCCGTACACCATGCTGTATAGTATACAGTATAATCCGTACACCATGCTGTATAATATATAGTATAATCTCTACACCATGCTGTATAATATACAGTATAATCCGTACACCATGCTGTATAGTATACAGTATAATCCGTACACCATGCTGTATAATATACAGCATAATCCGTACACCATGCTGTATAATATACAGTATAATCCCTACACCATGCTGTATAGTATACAGTATAATCCGTACACCATGCTGTATAATATATAGTATAATCCATACACTGTGGGGTTATGCTATATATTGTATGGCATGGTTTATGAACTATACTGTATATAATACAGCATGGTGTACGGGGGGGCCCAAGCTGAACTCTTGCACCGGGGCCCATGAGCCTTTAGCTACGCCCCTAGTGTGAATGTAGCCTAAAGATTTTTATTTATTAAAAATTTTGAAAACCATGTGTAATTTTTCACTTCACACATACTTGCTACTTTGTATTGGTCTATCATATAAAATCCCAATAAAATACATTTAAGTTTGTGGGTGTAATGCGAAAAAATGTGGAAAAGTTCAATAGGTACGAATACTTTTTCAAGACACTGTAATTTCTAACAGGAGCTGATAGCCTCCTTTCCCTGCTGAAAGGATCATACTTACCTGATTCCTGCATCTCCAGTCCTCTGCGCTGGCTCACCCAACTCTATCTTCTGGTCTGGGGTTTGTTATGTACACCATGGATATGGTCACCTAATCCTCCCCAGCCACCCACTGAAACAAATCCCTGACCAGAAGAGGGTTTCCATTCATGATGACATCCATATCAAGATGGTCAGTGGTTCATATGTGAAGATGTCCGTGAAGAATCTGTTTTTTGAGCTCCATGTGTCATCCATAATCCTTGGACACTGCTAAGCTGAAAATTAATTTCCAGAGCATCTCCTACCAATGATCTGTGAAAAACCACTGACCAAAAACAGATGGTATCTATGTCCATGGTTTTCAAGGACCCATACACTTTAATAGGCGTGTTTAGGCCACATCACAGACCAAAAGGCCTCATGAACATACTGAAATCCGTCTGTATTGTCATCAGTATTGCTTCAGTAGTTCATCTGGATTTACATCCATATTCCTTCTTTCCTGGGCGTATTTGGAAGCAAATACGCACAAAACTAAGAATGTTGCGTATTTTTAAATACTGACGGAAATTATACGCCCATGTGAATAGCCCTATTCATTGACATTAGCAATGGTTTCACAATGGTTTACACAAAATACTTGCCATATCTGGATGTGTGATTAAACACATTAAAATCAATTTATATGTGTGCTGTCTGTGGAGTGGCACCTAAAGTCATAATTTCTGTGATTCAGATCGGCCTGTATAAACAAGGATCTGTTGCTCAGAAATGATGAAACTGTATGGGGGCAATTACTCATCCACATACAGAGGAGATGATTACTGCTGTCATCTCCCTGACAATCAGGCAATTATTGGGAACCAGGGAGAAATGCACCATTGAGCATCTACAGTAAAGCTCACACATTAAAATCCAGAGTTAAATTTTACAACCACAAATTCTGATCTCTGACACGTTTCACAGATTGCGTTGTTAATTATGGATGGTGTAACTCTTGTCTAAACGGAACGACATTCGTGCATCATTCATAGTACCAGTCAGCTGGTTTCTCTTGTCTTACAATGTTTAATTATTAGGAAGGAAACCATTCTAATACTTTTTGGTGTACATATGCAAATTTAAAAAAAAACAGTGAAAAAAACATATTGTACACATTTAACCCAATTTAAATTAACTAAAAAAATCTATAACAAAAATGTGGTACAAACAGCCATATGTGTTTTCACACATAAAGCGTCTGGTTATTTAGGGCATGTCCACACAGCATACAAACTGCAGCAGCATTATACTCTTTAAAACCAAATTGTTTATGCAGTGCCCCAGGGGAACACTGCAAATGGTTAATTTAATGTTACTGAGTTAAATGTTGTGATTTACTGTTAAAGAGCTTATTTCTTTGTGCACTATGTATACCTAATGGCAATGTACGGCCAATATATAGTTAACAGTGGCAGACAGGTTACTAGGCTTATGGACTTACCCTGCCCCCTGGGTAGTGATTGTTACCTGAGAGAATCTACAGGCAAGACTTGTGTGTGAGAACTCCTGCAAAATAGGCCCAGAGAGAAGCCTCATCCAGGAGACACCAATCCTGGGACTGAACAGCTGTTGGAAAGCTATTTAATAGAGATGAGCCAACGTGCTCGTAACGAGCACTGTAGCGCTCGGCTCCCCTGCGCTCGCATGGGCGCAGGCATCCGGATCCGTCGGGTGCGGAGGACGAATCCGGATGCCTGCGCCCATGCGAGCGCAGGGGAGCCGAGCGCTACAGTGCTCGTTACGAGCGCGTTCGCTCATCTCTACTATTTAAGGCTTCATTCACACGACCGTATTTTGTTTCCGTGTCCGTTCCGTTTTTTTTGCGGACCGTATGTGGAACCATTCATTTCAATGGGTCCGCAAAAAATACGGAAGGTACTCCGTTTGCATTCCATTTCCGTATGTCCGCATTTCCGTTCCGCAAAAAAGATAGAACATGTCCTATTCTTGTCCGTTGTGCTGACAAGGATAGGCATTGTTACAATGGATCCGCAAAAAAAACGGACACGGATGCCATATGGAACGTCATCCGTTTTTTTTGCGGATCCGCAATTTGCGGACCGCAAAACACATACGGTCGTGTGAATGAAGCCTAACTAAGAGAATACCAATGGGGAAAAAGAACAAACAACCATAGAAGGTCTAGAATCACCAAGGTCGTGCACTGGATTCAGATTTGGTGAATGCCCAGGCCGGGCGTGTGGATCCTATCTTCAAGTGGCAAGGGTGCGGTCCTATATGCACAGCGTGGTGAGCTTTTTTCTCTTCATTTGTTATTACTGGATTTAGACAGTAAAATTTCACAGATTGGAAATGGAAAAGGTTAATTGCCTTGTGCAATCGCCACAGATTGAGATGGGATGTAAGATCTGTACCCCTCAGCCGGGGAATTCCAGTACAGTACAGCACACCTATGATTATTTAAGATTAAGATAAGATTGCAAAGTGTTTAGAGAGTGACTTAAAGGGTATGATAATGATGACCTCAGGATACGTTATCATTATTACATCGGCGGTGGTCCCATTCCCGGAAACCCCTGCCAATCAGCTGGTTCAGGAAGCTGTGGCCACCCTGCAGTTTACCAAGCACAGTGCCATACATTGTATTGTGGCTGTGCTTGGTATTGCAGCTCAGCCCTATTGATGTTGTTGCAACTTGGCCATGCGTCCGATGTACGATGACGTCACTCAAGGAGTACTGGGTGTCGTACCCCCACATATCTGATATTCATGACCTATCCTGGGGATCATCAATATCTTTTCCCAAATAAGTACATTCATTTACATGTTTTTTTGCTGCAAAAGTACTTTCTAATGGCAACATTTGCATATAATGTTGTGTGAAGTGGGAAAAAAATTTCAATTACGCCATAGTTTTATGGGTTTTGTTTGTACAGCGTTTCCTATTCGGTAAAACTGACCTGTTACTTTCATTGTCTGGGTCAGTACAATTACAGCGCCACCACATTACTGTAGTTTTTTCTTGCGTTTTAATACTGAAAAAAAAAAAAATCTAAACTTTGGAAAAAACAAATGTATTTCTTTGCATCGCCATATTAAGACCCCCATAACTTTTTTATTTTTATGTCTACAGGGCTGTGTGAGGGCTTGTTTTTCAACGATCTGTAGTTTTCCACCATTTTGAAGTGTGTACAACTTTTTGATCATTCATCATTTCATTTTTGGGGGGAGGTGAAGTGACAAAAAATGGCAAATCAGGGATTTTGTTGTTTTATTCCATTACCTCATTCACCGTATCAGATAAATATTTTTATATTTTAATAGTATGGGTATTTTCGCAGCCATCAATGCCTATGATGTTTATTTTTTAATTGTTTATTTTAATTTGAGGAAAAGGGGACTGATTTGAATTTTTACATATTTTTTAAAATAATCTTAAAAACTTTTTTTACACTTTTTAATAGCTCCCCAAGGGATCTTGAACAAGCAATCATTAGATTGCTTCTCTAACAGACTCCAAAGCATTAGCATTGGAGTCTATGAGAACGCTACTATGGGGGTCATTTATTATCCAGAAATATGTCTATATTAGGCGTATTTCTGGTGCAGATTGCGGCACAACGGTTAGTTGCGCTGCAATCTGTGACTTTTCCCTGCTCACGCTAGGTCTAAAAAAGTGGGCGTGGTGCGGGCAGAGAAGGGGGTCTCATAAATCATTTTCTACGCCTGTTTTAGGCGTAGAAAATGGTCTGAATGTAAGACAGCTCGGAATCTGGCTTACATTTAGACTGGCTGCGCCGAAGTTTTGTATAGGCCGACAGCACATTATAACTTCGGCGGATCCACCCCAAGATATAGGGGTTATTAAGACCCTCTATGTTCCAAAGGAGCCCACAGGCAGGGTCTTCATAGAAACATAGTTGTGGCAGCCTCAGATCATTTAGGAGAACCGAAACTGAAGCACACATGATCCGGCTCCCCCGATCCCTGCTTGTGGGAGCTGTTGCAGGACTGGGAGCGCATGCTCCCGGTTTTTCGAATTTGACCACGGCAGTTGAGGGGCTAAATTGACTATATCATTAATCATATACATTAGCTTCGAGTGTCTGCTGTTTTAAAAACCAGGCACCCGGCAGCTATGGCGCCCGCTGTGCTCTCTAGTGGGTGCCATCTTTAAATACCCAACCCCTGATATATATTTACGTTGGGCGGTCAGTAAGGGCTAAGGGTTAAGGGCTACTACACACTACATTCCACAACTTGCATATACTAAACATTGGTGAGGGTTACCCAGAGGCGAACATTCTCCATATGATGTTGTCATGTAGGGAGCTCTGCACCTTTTGGTCCGAAGTGTTCAGCATGATAGATACCACATTCAATATTGTAGTCCCTAGGGTCTCCTCATCTGGTGTGTTGGAGCTCACGCAAGACCTTCCAGTAACAGAGGGACAAAAATTAGCAAAGATTCTTTATTCTTCTAGGAAGCTTATTGCAAAATATTCGATCCAGCCTTTGGGTCCGAACAAACAGGAGCTAATTGGGTCTATAAATCAATTGATACGTATTGAAAGAGGCATCTATCTGAAAAGAGGAGCTATGGCCAAATTTCGGAAACAGTGGGAGTATTGGTTTACCTGTTCAGGGTTGGCATCGCAAGAATTATTACGATCTTGGGTGATGGACAACATGGGGTTGGCTAGTTTGGTTGGGAGGGGAAGTAACACAACGTTGGCTTGATAGGTGTATGGAGAAGGGGTAGGGTGGGGGTGAGAAGGGGGGGTGGGATGTTATTTTGTTGCATACACCCCCGTATCCTAAGAGAATTAAGTAATGTCATTGACAGACCCTTATTTCTGATATTTAAGGACTCTATACTGACGGGAAGTGTTCCACAGGATTGGCGCATAGCAAATGTGGTGCCAATATTCAAAAAGGGTCCAAAAACAGAGCCCGGAAACTATAGGCCGCTAAGTTTAACTTCTGTTGTGGGTAAACTGTTTGAAGGTTTTCTGAGAGATGCTATCTTGGAGTACCTCAATGAAAATAAGCAAATAACTCCGTATCAGCATGGCTTCATGAGGGATCGGTCATGTCAAACCAATTTAATCAGTTTCTATGAGGAGGTAAGTTCTAGACTTGACCGCGGTGACTCAATGGATGTCGTATATTTGGACTTCTCCAAAGCATTTGACACGGTACCACATAAAAGGTTAGTATATAAAATCAGAATGCTTGGCCTGGGAGAAAATGTCTGCATGTGGGTAAGTAACTGGCTCAGTGATAGAAAACAGAGGGTGGTTATTAACGGTAGATTGGGTCACTGTCACTAGTGGGGTACCACAGGGGTCTGTATTGGGTCCTATTCTCTTCAATATATTTATTAATGATGTTGTAGAAGGTTTGCATAGTAAAATATCAATTTTTTCAGATGACACTAAACTGTGTAAAGTAATTAACACAGAGGAGAACTGTGCACTGCTACAGCAGGATCTGGATAGACTGGAGGCTTGGTCAGAAAAGTGGCAGATGAGGTTTAACACTGACAAATGTAAGGTTATGCATATGGGAAGGAATAATGCAAGTCACCAGTACATACTAAATGGTAAAGCACTGGGTAACTCTGACATGGAAAAGGACCTAGGAATTTTAGTGAACAGCAAACTAAGCTGTAGAAGCCAGTGCCAGACAGCTGCTGCCAAGGCCAATAAGATAATGGGTTGCATCAAAAGGGGCATAGATGCCCGTGATGAGAACATAGTCCTGCCACTTTACAAATCACTAGTCAGACCACACATGGAGTACTGTGTACAGTTCTGGGCTCCTGTGAACAAGGCAGACATAGCAGAGCTGGAGAGGGTTCAGAGGAGGGCAACTAAAGTAATAACTGGAATGGGTGGACTACAGTACCCAGAAAGATTATCAAAATTAGGGTTATTCACTTTAGAAAAAAGACGACTGAGGGGAGATCTAATAACTATGTATAAATATATCAGGGGTCAGTACAGAGATCTCTCCCATCATCTATTTATCCCGAGGACTGTGACTGTGACGAGGGGACATCCTCTGCGTCTGGAGGAAAGAAGGTTTGTACATAAACATAGAAGAGGATTATTTACGGTAAGAGCAGTGAGACTATGGAACTCTCTGCCTGAGGAGGTGGTGATGGTAAGTTCACTAAAAGAGTTCAAGAAGGGCCTGGATGTATTTCTGGAGGGTATTACAGGTTATAGTTACTAGAGAGGGGTCGTTGATCCAGGGAGCTATTCTGATTGCCTGATTGGAGTCGGGAAGGAATTTTTCCCCCTAAAGTGAGGAAAATTGGCTTCTATCTCACAGGGGTTTTTTTTTGCCTTCCTCTGGATCAACTTGTAGGAAAATAGGCTGAATTGGATGGACAGATGTCTTTTTTCGGCCTTACAAACTATGTTACTATGTTACTATGTATGTAATGCAAGTTGTCTTAATTTACAATGAAAAACCAAGAAAATTGGCTTGATTTAAAAAAACATTAGGTGTGCCTCCGGAGCTGCTGGGGCTCTTGTCAAGTGTTTCTGTGTGGTTGTGGGGGATGCAGCCAGTAGATCAAGTGGTACTGTTGCAGAGTCAATCGTGTGACACTGAAAGTCATGCAAGAGATATCAGCATTGCATTGTATGTATGGTTTTGCCATTGTCCGGCCTGCTGGCTTTGTCTCCCATGGTCGCACTTAGGTTTCCGGTCGGAGGCCCGGGAGCAACTGGAGGTACATATTTAAGACACTTAAATTTAGCATTGCAAGCCATCCCTTATAATACTGTTAACAGCACAATTTTGAAAGGAGGAGTGATCCATATTTGCAACAAAAGGGATCATTAAAAGTACGGCTACACATTTTTCTTGATAGAGACAAAAGCTTTTGTACAATTGTGTCATGACGAATTGTAATGATTAATTTGTTTTACCTCCTATGTACCAAAAACAATATGAGTAAAAAAAAAAAAAACATTGGTGAGGGTTCCTGTTAGACGGCTCAGCCACGATGGTATATCGTAGGCAGGATTGCATCATTATCTATTGTAGAGCAGTACCACAATCCCTCAACCCTCCCTCCCCCATACAGCTCTGCAAGTGGAGGCAACCAGTCCTGCTCCCCCAAAAAAGCGCGGTTGCAACCAGTGTTCCCTGTAAGCTGCGCGGGCGCGCGGCCGCGCAGCTTACTTTGTGCCTCCGCTCAGGGCCATTGCAGGCCCGCTCACCGCCGCAGCCCGGACTTTATATTATGGTATGTGCCTGTTCTGTACTCAGGCTCTGGGAACCCCATCCTGGCAATGCACACAATTTTCACTGTGCGCATTGCTGTGGTGGGCAGGCCTAGAGCTCAGAACAGGTACCCACCATATTGCCCACAGTGCCCTTAAACGTCCTGACGTTTACCAGTGTCAGGACGTTCCTGTGCGGCACTTCAAGATGACCCCGCCTCCTCCTTCATGCCACGCTGCTGCTGCTAGAAGAGGACATGTGCAGCGCAGCAAAAGAGGGGAACAGAAGAAGACCAAGACCCCCAGGGCCCCAGCCCCCTCCAAAGTGGCGTCCGAGATTCCCAAGGCCCAAGCAACTAAGTAAATGTAAGTTTTCATATATGTTTGTTTTACACATATAGCATAACTGTCCCACAATATACAGTATACCTATACACTGTGTAGGAGTTATACTGTATATTGTACAACATGGTGTAACCTTCATACACCATGCTGTACAGTATACATTATCCATACACCATGCTGTATACAGTATAACATCTACAATGTGGGGTTATGTAGTATATTGTACGACATGGTGTATGGAATACAGTGTACATTGTATAGCATGGTGTATGGATTATACTGTATATTATATAGCATAGTGTATGGACTATACTGTATATTATACAGCATGGTGTATGGGTTATACTGTATATTATATAGCATAGTGTATGGGCTATACTGTATATTATACAGCATGGTGTATGGGCTATACTGTATATTATACAGCATGGTGTATGGATTATACTGTATATTATACAGCATGGTGTATGGATTATACTGTATATTATACAGCATGGTGTAGGGATTATACTGTATATGATACGGCATGGTGCAGGGACTATACTGTATATCATACGGCATGGTGTAGGGGTTATACTGTATATTATACAGCATGGTGTAGGGATTATACTGTATATTATACGGCATGGTGCAGGGATTATACTGTATATTATACGGCATGGTGTAGGGATTATACTGTATATTATACGGCATGGTTTAGGGATTATACTGTATATTATACAGCATGGTGCAGGTATCATACTGTATATTGTACAGCATGGTGCAGGTATTATACTGTATATTGTACAGCATGGTACAGGGATTATACTGTATATTATACGGCATGGTGCAGGGATTATACTGTATATTATACGGCATGGTGCAGGTATTATACTGTATATTGTACAGCATGGTACAGGGATTATACTGTATATTATACGGCATGGTGCAGGGATTATACTGTATATTATACGGCATGGTGCAGGGATTATACTGTATATTATACGGCATGGTGCAGGTATTATACTGTATATTGTACAGCATGGTACAGGGATTATACTGTATATTATACGGCATGGTGCAGGGATTATACTGTATATTATACAGCATGGTGCAGGGATTATACTGTATATTATACAGCATGGTGCAGGGATTATACTGTATATTATACGGCATGGTGCAGGGATTATACTGTATATTATACGGCATGGTGCAGGGATTATACTGTATATTATACGGCATGGTGCAGGGATTATACTGTATATTATACAGCATGGTGCAGGGATTATACTATATTGTATGGGATAGCACAGAGGTTATACTGTATGTCTTTGATGTGATAATTATCTTAGGTTTTCCTATCGCCCACCTTTGATGGCGTTGTGCCCAGCTCTGAGCCGACCCCGCTCAGCAGCAGCCCAGGTTTAGAGGGAACACTGGTTGCAACTTGTGGCCATACCCTTAAGATTAAAGCATTGTGATCATTAAAGTGTTAGGGCCCATTCATATGACTGTGTGAATGGGGCCACATCCATTCCGCAATTTTGGGGAATAGATGCGGCCCCATTCATGCGACAAGTATAGAACATGTCCTATTCCGCAATTGCGGACAAGAATAGGCATTTTGTATGGGGTGGCGGCCATGTGTGTTCTGCAAATTGCGGAACACACACTGGTCGGCTTGCGTGTTTTTGCAGATCCGCAACAACACGGCCGTCTGAACGGCCCCTTAAGCAGTGACGCTTCCGCCTGTTTGTCCCACCTCTGATATAATTCCAAAAAGTATTTATTGGGTTGAATTGAAAAATGGAGAAATCGTAATTACAGTACAAAAATGCACATATTAGGCAAACATATTTCTCCTATGGGTACATTCGCGTGCAGAATACAATGTATATATAAATCTATTGTATGAATGGAAGAATTATATAACAATAAAAAGTTATCAATAAACATGAGTTGTCTAATTCTGTCAAAACTATACCTGAAAGGAATGGTCTTCGGGACTCCCCCGGTCAGGGGTAAGAAGGGGAAGAGAGGGGGTAGGGATTAAATGGTCTCCCACAGTTTAGATTATCCGGTTAGAGAGATAAGTAATATTGTAAGTTAGGAGAGTTGGAGCAGTTCAGCCAGGAGTTCCATACTTGTGAATAACGTTCCCTGGTATCGTTTAACGTAGCCTTTAGTTTTTCATACAGTGCAATAGTATTAATTCTATGAATAACTGATGACATCGAGAGAGAGGGTGTACGCCTTTGGAAGCTATGTGAATCCTGGCTGACATCAGAATGAATTGAAGAAGTTTATATTCTGTATAGTTGAATGTCGGTGGTTTAAGGCCTAATAGATATACAGGCGCTGACAGGCTGGCAACCTCTAAAGCAGAAGGGGGAGACTGTTGGATAGATAGCATGTAGTCTAGAGGGGACGAAATAGACCCTATGAAGAATCTTCAAGGAGGTTTCCATTAAGGTGACCTGCCAGCTCCCTTTACTAATTATAGTACAGCAATCAAACCATTGTTCCATGGTAAGAGTCTCTCCCAAATCGACCTCCCAGCCATGCATGAATGCTAATTTGGCTTCGGGGGTCCCACCTCTGATATAACAGGTATGTATGGACTGTTAGGTACTCTGGCCAAGATTACTAATGTATCTATGCCAAAAATCTGTCCAAAATGTGGTGCAAAATGGCGTCATTTGGCTCATACAGGGTTTCTACGTGTTTTTTCAACCTGATCATCAATGGTCATCAACAGAGTTTACTGGAAAATGGGTGGAGTTTAATGGCAAAAGGGTGCACCATATTGCACCAAAATTTCAGTGTAATAACCTGTCTCAAAGTAAGCCAGCCAATAGATGGTGTGGCATCAGACAGAAGTGTCTAACCCTGCACCAGATTTTTCATCCCCCCTGAGACCCTGTGATAAATCTGGTGCACGTCTAGCCTATGTCATCTACAGGATTATTAAATCTGGATCTCCTTGTGCTAATCAGGGTTGCCAACCGTCCAGAAATTTCTGGACAGTCCGTAAAAATAGGTAACTTTTTTGCTCTGTCCGTGAAAAAAAATAGAGGTGTCCGTGATTTTTTTGAGGCTGGAGGTACCTGACTAGATTATTTTGGTGGTAAATATCATCATTTTACAGCTCACAATAAATGGTGGTAATGAGTTCTGATCAGTATATTGAGCTATAGACCTGTATTACTTATAATATTTATCCTTTTATTATGGTTTTCCAATTTGTCCGTAAAAAATGTTGGCCGTTCGTGATTTTGGGATAAGTTGTCCAGAAAAAAGAAAAATTCGGGTTGGCAACCCTGGTGCTAATTCATATTACTGCCATGATGCAACATATTCTCCCCTAGACATCAAGCTCCTATAAGGGAACAGAACAATGAAAATAACAGCAATGTTAACGAAACCATAGTAGGTCACAGCTATGGGACATTTTTAGTTCCCATTTTCAAAGTGAGAGAATAAAAAATGTAGTATACTTTTGCTTATTATTATGAATAAGGCTGCAGTTTTATCCTAATTGATCTCCTTTCATGCCTTTTATTAACCCGTTAGGAGCCAGAGCAGCTGGAGCCTTTCCCTTGTCACACAGCAGCATTTTCTCTTGATTCCTGGGCTCAGGTTGAAGTGTTTCCAGTGACATCAGAGTTTCAGGTTCACTCTCCCAGTCCCTCCCCCATTCAGTAATTGGATGGGAAACCTAAACCCTGCCAGTTACCTTTCTGGTCAGAGCAGAGCGCTGGCAGAGTAGGGGAAACTGTGAGTGTTTGGTTTGGACTGAGCCCAGATGAAGCAATCCCTTTTAGGAGTCAGGGTGCTGTGGAGTAAATGTGGCTGTGAAGTGCTGTCTGCCTTGTTTTCCTGGGATTTCACAGAATCCAGACGGACGTTCACTGAGCCTCACTAGGTGCTCACCTTCAGGTAAGAGGCAAGCTGTTGCTAAGATCCTCTGTTAATAGCAGCAAAGTATTTCAAGTACACAAATGGCTGCCTGTCTCAGAGACAATGTGGTTGTGTGACATTGTTTTCAATGAATTTTGCTCTTTAGACGATTTATTGCATGCTTTCGGGGGGAGTCTTGGTGGTTTACCCTTTATCTGCTGGATGAAGAGTTGCTATCCTTTAATATATAAATACAGGTCAGATAAGACAGGAATGTAGTGCTTATACCTGCCTCTACAAATTGGATAAAAACTGACCCTGACAGCTGGATTTGGGGGTCACTGGTGCACAGGGATGCTTGTCTGTATACGTCTGTATATATATGAATGAGGCATGTACATATGGATGGAGACAGTGTGTATATTTATGCCTCTTTCATTACCACCGTCACCCAGATTAGCAGGAGGCAGATTGTTTCTGTGTACTATATGTGCTTTTAATTTGGTCCGAATTGTACCAAACTGGACCCACCCCACATCAGGCTTATAGGATGTGCTATTACATGCGTAGTGTTATAACGGTAGTATAAAATATGTTGTGTAATACCATATTAAGCAGAGCAGGAAGGTTTGAGGTTTGGAGGTGTAACATATGGAAACTTTGTACTGCTCACCTTCAGGATGATCTCTGTGTAGCCAGGATAAAGCAAAAGCGTCTTGAAAGGGTTTTTTTGTAAATTGACATCAGTATACATTTATATTGGAAATACCGCCCGGTCACCATTGTTCAAAGGACGCAGTGATGCGTCATCCTGTGCCGTCACGGCCATATAGTCATGTCACTCAGAAGTGCGAAGTATTGCCACCGTAAAGTGGGGCCAGGGGACACTTTCCCTTACTGTATTTTACGTTTTCATTTTTGGAAGATGGGGCTGTTATTAGATCATGGTACATTATGTAATGTACCATGATCTAATCAAAACCAGTAGTGAAGCTACACAGAGATCAGGTATATGGGAAAGATCTACACCTGTTTAGACCTGCACCTGGTTTTGGCTCAGAATCACTGATGGAAATGACTGACTTTGCAAATAAGGCCTAAGACTGTATTTAGAAGCACCAATGATCAGGCAGATTATCGGGAACGACCATTCCTACAAACGGTCGTTTCCAACAATCTGCCTAAATCTGTCTAAATGGGTCGCCAGTCAGCAGATGAACAATCTCATTCATCGGATGATCCTGTCGCTTGTACAGGCACCACTGATCATGGCTTCTGGATAGCAGATCATTCTGTCTAAACAGCGATCTGCTGCTCAGAAACAATAGCAATCCCTCGTCCTCATACTGTGAAGGAGATTGCTGCATGTGAGTGTGCTGTCTCCTTCACTGAACGAGCAGTCGACTGTCAAGAAGGAATGCTTCCTTCCTGACAATCAGCCGCTGCATTGCCCTATGTATACCGAGCTTAAGGCCTCGTCCACATTTCCGTTTTTCACTGATGTGTGCTTTCTGTATTTTCCACGGACAGCGTGTGTACCCATTGATTCAAATGTCTGTTCACATTTCAGTATTTTTTTTACTGACCATAGGTCAGTAACAAAATTACACAGATGTGCACTACTTTGATCTTTGATGCGGACCAAGCACGCCCATAGAAGTCTATGGATCCGTGAAAATCACGGACACACCACAGATGGCATCCGTGGTGCAGCCATTTTTCACTGAACACTGATAGGAGATTCTTTGAAAATTAATTTTCAGCTGAGCAACGTCAGTAAATTACGGATGACACACGGATGGTAAAAATGGACACACGGACCAACCACGGATCCTTCATGGACATCTTCACGGCTGAAACACATACGATTTTTTTCATGCATGTGTCACTGACGCAGAAATGTGGACAAGGCCTAAGGCAGTTGTGAGCCAAAACCAGTCCTAAAACCTATACAGAGATAAGGTATAAGGGAAGATCTGCACCTTTTCTGTTTTTAGAGCCGTAGCTGGTTTTGGCTCACAATCGGGGCTCGTTCACAGGACCGTATTTTTCTTTCCGTGTCCGTTCCGTTTTTTTGCAGACTGTATGCGGAACCATTCATTTCAATGGGTCCGCAAAAAAAAACGGAAGGTCTTCCGTGTGCATTCCGTTTCTGTATGTCCGTATTTCCGTTCCGCAAGATTATGAGTCCTGTCCTATTATTGTCGGCAAATCACGGTCCGTGGCTCCATTCAAGTCAATAGTTCCACAAAAATACGGAATGCATACGGAACACGGTATGTCATCTGTTTTTGCGGATCCGTGATTTTCTACTAGAGTCTAAAGTTAACTCATTCGTTGTTCCGTTTTATCTCAAAAACAAGGAACAGCTACCGAAAGCATGCTGAAGCCATACGGACAACTTTTGCGGAATCACAGAACAGAAACGGAAACACAACGGAATGCAAAAACGGAACAACGGATCAGTGAAAAACAGACCGCAAAACACACACGGTCGTGTGAACGAGCCCTCACTGATAGAAATCACTGACCAAACAATGAAATGTAAACTAGGCCTCACGCTGCCTTCACAGTCAGTGTTTGGTCAGTGATTGTGAGCCAAAAACGGGCACAGTAAGCAGCACAGTATATTACGGCAAATCCGGAGTATTTTCCAGTACCAGCAAATTGAATGAGGTTTTAGGAAATCTCATCCACAGACTGCAAAATAAATCCCATGTGGCCTTAACCTTAGGCCTCATGCACACAACCATGTCTGCATTTCAGTCCAGAAATCATGGATCCACAACATATGGACACCTTCCATGTGCATTCCGCATTTTTCTTATCAATAGAAATGACTCTTCTTGTCAGAACAGCAACATGGATTCACAAAAAATACAGATGTGTCAAAGGCCCCATAGAAACAAACTGGTCAGTGCGCTAGCCACAAAATATGCAGATAGCAAACGGATGAAAAATATGTTTGTGTAGATGAAGCACTAGAAAGAAGCCTTCACACACGGTATAAAATACGCAACACTAAGGCCTCATGCTCACAAACGTAGTTTCGGTCTGAATCACATTTTTTGTATGTTCACATGACAAATTGTCCCATAGGAAAAAGTGCCTCAAATTTGCCCTTGTTCATCCTGCAGATTAGCCCACTTAATGGGGCTAATCGGCATGGGGCTACCCAGCGCAATTTTGTCCATTCTTTGTTTTGCCACGATGCGGATTCCAATCCATGTGCAGATACATCTGCAATTTATGCTCTATCATATGGATTCCCATTTAAATGATTGAGGCAATTGGCGTATGTTATACTTCCACACTGTGAGAATACCCTAAACAAATGAATGGATGAACTATGTTCAGTATGGCACGCCAGGCCCTATTATCATCGTCTCCAGAAACAGGTGTACTGTTGGTTTTTCGTTCGTTGGGTGTGTGTAAGAAGTGTGACATATGAGACTGCAGCTTGACGGGAATGTATCGCAGGTTCTCTGGTAACACTTGGATGAAGCAGTATATGTGCCAGTTGTCAAGCGTGCATTTAGCAATGAAATCATCTACCATGATGGTGTGGTATGAGAGAGGACCTAAATCTCCTGCCATTTTGATGCAATTTTTTCAAGTTAAAACTACATATTTGCAGATTTTCTTGTGGAAATATCATCCGCTTTGCTGCTACTGTAAACCCTACAGATTTTCACATGCAAATCCCATGCAGGAAAATCCACAAGGAATATGCCATCTGTGGGCCACCCTTTCACATACACTTGGGCCTTTTTCGGGTGTTTTTAACTGAATTTTTAATGTGACCAGATGTTGAAGTCTGTTGAGTGTACTATACTATATGCAAAGCATTTTTAAGGTGTATTTTTGCATTCTGTTTAAAGTGATTCTCCTATATCAATATCAGATTGGTGGGGGTCTAACACCCCTGCCAATCAGCTGTATGAGGAGACGGTGCGCACAGTTTGCATGTGCTGTCGCTCTTCCTGCTCACCGCTGCTGTCTATGGCAAAGCAGCAGCGAGCAGGAAGGGAGATGCTACGTGCATACTGCGTACATCATCTCGTCATACAACTCATCGGCGGCGGTGCTGGGTGTTTGAACCTGGAGGATAGATCATCAGTATAGGAGACCGCGGAGAACCCCTTTAAGGCCTCATTCACATCGCCATTTGTGGATCTCATGGATCTGGCATTGTCGGATCCTCTACTCCACTGCCAGATCACCACTGATGGAAATGGTGTCCAGCGGTCATTCATTCTGGCAAAAATGCTGAGTTTCAGACGTAAGAAAACCGTGAGATACCACAGGCTGCTGTGTGCTAAAAATACAGCATGATCTGGGTATGGTGTTTTTCTGACATTCTTTCTATAGGCATCTTTATAGAACATCAAGAAATATCAGAACAATGCATGTTTAAAGTTTTAGATGAAAAAAATGCCATTAAAATTACAGGTTAAAAAAAAAAAAACAGCCATCGAGAAAAATTGTGTGAAGGAAGAATTGAAGAAAATGTCACCTACTGTATATTTTTTCTACCAGTTAAAACCAGATAGCAACACATATCCCTTTTTTCTAATCTGTTTTTATCTTCTGATTGTAGATTTTTTAAAATTGTATTTCTGAAAAATATTAATGGGGCAGCGATCTTGCCTGAGCTGTTCTTAACAGCATTTAGAGAGATGCTTTACAGCAGCCACCATGGACCATAGACACAATGATCAAGAGGGGACCCCATTATATGGGATAGTTTTCTGGGCATGCTCTATGAGCTGTGCAGAGGTCAGGAGGGAGTAGATAACCTGTGATATGTGAACTGTGGTGCCTGTGTCATCTACCTACATATGTGATAGCTGTCATTGTAATCCTGCCTATAATGGTGCCTGTGTCATCTATCTATCTACATATGTGATAGCTGTCACTGTAATCCTGCCTATAATGATAAGCAGATAACTGCAGTAAATCGATCTGTACAGAACAACAAGTTATGCCTAGTATTGGGCTTAGTGGCCAGAGCGAAAATTGCAAGATTATAGTTTTTATTTTTTTAAATATAGATTTCAGGCGCAGACTATCTACAACCTTTTCCCACTCACGGCAAGTCTAAAATTGTGGGCATGGGGGCAGGAAAGGGGAAGGTCTGGCAGGCCCGTCTCATTCATCATCTTCTATGCCTGGTTTAAGCGTAGAAAATGGTCGAAATGTAAGAGAGCAAGGAAGCTGTCTTACATTTAGAACTGGCATTGGATGCGCCGAAGTTATGGAGAGGTTATGAGAATCTTAGTCTGTTGACCCAATGAGAGGTAAACCAAGTCTAGTATTTATATGGGTTTGAATATGGTACATTTTATGCTCTATATTCTGTGGAAGAGAAATATTCCATATTGTTACTGATAGCTATGGTTTGATAACATGAATCCTTTACATCCCTTGGAATGGTAGCAGCATTACAAAGAATGTAAGGCCTCTTTCACACTAGCGGCAGCTCGGATCCGGCACCTAAAGGGTGCCAACGGATCCGTGCTGCCGCTGATACATGTGTGGAGCCGAAGCAGCGCTCCGGCCCCACACATGTTGACACAGACATTGGGACAGAAATACATACAAACATATACATACACATATATACTTACATACTCCAGCTAGGGACGCCGGCAGCACGTCTTCACGCGCCTCCTGCGCGCAGTGATGACGATTCCCCACAGCGCCCTCTGCTGGGCGCAGTGGGGAAACGTCATAGCTGAGCACAGGAGGCGCATGAAGACATGCTGCCGGCGTCCCTGCCTGGAGTATGTGAGTATGTATGTGTATGTATGTCTGTATGTATTTCTGTGTAGCCGGATCCGGAATGACCCCCCCCATTGCAAGTCAATGGAGGACAGATCCGGATTACTGGTGTGTCACACCAAACGGATCCGTCCTCATTGACTTGCATTGGGGGTCATTCCGGATCCGTCTTGGTGCGGATGCCTGGACCGGAGAGAAAACCGCAGCATGCTGCGGTTTGTTCTCCGGTCTGAAGACGGAACGGAATGCTTTCAGGAGCATTCTGTTGTCTTCAGTTCAGTTTTGTCCCCATTGACAATGAATGGGGACAAAACTGAAGAGTTTTTTTCCAGTATTGAGCCCCTATGACGGAACTCAATACCGGAATTTAAAAACGCTAGTGTGAAAGTAGCCTAAGGCTTCTGTTATTTCTAACTACCAATTAACATGACAATGGAGGATCAGAGGTGTTAATGTAACGTGTACACTATTAAAGTACATAAGATATTGGACAATCAAGGCTCGTGCCCTGTCAACAGGGTAACAATTATCTAACTGAAGCCAAAAGAGTGCCCGTTTAGCCTCCTTCAGGGTAGTATGCAAATGTATGGGAAGGTGCAGCAGACTTTACTTTCCTATGCAGGTGGTCACTGCAAAAAAAGCAACATATGCGACTGGAAGCCTACCCATACATATACCTCTGTTCCCTATGTATGACACAGACCACACATGGCTGGGTGAATGCAGGCTTAAGCTAGGGCTACACGCCAATATGTGTCACACGACAAAAATGGTACAACTATACTGCATGTCTTGTGTTGCACGACATTCATGTTTCACAAATGTTGCTTGATATTTTTTGTAATGATTGTCAATGGTGTGGCAATGAGACATGCGGCAACTTCAACGTGACAGTCGCAAAAAAATCCAACTTGGATGGTTTTTTTGTGACTCTAGTGTTGCAGTCACAGCATGTTGCAGAGCGATACCATAGACTGTCATTGCAATAAATATCACGCAACATTGGTTGATATGTAGCCCTAGCCCTGTGATGGCTAACCTCCAGTACTCCAGCTGTGGTAAAACTACAACTCACAAGATGCACACTTGCTTGTCTATTCTCAGAACTCCATAGAAATGAATGGCGCATGCTGGGAGTTGTTGATTCACCACAGCTGGAGTGCCGGAGGTTAGCCATCAGACCTAGCCTAAGTCTGAAAAATGTTCCAATTCACTGACAGCAAATTCCCAAACAGCATTTGGTCATCAATATTTGGAGTTCCATAGAAGTGAATGGAGAGCGCACCGCGCATGCACAGCCGCCTCTCCTTTCCCCTCTATGGGACTGCTGGAAATAGCCAAGCCAGCGAGCGGCAATATTTGAAGCTCCCAAAGAAGTGGGGGTTGGCCAAGATTGCGCATGGAGCTCTTCTTCACTTTGGAGGGCCCGTTCTGAGATTAGACCCAGAAGTGGGACCCAAACCTATCTGACATTGATGGCACATCCTAACTTATATGCCACCAGTGTCTGAGATGAGAGAATACTTTTAAGTAAAAAAAGTAGAGTACAGTTGTATATACTTGGTGTCTGATACTCAGATTATTTTTGGTCTGTAAAGTATACCTTAGTACCCTGTGCAGACATAAGTCTTCACCTATGTCTGCAGATGTATACTGTATGCCAAAGTATGCCAAAAAATGTGGTGTGTACAGAGTTTTACTGTGTCTCATCTCCAGACAATGATGGGGTGAAAGTGGTGTTACAAGGAACTTGTCTCTTCTTCGGGCTCCTTTGTGGTGGTAAATGCCAGGCTTTCATTTCTCATGATTTGTTTAAGCCTGCCATGGAATAAAACCTTCCACCTCCACCCCTACATTCCATCCATTGTGCTGACTATATTGATTGGACTGAATTATGTTATAAGTGGTCAAATGGCCAATAAATCTGTCATCTGTTCCACAGAAATCTTCAGATGTTCAGATCTCTGACCAAGCATAGACGGTGACTGAAGCCAGTTATCTGGGGAGGAAAACCCGTACATGTTTTTTTTGTATTCTAACAAAGCATACTAGAAACACGGATCAGATCCTTTACAATAAATGAATAAGAAAAACCTAGCTGACATTTACCTAAAGTGGTTTATAGGATGATCTATTCTAACGGTGCAAAGGTAGCTATGAAAGAGCTATGGTGCCTAAGGGGCTAAAGGCCTCTCTGCCACGCAAGGAGGAACTGTTCAATTTTTACATCGGGGTCTAGGAGCACCAAGTTAAGCATATGATTCATTAGTGCATGTGCTAACACCATATCACCCCAAAATTATTACAGTTGTATTGTCCTTCTACACCATCTTCAACCTTGTGCTTATATTGTACTTCATACATTTGGTAATCGCGTTCTCCTGTTTGTTCTTTGCTCTACCCTATGTGTCTGTTGAGTATAGTAGCTTCAGCTGGTTTGCTGGCTTTTACTGTATCTTATTTCCTCTGCCACACATATGGATATAGTTATAATAAGAATGAGTGTATCCGCTTAGATTTCACTGCACTATAGCCTGGCCTTGTGTAAAATAAACCTCTGTTTTATAGCAGGTCCTCAGATTTCATACCCGCCCTAGCTAGGCATGTCTGCTGAACAAGTGTCCATGTGGTACAGCAAAGCTCCTACATTCTGATGCACTGATTAAGAATTCCAGGCTCTGCAATAATGTGCCATTTTATTATGCCTCAGCATAATGGCCAGTCCTAGGCATGCTTCAAATCACTGGTAGATTTATATGGCAAAAGCCTCTTTTAGAAAACATTCACTGCTAAATTCCTAAGCTCCTGACTGTCACTATAGTTTGCTATAGCGCTGCTATTTTTAATAGAATATCCTTTTAAAAGGTTTTTAACTATATAAAGCACTGGAGCTGATAAGGTTGGTGTAGAACTTGATAGGCTCTTTATATCACAGTGCAAGTTTCTTAATGCAAGCCTCCTCACATTAACTGAGGAATGAACAGAACACTTACACGGTGACCTCCTTTTCATCTTTTTAGTTACAGATCCACTAATCTTTCTACCATTCAAGGTGGCCACACAGCTTCCCAGGCTACTTAATGCACACTATGCATCAGTAGCCCAAGTCACTTCCAACTAGTCCAGCACTGCAATGACAACATGTAGAGTGTGGAAGATTGACAGAGGGGCATCCAGCCTCTAATAGACAGGAAGTGGATTTCGGATGATTTCAGGGTGCATTCACATGACATAGTCATGACATGAAAATAGTCTATGCTGTTTTTAGAATAATTGCAGTCTGTGAGGGTATTCACATGATCATTTTTTAATGGCCCATGAATACCGTTAGTCCAGGAGATGTCCTTATTTTAGCTGTTTTCTTGGCCAGATCAACCATATTGAAGTCAGTGACTCCGTTTTTAATGGCCGTTTAGATAGAAGAAAACCTGTTTAACTGCCATTAAACTGGTACATGAGAGGTGCAGAAAAAAATCTCACCTTATACATGTGTGGGAACGCTTGCTCTGCACTGGAGGCAGCAGGACCTGACATCAGATTATCACACTGGGAGAGTCAGGTCCTGTTGCCTCCAGTGCGGAGCAAGTGGTTTCCACGAGTGACTGTGGTGAATCTTTTTTTTTTTTTTTTTTTCATTTGTTGGCTGTATCTCTACTGGGGGCACTATGGGGTCCATTATAACGATTAAGGACACTACAGAGCACATTATTTATTCTGAGGCACTATGAAGGGCATTATAAATATAGTGAGAGAACTGTGTGGGGATATAATAAATACCGAGGGCACTACTGAGCAACTTATTTATTCTGGGGCACTATGTATGGACGGCATTATATATACTGAGGGCACTGTGTGGGGATATAATAAATATTGAGGGACTGGCGTTTTAAACAAAAGCCAGTGAAATTTATTCAAGCAACATCTGGATGAGATTAATCATGTATTTATTTATTGTTCAACCCATTCTGACCCTTATATAAAAATTTTATCCCATTAGACAACCCGCTTTAGGCTACTTTAACTGTGTTTGCACTTTAAGTATACTAGAATTTCTCTTTTTTTATTTATGCTCTGTTAAGTCACTTGCTCTGTTAACGTTGTCAAACAGTATACTGGTTACCAAGGATGTATCCTCATACCTGGATATATATATTAGTAAATGACTCTGTCTTAATTACCATTTAAACAATTTGTGTGGGGTTTCATACAATTGGGAAAAAAAATAAAATAATAATTTAATAAAATTAAGTTTGCTAAATTCTAATTTGGTAAGACGAGCAGTGTTTTACATGGACTTGTACTCGCAAAGGTTTCGGGGATACAGTGGAGTATCCCTCTGTAGGTTACAATAATTTTATTATATTATAATAAAGCTACTGGAAAAAGGTATAAAACGCACACAATATCACAACCGGAAGCTAGGTTTTAAAATATGGGATATGGGATGTGCTTTAGTATGCTGCACACTGCATGATAACATCTTTGGGGCAGGGGGTACTTTGATGTAATATGTATGTGTAGGAGGTACATGGCTCAGGAACTATGAGAAGAATATATAAACATTAATGAAGCACAGTCTTCTTGTTTATATCCCTTTTTATCCTTTCCTATAACCATTTCTCTCTTAGTAATAGGGAGGAGATGCTTCTGTGATTGAAGAAGAACATTAAAGGACAAGTGACAGGGAGTGCACTCATAGTATATAGTTATAGGTCTAAAGGACAGGTTTATTGCAGGAGGTTCAGTAATACCTAGGGTGCAGCTGACACTGATGTCATGTCAAACATATACTTGAGACTCACGCAGGTCTTAGACAGAAGAGTCTTTCCCACATTTTAAGTCTCGTGATTTTAAAACATAAAGATACAGATCACGTAAAATAGATGACTAGAGAGACATGAAAGAGATTCATTGAGAATGATTGAAATTAGCACATGCAATTAGATTTTGGGAAAAAAATATTAAAAGGAGCCACACTCTCTTCAAACGTTAGGCCTGTTTCACACTTGTTAATTCGGGTTTTGAGGTCCGGCAGAGGATCCATTTTGATCTTGCACATCAAGATGCATCTGTTCCATTAGGATGAGATTGTGTGAAATCAAAACGGAACAAACCGGATCCATCACTAAATAAATTGAAAGTCAATGGGTGACGGATCTGTTTTTTTAGGATCCTAAAAACCGGATCCGTCACCATTGACTTACATTGTTTTTAGTGATGGATCCGGTTTGTTCTGTTTGGCCGGACACAAAACCACAGCTTGCAGTGGATTTGTTTCCAGTCACAAAACAGAATGCTGACGGAACAAATCTCTTTCCATTCAGAATACATTATGACAAAATGGAACCGTTTTTTTTTTTTCAGTTTTGAGTTACTCTGCCAAATCTCACTACCAGAAAACGATAACAAATGTGAAACAGGCCTTGGTGCCAAAGGACCAATTACAATCAAGAACAGAGAAAAACTAACCATGCACACCTGCACACATACACACAATACCCACATACAGACATAGACATACACATAAACATACACAGACAAATACACATACATACTTACATGCTCCCCGGCAGGTCGCCAGAGCGCAGGAGGAACAGGACAGCGCGCACAGATGACGATTCCACCAGGCGCCCAGCAGAGTCCTGCTCCTCCGGCACTCTGGAGACCTGCCGGGAGCATGTAAGTATGTATGTGTATTTGTCTGTGTATATGTGTGTTTGTCTGTATGTACTGTGTGACATGTGTAGGGCCAGAGCGCGGTTCCAGCTCCACACATGTCCCTGCGGCAGTCCAGATCCGGCAGCACCCTTCACCTGTCGGATCCGGGCTGCCGCTAGTGTGAAAGTAGCCTAAGACTTTTAAAGCAAATACTTAAAAGGGTTGTGCATGGATGGGGGGGGTGCCAAACCTCCCCATTCTGCAGGACCTGCAGAGAAAAAATGACTTGCCTGCTCCTCCTTCCTTCTCCTGTTGCCTTCGAAGCTCCGCTGGGCTCCATCGATCTCAACATGCAATCGCACACGGCGGCAATATCTGGCTCCCCTTGCATCATGACAAATGGTCACATGACGTAAGGGGAGCTGGAAACAACTGAGGCCTGTGACTGGCTGCGGCGGTGTCAAACCGGATGTTGACATAGAGGCCAGTAGAGCATCAGAGGCCTGCAGGAAAAGGATCAGGGAGCAGACATCGGGAAGCAGTTAGGTCATCTTCTCTTTGCAGGTCCAGCCAATCTCCCTCCCCTCCATTGTTGCACAACCCCTTTAATCCATTTATTCCATCAAAGTTTTTTGACAGCAACAGTATAATGGCAGCCGGTAACAAAGTTTCAGACCTAATATTCTTTCTTCAGGCTTAAAAAATACAATGATAATAGAGATAATACACAATCCTCACCATGACTTGAGAAAAAAACAATACAAGAAATCATCAGTTTTGATAAAAATCACTTACCGTATATAAAAGTGTATTCATAATAAATCATAACATATTAAATCTTCCACAGAAAGGCAAAAACACATGGAAAAGGAAAGGGAGCAGTGTATAGCCGTTATTTATATAGACATGCAATAATGTCGTAAGAGTATTATAACCATGTCTATTAAAAAATGAGACAGCATTTATATGATGAAGAGATGTAAGGCCATTCTATGGAGGGGTGTAAGTTATACATCCAAGTTTAAACCAGAGGGGAATAAGGAGGTATGATGGGTATGCATATGGGCGACTGGAAATAGTACATCAGGTATCAGCATCCACCGGCAGTCCAGCTGTTCTGAAACTACAGCTCCCAGAATACTCTTTTCATTTCTATGGGAGTTACAAAAACATCTGAGTAAGTGTGCATGCTGGGAGATGTAGTTTCACAGCATCTGGAGCGCCAAAGGATGCTGATCCTTGAAGGAGAGAAAACTGGTATGAGACAGGTTTTGATGAGGGTTTGAAAAAAGTAACACCCATGCTTCTGGTAGAGAAGAAGAAACATAGAGCATGTGGTAAGGGGTTAAAGGGTTTCTGTCACCAGTTTTTTCGGTATGAATCAGGCTGACATTAGAGATGTGCTAATTTCACCTGATTCCAAATATATATCTGTTTTATTTACTGGTGCCCCCATTTTTATATAAAATGAACTTTTATTTTATGCTAATAAGGCCTCTAGGTGCAAGGGGCGTTACCCCTGCTCCTAGAGGCTCTGTTGATTGACAGGACCAGGCAGAGAAGAAACACTCCATACACCATAGCTTGAAAGGACCTTCAATGATGTCATGACCATGTGATCAGTCACATGGTTTAGGAGGAGACAGGCTGTTTGTGTGATCCTAACCATGTGACTGATCACATGGTCATGACATCATTGAAGGTCCTTGCAAGCTATGGTGAATGGAGTGTTTCTTCTCTGCCTGGGCCTGTCAATCAACAGAGCCTCTAGGAGCAGGGGTAACGCCCCTTGCTCCTAGAGGCCTTATTAGCATAAAATAAAAGTTCATTTTATATAAAAATGGGGGCACCAGTAAATAAAACAGATGTATATTTGGAATCAGGTGACATTAGCACATCTCTAATGTCAGCCTGATTCATACAGAAAAAAACTGGTTACAGAAACCCTTTAACTACATGAACACAGGGAAAGTCTGTGTGAAGGAGCTGCAATATGACTGCAACTGCATGGACGCAGTGTAGGGACTACAGTAATGAGTGATCGCAATGTAGTGTAAAGGAGTTAATAGAGTAGATCACATACACTGTAAGCAGGGCAGAGATGGAGGTCTATCATAGATAAAGAAGTGCAGCCTTACCCTGGATAGATAGTGTAAAGGAGTATGAGGCATCTCAGATGCAAGGATGTATATATACCTTTACATCCCTCCACTGAATAGCCTCACTTTTGAGTATGGTTATAATACTGTATGACAAGCCTTTTCATTGCTCTGATTTTGTTTCCATATTTTTACCACTCCTTGTAAGTTCTAGGCTACTTTTGCATTCCAGTTTTCAGATCTAGCAGAGGATCTAAAAACGGGGAAAACCGCTTCCGTTTTGGCCCCATTTATTGTCAATGGGGACAAAAAAAACAAACAAACCAGATCAGGATGCATTCTGTTACAGTTTTTTTTATTTTTTTGACCGGACACAAAAACACTGGAAACTGCGTTTTGTCTGTTCTGCAAAACTGAAAAACTAGATCTGGCATGAAAATCAATGTAAGTCAATGGTGCCGGATCCATTTTTTTCAGTAACGAAAAAAAACTGATCCGGCACCCGTTTACTTACAATGATTTTAATGCTGGATCCGATTTTATTCAGTTTCTATTTAACACAACCAGATCCAGACAAAAGGGATGCATCCAAATGTATTAAAGGAAACAGAAGCATATTTTATGCAGGTTTTGAGATCCTGTGCCAGATCTCAAACCCTGAATGGAAAACGCTGATGTGAAAGTAGCCTTAAAGGGAACCTGTCATCAACTTTATCCTGACCTCACTGAGGACAGCATAAATTAGTGACAGAAATGTTGATTTCAGTGGTGTGTCACTCATGAGCTAAAAGTAAGTGGTTGCTGAGAACTAGCATCATAATTATTGCAGCTCAGGCCTGGAAAAGAGTCAAATCTACCTGAGAAGAGTAATGGTTATTCATAATCTCCTGCTCTCCCCGCCCATCGGCTGATGGTTGGCAGTTCTCTCCTAGAGAGAAAGGGAGAAGACTAGGTCTGTAAGACCATCAGTCCATCAGACCATCTGTCAGCCATCAGCAGGTGGCCAGGGAGAGCAAGAATTCATGAGTAACCAGGACTCTTCTCAAGAGGCAGTGACTATTTCCAGGCTCAGTCTGCAATGATTTTAATGTTGGTTCTTGGCAACCACTTACTTTTAACTTGTAAATGACAGACCGCTGAAATCAACTCATCTGTCTCTTCTTTATGCTGCCTTTAGTATGGGCAGCATGAAGTTGATGACAGGTTCCCTTTAATAGGATATGATTTATGATATTGATTTTTTTTCTATATATGTGTACTATTTATGAAATAGAAATAGAAGATGATTAGTGTTGAGCGAACATGTTCGACCGAATACACTATTCGGCCGAACATGGCAGTGCTCGGGACCACGCGGTATTCGGCCGAATATCGCGTGTTTTCGAGCACCATGCTCGAGTCACCTCCCCACACGCTAATTAGCCAATTAGCGTGCGGGGAGGGATGGCATTCAGTGTAATGCCAGTAGCCATCTTAGCTACTGGCATTACACTGATTGATTGGCCGGGTCACATGTCACCGGGTGCTATAAAGCACCCGGTGACATGTGACCCGGCCAGTGTTAGACAGGGAGAGCTGCTGCATGCAGGGACAGACAGTGTAGGGAGAGAATCATGCTAGGCAGGGTTAGAAATCGCTAACCCAAGACCCAAAAGCCCTTTTAAGGGCTATTATATCTGTCACAAACCTATTTTTTTTTATTTTGAGGGCTTTAAAGGTGGTGAAAATAGCGCTAGGTGGCCTGCCATTAACGCCACATGCGCTGCTGCAGCAAGTAGGGACATACACTGTAGGGAGAGAAGCACACTAGGCAGGGATAGAAATCACTCAAAAAAGACCCAAAAGCCCTTTCAAGAGCTATTATATCTGGCACAAAGCAATATTTTATTATTTTTTGGGGTGTTTAAAGGTGGTGAAAATAGCTGCTGCATGCGTAGGATACTCTCTGTATACTATATACCTGACATACTTTGCTATAATTTCTGCTGTTAAGCCCGCAGTACTTCTTTTGCGTCTTGCTGTATAACATTTGCACAAGGAGGGACTTGTGTAGGGATAGAATTTCTATAGGCAGGGTTAGTATCATTGTTCAAAAGACACAAAAGTCCATTGTGAAATATGTCTGCTTTTTTTGTTTTGGGTGGCAAAAAAAAAAAAACACCCAAGTGTGCTCTGCCAGTAATGCTAGGTGCACAGCATATTACAACCGTCATCCGTTGACATCCGTTGTTACATTTAATACCAATAATTTAGGCCGCAGTTCCTCATTTGCGTCTGCAGTTTTTTGCAGTAATTTGCCCAAGGAGGGAATTAAACTATAGGGATAGGATTTGGGTAGGTAAAAAGATTGTTTCTGTTCCAAAAAGACCAAAGTCCATTGTGAAATAAGTCTGATAGTCCGATAATTTAGGCCGCAGTTCCTCATTTGTGGCTGCTCTATAACGTTTGCGCATTCAGAATATTGGACATTCGTTTACATTTTTCTGATCATACAGTTAATAAAAATCTGCAGTACTGTAGTTGTGACCAAGTTGCATATATACTATACAATATGCGCAAGGCGAGCACTAAGGGACGGGAAAGTGGGCGTGCTGCTGATGGTGAACGCAGAGGCCATGGCTCTGGGCGCGGTGAAACTGTGCCTGCTGGCAGAGCCCAAGAAACAGTCATCCAAAAATCCTAGCTTTATGTCACAGTTTGCAGGGCGGCGCAAGACACAACTCCTGTCACCACACCAGTGCGAGCAGGTAGTCGGTTGGATTTCAGCTGATAATGCTTCCAGTTGGTGTAGCACCACTCCCTCTTCCACAAAGTCCAGTCTCTGTAGCCAAGAGTGTGGGCAACCGCATCCTCACCCTGATCCTCCTTCCTCCCACCATGCAGAGTCTGGGCAAAGAAGAGATCCCACATTGGGATATTCCGAGGAGCTTTTTTCATCACCGTCCCTTGGCTTGGGCCTCTCGCCAAGGCCGCTGGAAGTGGGACATGAGGAGATATTGTGCCCTGATTCCCAACCTATTGAGCAAACACAGTCTAAAGAAGATGATGGTGGGGAATGACAAGTATTTTCTCCCGAGGTGGATGATGATAATGAGACACAGTTGCCAATAAGTCAAGGGCAATTAGTGTCTCAAAAGGTTGTGGATGAGGATGAGACGCAGTTCAGTCAGGTTCTTGTTAGTTCACCATGTCAGTAGGAGGAGTAAAGTGAGGATGTGGAAGAGGAGGTGGTGGACAATGAAATAGCTGACCCAACCTGGGAAGGTGGCAAGCCGAGCGAGGACAGCAGTACAGAGGGGGAGGGATCCGCAGCACCGCAAAAGGCTGGAAGAGGCAGTGGGGTGGCAAAAGGGAGAAGGCAGGCCATGCCAACCAGGCCCACAACTGTTGCCTGGAGCAGCCCCTTGCGGCAAGCTCCCTTGCCAAGGGTTAGGTGTTCCACAGTCTGGCGTTTTTTTGAGGAAAGAGCTGACGATAAACAATTTGTAATTTATAACCTGGCGTTAACACCAGCAACCTGACCACCACCAGCATGATCCGCCACATGGCAGCAAAGCACCCTAAAAGGTGGGCCGAACGCCTGGGTCCATGATCTGTGTCTGCAGGTCACACCTCTGCCTCCTCTTGCCCTCTGTTACCTGCTGTCCAAGACGCAGGCCCAGATGCCTCCCGCCCTGCACCTGGACCTTCGCAGGAACCATCAGCCAGCACATCCACTTCAATGTCCCAGTGCAGTGTTCAAATTTTCTTACCCCAGGCATTTGAACGCAAGCGCAAATACCCTGCCACCCACCCACAGGCCATAGCTCTAAATGCGTAACTTTCCAAGTTGCTGGCCCTGGAAATGTTGCCGTTTAGGCTGGTGGACACCGAGGCCTTTCGCAGCCTGATGGCGGTGGCTGTCCCTCATTACACAGTCCCCAGCCGCCACTATTTTTCCTGGTGTGCCGTCCCTGCCTTCCTCCACCTCCTCCTCCACTTCTTCCCATGCAGAATTGCCATCTTGCAGCATCACTCAGACTTCTGTCAGTAGCTGGAAGCAGTGTAGCACAGCAGTCGGTAAGCGGCAACAGGCCGTGCTGAAGCTTATTTGCCTGGGTGACAAACAGCACACCGCCGCAGATCTGTGGCATGGCATAAGGGAACAGGCTGAGCTGTGGCTCTCGCCAGTCAACCTACAGCCAGGCATGGTTGTATCCGATAACGGCCGCAACTTGGTAGCGGCTTTGGAGCTGGCCAACCTCCCACACATACCATGCCTGGCCCATGTATTCAACTTAGTGGTTCAGCGGTTTCTGAAAACCTACCCCAATTTGCCTGAGCTACTGGTGAAGGTGCGTTGCCTGTGTGCCCATTTCTGCAAGTCACCGACCGCTTCAGCCGGCCTGGCAACGCTGCAGCAGTGCTTGCGGTTGCCGGCTCACCGACTGCTGTGCGACCTGAGCATGCGATGGAATTCCACCTTCCACATGTTGGGCAGGCTTTGTGAGCAGCAGAGAGCAGTAGTAGAATACCAGCTGCAACGCAATCGGCGCCTTTCTAGTCAGCTTCCGCTCTTCACAAGCGACGAGTGGGCATTGATTTCTGACCTCTGTGAGGTGTTACGCAACTTTGATGAATTTACACAGATGGTGAGTGGCGATAATGCAATTATCAGCGTAACCATCCAACTTCTATGTCTACTAAAAAGCTTGCTGCTCACAAGAGGTGGAAATGGGGGAAGGCCCTACACAGGGTGATAGCCAGACCACCCTTGATTCGTCTTCTCAGCGCCAATTGAAGGAGGAGGAGGAGCAGGATACGGTTGCCACCGTTACACAGGGTAGCCATACCACGTTTACACCATCTCCTCGGCGTGGATGGGAGGAAGAGGGCGAGGAGGATATTGAGAGTCATGCTCCTGGTGGGGAAAGCAAAGCCTTGTCTGTTGGGACTCCGGCACACATGGCTGACTTCATGCTATGCTGCCTTTCCCGTGACCCTCGCGTTATATGCATATTAGGCAACACCGATTATTGGTTGTTCACCATTCTCGACCCCCGCTACAAAGAGAACTTCCCATCTCTCATTCCTGTGGTGGAGAGGACAAGTAAAATGTTGCAATACCAGAAAGCCCTTGTCAAAAAATTACTCCACAAATTTCCATCTGACAACGCTGGCGGCAGAGTACATAGTTCCTTGGGCACCCGAGGAGACGAGGGGAACACACAGCAGTTCCAACAAAGGCAGGGCGACACTCTCCAAGGCCTGGGACAGTTTTATGACACCCCGCCAGCAGCCTCACCCTGATGAGCGGCCTAGTGTGACAAGGAGGGAAAAGTTTTGAAAAATGGTAAAGGAGTACGTAGCTGACCTTGTCAACGTCCTCAGCGATCCCTCTGTGCCGTATAATTATTGGGTGTCTAAGCTGGACACGTGACACGAACTGGCGCTCTACGCCTTGGAGGTGCTGTCCTGCCCTGCCGCCAGCGTTTTGTCTGAGCGGGTATTTAGTGCCGCTGGGGGCATAATTACTGATAAGCGCATCCGCCGGTCAACTGACAATGCTGACAGGTTGACGCTTATCAAAATGAACAAGGCCTGGATTGCCCCTGACTTCTCTACTCCTCCAGAGGAAAGCGGCTTAACATGAAGGAACCTTAAATCTGGCTTTTAGGATGTATTGAATAAACTGTATTATCATGTACCCCTTCCTCTTCTCGTCCTCTTCCTCCATCATATGAAACTGCTTATTAGGCTGCCCTCAAAGTCCACTAGCTGGGCCTGCAACATATTTGTTTGGCCTGTCAGCTCACCATCTGGGCCTGCAACATAATTTTTTAGCCTGTCAGCTCACCAGCAGGCCCTCAACCATAATGTTTTACACGCTCACCTCTGCTACATGTCCCTTCTAATGTTTCAGACGTTCAGCCAAGCAGCATGTCAAAAATAATTTTTAACACGCTCAGCTCTGCTACATGTCACTTCTAATGTTTCAGACGTTCAGCTAAGTGGCATGTCAAAAATAATTTTTAACACGCTCAGCTCTGCTACATGTCACTTCTAATGTTTCAGACATTCAGCTAAGCGGCATGTGTCCCTTAAATTTTTTTGGCGGTCAGCTCGGCAGTCGCATGTGTCCCTTAATTTTTTTGGACGGTCTGTGCAGCAGCAGCATGTCACCCCTATTGTTTTTGAGTGTCAGCAGCAGGCCATCAGTGATAATTTTTCACGGGTGTGTCTGATGCCCTCCTTTATGTGTAACTAGCTGAAGGACCCGGCTTCGCCCAAGTATATTTATTTTATTTCTTTTACTGTTTGTGTGTGTGTGTGTGTCGTTAAAAGATATCGAGAGTGACCTCTACAGTGCCTGCCCCTTTAACAGTGACCTCTACAGCGGCCCGCCCCTTTAACAGTGACCTCTACAGCGGCCCGCCCCTTTAACAGTGACCTCTACAGCGGCCCGCCCCTTTAACAGTGACCTCTACAGCGGCCCGCCCCTTTAACAGTGACCTCTACAGCGGCCCGCCCCTTTAACAGTGACCTCTACAGCGGCCCGCCCCTTTAACAGTGACCTCTACAGCGGCCCGCCCCTTTAACAGTGACCTCTACAGCGGCCCGCCCCTTTAACAGTGACCTCTACAGCGGCCCGCCCCCTTTAACAGTGACCTCTACAGCAGCCCGCCCCTTTAACAGTGACCTCTACAGCAGCCCGCCCCTTTAACAGTGACCTCTACAGCAGCCCGCCCCTTTAACAGTGACCTCTACAGCAGCCCGCCCCTTTAACAGTGACCTCTACAGCAGCCCGCCCCTTTAACAGTGACCTCTACAGCAGCCCGCCCCTTTAACAGTGACCTCTACAGCAGCCCGCCCCTTTAACAGTGACCTCTACAGCAGCCCGCCCCTTAAACGGTGACCTCTACAGCTCCACGCCCCTTAAACGGTGATCTCTACAGCAGCCTGCCCCTTTAACAGTGACCTCTACAGCAGCCCGCCCCTTTAACAGTGACCTCTACAGCAGCCCGCCCCTTTAACAGTGACCTCTACAGCAGCCCGCCCCTTTAACAGTGACCTCTACAGCAGCCCGCCCCTTAAACGGTGACCTCTACAGCTCCACGCCCCTTAAACGGTGATCTCTACAGCAGCCTGCCCCTTTAACAGTGACCTCTACAGAAGCCCGCCCCTTTAACTGTGACCTCCACAGCAGCTAGAGTGGCCACTGTCTTCACCCCAGAAAGCCAGACATCACCGGCCATTCCCCCAAACGTGAAACAGCGCCCCCAGTTCCCATGAAGACACATCACTAAAAGTGAGGCCACGCCCCCCCTGGCTCCGTGAAGACATGGAGGAGAAGCTGTCTGAGTGTGAGCTACTGAAAGGGTGGACATCCCTGTGTCTGTCCAGGCACTGCGTCGGACGGAGAACAGGTAGCCAGAAAACTGGACTGTTCAGCCTAAAGCCGGATATCTGGCCACCCTAACATCAGCCTGGCCCTAGGGTGGCCAGAGATCTTGTTTTAGGCTGGACAGTCTGGCTTTCAGACTCTCTGTCCTCTGTCATGCGCAGGGCCTAGATTGACACAGGGATGTCCTTTTGAACAGCTCACTCTCAGACAGCAGCACTGTGCAGTCTGAGCAATGAGCTGCAGGGAGAAAGTCACCCTCCCCCCACCCCTGCAGCTGACAGAAGGTGAATTTTACCTATATTTTTAATCCCGGTCAAATGCGGCATGGAAGGGGCGTGGCCTGACTGAGTCAGGGGCGTGACTTAGTGGGATCTGGGGTTGGTGCTTTTAAGTCCTTCTTTTGACGGTGGCTGGAATTACAGGTCGATGCCATAGTAATTTAGGAGGAAGGTGGGTAGCAGTGGAAGAAAACATTTTATTACTACTGAACAGTAAATATGTAAAATTTACATTATATTAGGTAATGACTGATGATGAGTTAGTCTAAAACATAAGTTATAGTTATGGTAACCGGGAATACCCATTTACCATTGTCATCCACAGTGCTCTGCCTCTTTAATGCAGACCTAAAGCAGTGAACTGGCTAGGTTGTCATAGAAACCTGGTGTGTGCCTGTGAGCTTCTATTGGCTGATAAGGGTCATGTGACCAGGCTACTATTGGCTAATGCATTTTTTGGGAATATCTCAGGAACGGTACGTCCTGGAGAGTTGAAAACTGTTCTAAAACCTTCCCGGACACCTGATGTACATGTGTGCCAAATTTTGTGATTGTAGCTGCAGCAGTGCGGATTCCTTTAGCGGACACACAAACACACACACACATACACTCAGCTTTATATATTAAATAAAGGGTGTATTGGAGTGCCTGATCCTTGTAATTTTTGGCAGCCGTTTCCCTTAATGCATAGGCATCATGAGTGTCGGAGTCCCACAATTATACCACAATGTGAATGAGGCCCTCCTTTATATGATATACCGGTTGTATGGGACTGCCTCATCCATGTAATTTTTGGCAGCACTTGCGCTTAACGTACAAGTATACAATATTTCCTGTAAAATCGATGTTATCTTGGGTTTTTGGGGGGGTATTTTTGTCATTCCGTAAAAGTGACGTAATAGTCGGACATCATCTTTAATAGCAGCGACTTTGGTGTCCAAGATGCATCCAGAAATCCTACCCATGCTGTTCCCTAACCATTTCTGTGGTGTTTCCACCATTTTCTGACGTTTCCCTATGGACCAGACACCCTCCCCTCATCCGAGCAGGCGGTGCCTGGTCTTCCCCCATTGACTTCCATTATACTCGGGTGCTCGGCCGAGCACTCGAGCACCACCTAGTGTTTGGCCAGAGCACTCGAACTTCGGGGTGCTCGATCATCACTAAAGATGATTTATTGTATTGTGCTCATCTCAATTACTGGTACTTATTGCATCAATACTATTTATATTGTTTTTAAGCCTCAAGAAGGACCGTTAGAGGGGTTTTCCGAGACTTAAATACTGATAACCTATCCTCTTGATTCCTCTTTAAGGCTACATTTACACAACAGTAGAAAAACTACTGTTAAAAATGGATAACCTGTAATTTTTTCACAGCCATTTTGCATCGGTGCGTGCATCCATTTTCTGGACGTTTATTCATTTTTAATGTTCACTTTGCATCCGTTTTTAAGGGCCCCCAAAAAAACTCTTGCTCTGCACTGCGTTGTGACATCACACAATAACGCAGAGCGTGTCAGGTCCTGCTGCCTCCAGTGCAAGTGTTCCTGGCCTGCCTGGGGCGAGGTGAGTATTTTTTTTTCATGATGTACCAGGTTTTAACAGTTTTTAATGGGTGTACTTCTGTCTAAACAGCCTTTAAAAACAGGCCCACTGACTTTAATGTGCTCCAGCTCGCCGTTAAAATGGCCAAAATTAGGACGGCCTGTTTTTTTGACAGCCGCTATTGACTGGCGTAATAACAACGGCCATGTAATTAGTCCCACAGACTGCAATGGTTCTAAAAATGGTCTGATCACAGGTCTATTGTACTGTACTCACAGAATCCAATGCAATAGACTGTATCATAATATATTAGGGAATTACTAGTCAAGGGAACCATAGTCAGTCAGCCAACACGTGGGTCGTGTTTCTTAGGCCGACCACGGTCGTGTGAATCAGCCCTTAAGGCCCCTTTGTATCGACCAGATAATCGTTAACAAGCATTTGCAGAAATGATCGTTGGCGATGAGCTGCCTATGTAAATGTGCTACTGATTAACTGTTGAATGAGCAAAATGCTAGTTCTTCAAATAATAAGATTATCATTTGTGCAGACACCGAAATCATCATTTATCAGCAGCAAATTGTGTTGCCTGCTGGCAGCAGATGATGAGTTGTAATGGGTAAGAGTGATGGCATTAGCGATTATTCCTCTCCATACTGTGGAGGAGATCACTGCATGGAAATGCAATGGTCACCTCCACTGACGAGCAGGTGATTGTCTGGAAGGAACACTTCCTTCCTGACTATTTTCTGCGAAATTGTGCACTGTAAAGAGGCCTTTAGTGTGAAACATTGCTATCAGCTACCGTTATACTGTCGCTATCTGGAAACTCTGATGGAATATATGGATTAAGTAATTGCAGCAAAATGTCTGAAGTGCTGTTTAGCTTTTATCTTTGTTACTGAAACCACTCTCGGTATCATTCCTCACATGATTGCTTGTACTAAAAAGTCACCTGAAACTACAGATATGCTTTAAAATCTTGTTCCATTTTGGCAGCAAGTACCCAGTAATAAACTAATCACTGTGAATCAAGCATATATTTTTATATATAAATGTCCTGCAAAGTAATCCCTGTTTAGCTTTATGTACTGTAATTTGTTATGGGCAGGACTCCTACCTCATTTATCTTGCAAACAGTGTTCTGGTTGTCTGAACCATGCCGTCATTTGTAAATGTTATTTATTACAATGTTTTACCTAAATTTTATGCTATATAAAGTGCAATAGATATACAATATTAATAATAATAATGATAATAGTAAAAAAAATGCAGAAGAGAAGTTTCTGCTGCATTGAGTAGCTGACCAGTTTCAGAAAATAAAATCCTAAACTACAACTGCAAAAAAACGCTGGAACCCGCTGACCTCCTTTCACCTCTGTGTAGAAATTAAATATCTGTTCAGCCTAGGAAAACAGCCATAACAGTGGGGGAGTCGGAGAACATAGTTATTGGCCAAGTATGGTCGGCCCAAGCTTTTCAACAGGAAACGCAGGAGGGATGAGATTAAGGTGATAAATATGTATAACATTTTTTAAACTTGTTTGTTCAACTGTTTTCAGGCAGAAAGGGTCTTAAAGGGGTTCTGTAGTTTTTTCAAACTGATGATCTATCCTCTGGATAGATCATCAGCATCTGATTGGCGGGGGTCCGACACCCGGGACCCCTGCCGATCAGCTGTTTGAGAAGGCAGCAGCGCTGCAGGAGCGCCGTGGCCTTCTCTGTGTTTACCGCAGGCCAGTGACGTCACGACTACTATCACTGGCCTGGGCGCGGCTAAGCTCCATTCATGTGAACGGATGAAAAATCTGCAAAAAAAACGGATGGCATCCGTGTGCATTCCGTATTTTGCGGAACGGAACAGCTGGCCCCTAATAGAACAGTACTATTCTTGTCCGTAATACGGATAAGAATAGGACATGTTCTATTTTTTTTGCAGGGCTACGGAACGGGCATACAGATGCGGACAGCACACAATATGCTCTCAGTATTTTTTGCGGACCCATAGAAATGAATGGGTCTGCATTTTTCATGTGAAAAATGCGGATCGGAGCCCGCAAAAAATACTGTTGTGTGAAAGAGGCCTAAGGCTGTGGAAAATGTGGTAACTGTGATAGGATGACGTTAGGTAAATTTATGAGTGTAAAAGGGATCTTGAAATCATGTGTTTTTTATAAACTGTCCTAAGATACAGTATGGATAGAGGACGGTACCTAGGGCAGAAAGAGGTACCAACAGATAGAGGGCGAGAGGAGGATGGAGTGTCATGCAAGTCTGAGAGGCTAAATCGGAAGCTGTGAAGTGATCCATGTGAAGGTCCAAGTCTGTGATCCATAAAGAAGAGAAGATCTGTAATAGAAGGACATGATTGAAGATAATACATTTTGAGGACAGTTACAAATTGAAATTCTTTGTGAACGTTGGTGAACCAGCCAAATCCAATTTTTGATAACTTCACTCATCTCTAGTTATTTTTATTAAATCATAAAATCTTTTGGATTGGTAATAATAAGAGGAATTGTTGTCAATCTTGTCATTAGATCTGTGACTAGAGCAATATCTGACAAGGTTTAGTGGACACGAGCAGGTATACTGTATGTCCTGGATGCAGTCTAGGTGTTCTGTTAACCTTTCCTACTCATATATGTATATTAAATGGAGATGTTAGATACCTGAATACAAGGAGGTACGTTATGATTATAAATGTTATAAAACAACCGGTAGGTTTACACCAGAAACTTTGCCTTAATAAATGGTTTCCACATTCTTAGGACCAAGAAAACAAAATTACTATGTCTTCTATATCAGATCTCAAAACAGGACAACCATCACTTGGCATTTCCGTGTGCTTGCTATGTTGGTAATTTAACTCTGCTTCTCTTGTATAATTTATTTAAGGTGAGATCACAAAGACTCTTTTGTCCCAGTGTTATTTGCAACCAGATCTTTGCTTGCTCTCTGGCTAGGAAATGTTACCAGTCCTCTAACTTACAAATGGAAGATGGAGATACTATCAGACGAGGTGATCTCTGCTTGCAGTATGGCTTCTTACAGATAACCGTGTTCCGCTAGTTGTATATTACTTTTATGTGTACACATTTAATGCATGTTTATAATAACTATAAACATGTGTATGTGTAATTATATGCAGTGATTAATAATATACTGTATAGCTATGTACCCATCTACACTTCTCATCTGTTAATTGAAATCAATTCACGTAAGCTGTGGCACACAACGTAGCATGTCATGTGCCACATCACGACCCCATTGACACGACGTAGAGTGTCATGTGTCACATCGCAACCCCATTGACACGACGTAGCATGTTGTGTGCCACATCACGACCCCATTTACACGACGTAGCATTTTTTGTGCCACATCACAACCCCACTGTGGGGATTTCTATATTTGTAGGGGGGGAGTTGCTTAGTGGAATGGAGTGGGGCTTATTTGAAAGTGGACAGGTCTAGGATGCACCATGTTCCACCAAAATTGTGTCACAATTTTCGCATGAAAATCAGTCTCAACCAATAGTTGGTATAGATTCTTTGAAATGTTTCTGCACCAAATATATCATCCAGCCTGAGCCACTGTGATAATTCTGTTGCAGGTTAATACAGCCTGTCTAAGTTTACGCTATTTTTAAAATTAGTAAATCAGGGCCTGTATGTGTACATAATGGGGGACATTTATCAAGGCTGGCATTCCCGTATGCCAGTTTTGATCCCCTGTGTACTGGGGTAAGATGCAACTGTTTATTAAGAGGCAAATGCCTCTTAAAAATTAGTTGCATCTCTGGCACTCCGTTTCCCACAATTTCAAATCTTAAATTACGTATAACGTACACCAGTTTATGGCGGTCTTTCCTCTCTATTTTTCCTTTGTCTCCCTTTGCAGAATCTATAGTTCTATTACTCTTGCAATACTGGCTATTAGGGATGAGCGAATGGACTTCGGATAAAACATCCAAAGTCGTTTTGCATAAAACTTTGTCAGAATACTGTACAGAGCGAATGCTCCATACAGTATTAGAATGTATTGGCTCCGATGAGCCGAAGTTATTACTTCGCGAAGTCTCGCGGGACCACTTGGTACTGAACCAGAGTATCACTTGGAATTGAACCCGAATTTGGTGAAAGGTTTTTAACAGTAGAAATTAATTTCTGAAGTAATAACTTTGGCTCATCTGAGCCAATACATTCTAATACTGTACAGAGCTCCGTACAGTATTCTAACAAAGTTTTATGCAAATCGATTCGCTCATCCCTACTGGCTATAACTAAGGCATACAGTGTCAAGATATGACTGGCCAGGTCGGGTCCAAGTGTGACGAGTGTCTCAACAATGTCCCTCTCACAGCAGTAACGTCTATCTGCTTTGATGACCAAATACTATACTGTCTGACTCAATGCTCGGCCATGCAGATTCTGGACCTTCTTGGCTTTTTGTTTTATCTCTCTTTCTTCCTTGAGTACTGTACAAATGGTGAGGATTTTCTCACAGTAGATAATCCTCAGAGAAGTTGATGGTCTGGATGTTTGGTCCTGTCGTGTGAGCAGTGGAGCACATGGAACTGCTTTCTGTCTCCTCCTCTACTAACAATCAACTGACTAGACTGAGCTAGGGGCGCATCCACACTCAACTTCCTGCAGGGGCTGTGTCAGAGTTGGTTAACGCCGTCATTTCCATGTATAACCATACTGGGCATATACATGGCATAAAATAACATAAAATTAAATAACAAAACTATTTTGCAGATAGCCTGGTCCGAAGTACTGCACTAGCAAAATGAATGAGAGTTGCCAAATTTCATGTATACAGTGCCTATTTTGTACATGCAGAAATTGACCTGTGGTGTATCTTTTAAGATCTGTAGCATGTCAATTGTTTGTGCGGATTCACAGCTGATGTAATGTTGTAATGTGATTTCTTAAAATACTCAAAAAATCAACTCCAAAAACCATACCAAATCTGTGGCAAATAGTGCAAACTTAGGTGCGTTTTTTATCACTATTTTCTTTTTTCATTCAGATTTTCTGCATACAAATCCGCACCATGTGCAGGTAGCCTGATGCTGTCGCTTACACATCTTCTCCTTGTAGACTGAACTCCTGCATCAAAATGGGAAAGTATGAATTGGGTCATATGAATAAAGGGGTTCCATACTTGGATCAAGAATGAACTGATCAGTAGTGGTCCTTTATAACCAATATGTCTCCACCTTGCCATATGACTGAATCATTTAAAAGAGCAGGGCCTTTGGTTCCATGTTTTGCAAGCCACTGGTATGTGAAGAATTTTGCCCAGTATTTACCTGTGTTGTTTGCACTTTGATAAGGAATAAGTTACTCGTGACCATGACATACTGTTCAGCAGCGTGTAACACTATTTGCTTTGTTCTTCGCACCATCATGAATCAAATCCCATGTAACTATTTTAGAAAGATCTGAATGTATATACTATTTTTATTATAATCGACCATATGGTTTTAAATACAAAATCACTGTTTGCATTGCATTTGTATGTTGTATAGTCAACTATACAGTTGTATTTCTTCAATAATATGATTATGCTTATGAACATCTCTACTTAAATTCATATAGCATGACACTTGTGACAACTGGGGACCCTGAGGAGAAGAGAGATGCAGTTTTTAGTGGCTTCTTTCTTCTCTACTTTAGCCTACACAGTGCTGTCTTTACAGAACCTTGTGATTGCCAAGAACAATGGAGGCAGAATGTTGCTCTTAGGCTTAACAGACTAGCTAGTGACACAATTATTTTACACATTGCACCTCCATAAGTCATTTAAGACCATCTGGAGGTACACTTTTAGCAGTTATTTAGCAGTTATTTTTCTGTTATTTAATTGGGTCTGACATATCAGGGCTAATAGCCAGGGTACCTGGATCCCAGCAATCATGTGATTGCTGGGACTGGAGCAGGAAGACGCATGGCTGCTTTCTGAAGTCTATGTGTAGGGGCATTACTATATTTGTACTGATTTATTGTATTTCTCATAATTGAGATGTAATCTTTATGTATGACATGTGGTACACCTGGTTCACCAGAGGATGGAGTGTGACTGGCCATGTTCTGCATAGGAATGGAACTTACCATTCCATTCCTCACCCCTTTGGTAGAAGTTGGCTATGATGACCTCCTGCCAAGGGTGGGGTGGGGGGGGTCCCAGTCAGTCTAGAGGAGATTGAGGCGGAGAGGGAATTTTCTGTGGCCCCTCTAAAGCCAGGAGGGTGGAAGCAGCTCATAGAGCACCCATTCCCTGCATATACAGAGAGGGAAAATGTGCCAAGGACATCATCATCAAGCCACTATTAGGCCAATGTTATCTAAGTGCAGAAATACTCACCAAGTCAGCCTGCCATCATGCCTCCTCTGCTGGTGCTAGAAGGAATTTGCACTAAAACCTGCTGAAACCATTTGTATTCTCAAGTTCAAGTTGCACTTAATGAAAGGACTTGGTTATGGTTTAAGTCTGGCCTCATACATCTTCAACTCTTTTACTGCATCAGGCCCCAGGGAGCAACGGCCTCAGGAAGTACACAGTGACACAGCTACAACACTACATCAGGGCCACTACAACTCGCATCCTCTACACCGGCTCCCATGGGGGCCCACTGCATATGCATAACAGTTATTAAGCACCATGTATACAGCCATCAGGAAGGCATCTCTGCTTTCCCTATGAGGAAGCAATAACCCAGTGCCCTGCTACTGCAGCTGTACGATTTTCATGCACCTGGAAACTTGACAAGGACATTCGGAAAGTACTTAGAGAGTCATATGTGGATCAGCCAGACATCTTAAAGGGGTTGTCCACTTTTTTACTATTGATCTATCCTCTGGATAGGTCAGCAATATCAGATCAGCAGGGATCCGACTCCCACCACCCCCACCAGTCAGCTGTTTGAAGAGAAGGCAGTGCTAATATGATTGCACTTGTGAGCAGATGTAATTACAAGTATGGCGTCCCAATTCATTTCTATGGGGCGGTTCTGTAGTATTCATTTGAACAGACAGAGCCATCCTATAGAAGTGAATGGGGACACCATACTTGTAATTACACCTGCTGACCACTGCTGCAATTGCTGTGGCGAGCAGGTAACAGTGCAGAGAAGGACCCGCTCATATGAGCAATGCCTTCTCTTCAAACAGGTGATCGGCTGGGGTGCTAGGAGTTGGATCTCAACCAAAATTAAATCATAAGGCCACAAATAGTTTAAAGAACATCTAGGAAAGAAATGCACCAAAAATATAAGAAAATATCCCAGCTCTTCCTCCCTTGATCTTCTCCCTTCCCTTGGTCCTAATTTGACTCATATTACAATTAAAACTAAGAAATATACTATATGAACAAAAGTATCGAGACACCTACACATTCCACCTACTGGAGATTTTAAGACATCCCAATCTAAATCCATAGGAATGAAGCTGGTTCCCACTTTGCAGATAAAACAGCTTTCGCTCTCTGGGAAGGCATTCAACAAGATTCTGGAGTGTGAGTTTTTGCCCATTCACTGCGTAATCGAATTTCTTGTCAAAATTTGGGGAAGCTGCAGTTTGTCTCAGGGGCAGGTCAGAGCTATCAGCTCTGCCTTGTATAAAGCGCCAACAGGAGGCTGGTTTCCTCTATAACTGGGGCTCCTATGGATGTGCTAGTTAAGGTGAAAATAGTACAAAATCTTGAGGGACAAATTATGTGGCAAAAAGATGTATATAAAATGCATATTAAAAAAAACACCCACACCAACTAAAACCGCCTCCATTATCAACCCATTCACGTAAAACTATACATATTATATAACAAAATGACCGACACATACAGTGGGGGGAAAAAAGTATTTAGTCAGCCACCAATTGTGCAAGTTCTCCCACTTAAAAAGATGAGAGAGACCTGTAATTGACATCATAGGTAGACCTCAACTATGAGAGACAAAATGAGAAAACAAATCCAGAAAATCACATTGTCTGATTTTTAAAGAATTTATTTGCAAATTATGGTGAAAAATGAGTATTTGGTCAATAACAAAAGTTCATCTCAATACTTTGTTATATATCCTTTGTTGGCAATGACAGAGTTCAAACGTTTTCTGTAAGTCTTCACAAGGTTGGCACACACTGTTGCTGGTATGTTGGCCCATTCCTCCATGCAGATCTCCTCTAGAGCAGTGATGTTTTGGGGCTGTCGCTGGGCAACATGGACTTTCAACTCCCTTTAAAGGTTTTCTATGGGGTTGAGATCTGGAGACTGGCTAGGCCACTCCAGGACCTTGAAATGCTTCTTACGAAGCCACTCCTTCGTTGCCCTGCTGGTGTCCTTGGGGTCATTGTCATGCTGAAAGACCCAGCCACGTTTCATCTTCAATGCCCTTGCTGATGGAAGGAGGTTTGCACTCAAAATCTCACAATACATGGCCCCATTCATTCTTTTATGTACACGGATATGTCGCCTGGTCCCTTTGCAGAGAAACAGCCCCAAAACATGATGTTGCCACCCCCATGCTTCATAGTAGGTATGGTGTTCTTTGGATGCAACTCAGCATTCACTCTCCTCCAAACACAACGAGTTGTGTTTCTACCAAACAGTTCTACTTTGGTTTCATCTAACCATATGACATTCTCCCAATACTCCTCTGGAACATCCAAATGCTCTCTAGCAAACTTAAGACGGGCCCAGATATGTACTGGCTTAATCAGGGGGACACGTCTGGCACTGTAGGATCCAAGTCCCTGATGGCGTAGTGTGTTACTGATGGTAGCCTTTGTTACGTTGGTCCAAGCTTTCTGCAGGTTATTCACTAGGTCCCTCCGTGTGGTTCTGGGATTTTTGCTCACAGTTCTTGTGATCATTTTGACCCCACGGGGTGAGATCTTGCGTGGAGCCCCTGATCGAGGGAGATTATCAGTGGTCTTGTATGTCTTCCATTTTCTAATTATTGCTCCCACAGTTGATTTCTTCACACCAAGCTGCTTGCCTATTGCAGATTATGTCTTCCCAGCCTGGTGCAGGTCTACAATTTTGTTTCTGGTATCCCTCAACAGCTCTTTGGTCTTCGCCATAGTGGGGTTTGGAGTGTTACTGTTTGAGGTTATGGACAGGTGTCTTTTATACTGATAACAAGTTCAAACAGGTGCCATTACTACAGATAATGAGTGGAGGACAGAGGAGCCTCTTAAAGAAGATGTTACAGGTCTGTGAGAGCCAGAAAACTTGCTTGTTTGTAGGTGACCAAATACTTATTTTCCACCATACTTTGCAAATAAATTCTTTAAAAATCAGACGATGTGATTTTCTGGATTTGTTTTCTCATTTTGTCTCTCATAGTTGACCTACCTATGATGTCAATTACAGGACTCTCTCATCTTTTTAAGTGGGAGGACTTGCACAATTGATGGCTGACTAAATACTTTTTTTCCCCTCTGTAATAGGGATATAATTTTATTAATTTATTTTGGTGTCCGTTTACATATTTAAAGAATAAGGAGCTTTAGTTTGAGAAAAAAAATTACTTTTTAAAAATGTTTTGCACAGAATCCACCAAATAAAACAAAAAAGAAAAAATATGTTGCAAAAATTATTTCAGTAGTCCACCAAATAAAGTTACAACCATTTGAACCATCATGTGTGCTAAATCACAAAAAAGTGACTGGTCATTAAGGCCTTTTCAGGCCTGGTCCTAAAAGAATTAACCAATGAGCGCTTTCCTTGCTAGTAAAGCACTTACTGGTTATTGCAGGGCCCCTATTACTTGGGGGCAGGAGCTGGTAATAAACAATGAGCACCATCCTCTGCAGTGAAGGACATTTTTCATTGCTGAATAGGATACAGGATGCAAGGAAATGTCGCCACTTAAAGAGGTTTTCTGGTAAAAAAGTTCCCACAGCATATCCCCTGAAACAGAAGAAACACACTTACTTGCTCCACTCCACCCTCGCTGTCTTCATCTTCCGATCCCCACGCTGTTTACATCTGACTGGCTATGGGTATGATTACATACACCCATATTCTCCAGCCAATTACGTTAAAAGCTACTTATGGCTGGAGCAGTGGATGTGACTATGCCCACAGCCAGCCAAATGTTAACAGCGGGGGCAGCGCGGAGGACTGGAGCAGCAGGGAGCAGGTAAGTATAACTCTTGGATTTCAGCGGTAAAAAAAAAAATCATTTTTACCAGGAAATCTCTTTAAGCTCCTATTACACTTCACAATATTCAGGACAATTACTGGGAACAAGTGTTCTGAGGAACGCTCACATCTTATATCTTATTACAAGAAAATTTAGACTAGCAATACGTGTTCACAGGTGCATATCCATTTGCGTGCAAACAGCTTCTATTTTTTTAAATTTCCATTTCTAGTAGGTATAATACCACTTTAATTTAGAATGATCCCCATTCCTTGGTCCTGTTTGCTTGTGAAATGTTGTGCAGTCACATCTTATATCTGGCGGTATAACATTGTGCCACTGATCAGGTGATAAATGAGCAATCACTGGTTTGTCGGCTGATCTGCATATTTTATCAGGATGAAAGATGTACAGTTATTATCAGCACATCTCCCGGTGTAATCAGGAATGTGCTGCCGATAATTAATAGAACTGAATGAGGGAGGAATGACTGTGATAGTGATCATTACTCACCATTCACTTTGCATTGGCTTGTGTAATAGGCTGATGCCAAGAACTGAACTTTTCTTTTTTTGTTTGTTTGTTTTTGTGGCCCCTCGAAATAGAGCAAACAGACCAAAAAAGGTTGTGCACCCCTGCTTTAGACATACCTCAAGCCACCCTGTATACAGACCTCAGGGGAACAGCAGGTGGGGCAAATGCATCTTCTATATGTAAAAACCATAGCGGACAGAAGTGCAGGAACAGGGAGAGGTGAGAATGTGAGATGGTAGATTTGCCATGTCTTTCTGGAGTCTCCAGGACATTTCAAGGAATAAATGTAAACTATATAAGAACTAAATATGCATAAATTGTAATGTTACTATTCCCACTGTCAAAGTGGGTTTTCTCTACTATTGTGCAGGGAAAACAATAAAAGGGCTAGGATTCTCAGGATTGCTGGGTGTTACCATGCCTTATGCCATAGTTTATTAGATAGGAATAAGCCTTTAACACAAAGCAGGTGGATATCTTCTTGGGATCAGGGAGGATGTGATCAACAGGAACTTTTATTGTTTACTTGCAATGACTAGATATCTGTCCTAGTCATGTAAAAGGCAAGACTGATTACAGTACAGTTATCAGGGCTGTGGCTTGTAATAAGGCCTCTTTGACACTAGCAGCAGCACGGATCCGGCAGGTGAAGGGTGCCGCCGGATCCGTGCTGCTGCAGGGACATGTGTGGGGCTGGAACCGCGCTCCGGCCACACACGTCACACAGTACATACACACAGACACACACACACAGACATATACACATACATACTTACATGCTCCCAGCAGGTCTCCACAGCGCAAGAGGAGCAGGACGGCGCGCACATAGGACGATTCCCCACAGCGCCCTCTGCTCGGCGCCGGGTGGAATCGTCCTATGTGTGCTCCGTCCTGCTCCTCCTGCGCTGTGGAGACCTGCCGGAAGCATGTAAGTATGTATGTGTATTTGTATGTGTATATGTCTGTGTATGTTTATCTGTATGTATGTATGTATGTGTGCAGGTGACGGATCCGTCATGAACTCCATTGAAAGTCAATGGAGGACGCATCCGTTCACCATTGTGTCACTCCAAACGGATCCGTCCCCATTGACTTTCATTGGGGGTCATGACTGATCCGTCTTGGTGCGGATGCCTGGACAGGAGAGCAAACCGCAGCATACGACAATGAATGGGGACAAAACTGAAGCGTTTTACTCCGGTATTGAGCCTCTATGACGGAACTCAATACCGGAATTATAAAACGCTAGTGTGAAAGTAGCCTAAGCCATGTGCAGCAAGCCGCTGGGGGGGTCAGGCACTGATGATGATATGTCATGGTGTACTCTCTCACCAGCCGTCGCTCCCTAGGTTAAGTGCAGTCAATGTCGGAGAACCCTATATTTTCTTGGGGCACTCCTTGTAGCTAGGGCTCCTGCCTGATAGTAGTTTGGGGGTGCCCTTGATGTTAACTGTCTGTGTTGGTTCTAGTCAGGGCATAAAATGGTGCAATGGACAGCGTGTGGTGTTTTAGGAGTCAGTAAACCAGGCCAGGTTTAACAAACATTTGTAACACCCCAGAGTAGTGTTACAACTCTGCGTAACCAGCTTCTATCTGTGTGCTACTTTGGAAATGTAATTCCGTGCATTAATGTCATCACCAGCATTAATATGTATTATATTCAATGTTATGCAACTGTTTCCCATGTAATGTACCTGGTGTACCAGCAGGTGTCAGTAAATACTATGGCAGGTTCAGACGGTCACTGCAAATTTTGGCGTCACGAACAGGATCTAATTTTTGTGCACAGGAAGCCCCCTCTATCTGTAAAACCCCCTACAAGAGACTTTATTGCATGTACTTACTGCTGGAAAGTGTGAGCCTATGTTAGTTGCTGCACTGTGGCAAAGAAGGGGTTAATCAGCCATCTTGGATGTGGGCATCAGCTCTGGAGAAGGAAGACATCCACCAAGCAGAGGGGAGGACCCCAAACAGCCCGCCTCCACAGAAGAACCAATCTTCCAGCAGAAGGAACAGAAGTACAGAGTACAAGTTCCCAGGAGGACAAAGAAATCAACTGCAACCCTTACAGGAAGTGAATCGGTGGCCATCTTGGAAAAGGGAAAATGCAGCTTTTTCTTCCCTGGATCCTAAGAAGCAATGTCCAGAGGTCTGAGTGAGTACCACTGGGAAAATAATCTTGCTAAAGACTGTTATGGGCTATAATCTGCTTGCCAGAGCATCATACTCTACAAAATTGAGAAGTTGCAGCGACTCTTAAAGGAGCCACGCACCAATTTTGTTGCTGTTACCCATAGCAACGTGTACTCAAATTGCATTCTAACTGGCACTGAACCCTCTAGTCTGATACAAGGTAGCAAAAGCCATGTCTGACAGTGAAGATAGCACCCACTTAGACTGCGGTGATACACCAGCAGCTGCTGCAGCCACATGCATCATGCCTCTGACTATGCCATATTACTTTGGAGCACCTTGGCTCCCACGTTATTCAGGAGAACCCCATTCACTCAGGGAATTCCGTGATAAAATGTTAGCTACCTTTAAGCTATATCCAGTATCTCAGGACCAGAAAGTGGAGATCCTGATTGGCCAGTTACAGGGAGCTGCACTCCGGGAGGTCAAGTCCTGGCCTTGGCCAGAGCGAAAAACAGCTGAACAGATCCTAGACAGGCTTAGTACCACCTTTGAAACTAGGACCGCCTCTGAGCTAAAGATGCGCTTCTTTGGAAAGCGATAGCAGTCAAAGGAGACTTTGAGAGACTTTGCCTTGTCTCTGCAAGAAGCTCTGCGTGCAGTTATCCACATAGACCCCCGTGAAGCTGAGGGACAAGACCAAACCCTCAGAGAACAGTTTATTGAAGGTGTCTTAGACGAATCCCTCAAACGTCAGCTGAAGATGCTGTCAGCTGAACACCCAGATACCCCGTTCTTAGATTTTAAGGAGCTTGCTATTGGTATTCTGGGAGAAGGTCAGCAGTCTGAACCTCCTGAAGTCAAGAAGAAATCGCCTGTCATGCGACCTACTGTCTATGGCCAGATAGCTGAACATGGGTCCCAGGCACCTGTCCCAGATGCTGTCACGGCCCTGACTGCTCAAGTCTCCCTCCTAGCTGAGAATATGGAGAGAATGAGGAAGCAGCTAGAGCGATTGGAACATCAGCCTAAGACTGAGAAGGGGAATTCCACTTCACAAGGTCATCTTACACGCGGTTCCCGGGAAGAGCGACGTCGGCTGACCGGTAGAGTGTCAAATCCTGGATATCGTAGCTCCGGAAAACGCATATGCCAGCATTGTCAGAAGCCTGGGCACACTGAAAGGGAGTGTTGGCAGTTAAACGGGTATCCCCTGAGGCCAAGGACCGCCCCTCAGGAGGAAGAATACTAGGTCCTAACGATCCATCCTTTATGCCTAAGTATGTGGGCACTCGTCTTGTGATTGAAGTTGGCATCAATGGAGTGAAGTTTTCTGCTTTAATTGATACCGGATCTCAAGTAACTACCATCCGTCAAGCAGCGTTCAAAAAATGCCAGAACGGAGCCCAGCTGACACAACCTCCAGAATCCTGGCTCCACATCATAGCCACTAATGGCCAAACAGTACCTATCTTAGGTTATTGGGAACCTACCTTACAGATTGAAGGTACCAAACTCCCACATCAAGGTGTAGTCGTGATTCAGGTTCCAGAAGATGACAATTGCCCTGTTGTCCTAGGGATGAATGTACTTGGCAACTGCTACACGGAAGTGCTGGAAGCTCTAAAGAAAGCTCTAGTAACTGCACCCTCTGTAACGCAACATGCCATAAACCAGACCATCCAGGTGCTAGCTGCCCAACAAAAATTTGGCAACCGCCAGGGTGAAATATGCCGTGTTTGCATCAAGGATGCTCAACCTATCAAACTCCGACCTGGAGCAGAGACTCTGATATGGTGCAAGGCCTGCGTCGGTGTCCAAGGTCAGGATTACCCAGCCCTCGTGGAACCCTTGCATCTACGAGACCATCCTCTAGTCCTAGCCGCTAGGAGCTTGGTCACTGTGTCAAATGGGAATGTACCCATACGCTTGGTCAATCTAAGTGACGAAATCATAGAATTAAAAAAGTTCTATCCAGTGGCGTCTATATCACGTCCGTCTACAAGACATCCTGGATCCCCCTACTGCTGCTGCACAACAATCGCTTCAAACAGCGGAGGCAGCTAAAGATCCACCTAAGCAGCCCTGGTGGACCGAATTACATATTGGAGATGCCACAACCTCTGCTGAACAGATCAAAGGTGTACTGGACTTAGTCAAGGAAAACCACCAAGTCTTCAGTAAACACCCCCTGGACTATGGTCAAACCAGCCTCATACAGCACAGTATTCCAACCGGCACTCATCCTCCAATCAAAGAGAGATATAGGCCAGTGCCTCCTGCCATGTACCAGCAGGTGAAGAAGATGGTTCAGGATATGAAGATGGCTAACATCATCCAAGATAGTCACAGCCCCTGGGCTGCCCCTTTGGTCCTTGTAAAAAAGAAAGACGGAACCATTCGTTTCTGTGTGGACTACCGCAAGATCAACAACATTACGCACAAGGATGCGTACCCACTGCCACGAATTGAGGAGTCTTTAGCAGCCCTGGGATCTGCTGCTTATTTTTCAACCCTGGATCTAACCAGTGGATACTGGCAAGTCCCCATGGCGCCAGAAGATAAAGAAAAAACAGCTTTCACTACCCCAATGGGTCTGTTCGAGTTCAACTACATGCCATTCGGATTGTGCAACGCCCCTGGAACATTTCAGAGACTCATGGAGAGATGTCTTGGACACAAAAACTTTGAGACTGTATTGCTGTACTTGGATGATGTGATTGTCTACTCCAAGACCTATGAAGAACATTTACAGCACTTGGCAGAAGTGTTCCAGACTCTGGCCCGTTATGGATTGAAAGTAAAGCCTTCAAAATGCCACTTACTGAAGCCCCAAGTGAAATATCTGGGACATGTCGTGAGTGCGAAGGGTGTGAAACCAGACCCCGACAAGATAGCTGCAGTACAAAGCTGGCCATCTCCTAAGACAGTCAAAGAAGTCAAGAGCTTTCTTGGATTTGCAAGTTACTACCGGAGATTTATCCCTCACTTCGCTCAAATTGCGGAGCCTATCCAGGAGCTTTTGAAGGGTCATCCTAAAGGCTCTCAGAATGCTAAGATACCGGTAGAGTGGAATGAAGAGAGAGAAGCCGCTTTCCAACTGTTAAAAGAAAAACTCACAGAGCCACCAGTTCTGGGCTACCCTGACTATAGCCTGCCATTCTGCCTCTATACTGACGCAAGTAAGAAAGGTTTAGGAGCTGTACTATCTCAGACACAAGCCAGAACTGAAAGAGTCATTGCCTATGCCAGTAGGTCGTTACGAGAACCAGAGCGGAATGACCAGAATTATAGCTCTTTCAAGTTGGAATTCTTAGCCTTGGTATGGGCTGTAACCGAGAAATTTAAGGATTATCTGGTAGCCACTCCTTTCACTGTCTACACCGATAATAATCCACTGGCTCACTTAAACACTGCACGTCTAGGAGCTCTAGAGCAAAGATGGGCCTCTAGATTGGCGAACTTCAACTTCACCATCAAGTATCGGACCGGCAAAGCTAATGATAATGCTGACGCCTTATCCAGACTACCTGCTCAAAAAGAACCAATTTGCAAAGATGAACAATGGGAAGATGTGGAAATGCCCATATTCTACTCCCGATTTGCCAGGCAGGAAGCCCTGCACACTGGACGCAAAGCCTCCAAAGCCACTAATTCTCCAAAGACCGGTGATTCCTCACCTCCAGTTGAGAAAGAGCTCTGGCTCAAACTACAAGCCGAGAGCAGAGTCATCGGAGAACTGTTGGATTACTTTTCCAGTGGGCGCATACCGGAGAGAATCCGGCAGCGGAGAGCTGATCCGGAGCTAGTTCGCCTCTGGCGACAACGGAAACTGCTCTTCCTACAAAGAGATCTGCTCCTCAGGAGAACACTTGATCCAGTCACCTGTGAGCGCCTCCATCAGATAGTAGTGCCTCGAAGAGATGCTAAGATGGTAATGGACATGTACCATAACAGGTCTGGTCATTTTGGGACCCAAAAGACAGAAGCCACCATCAGACGGCGTTTCTACTGGACTGGCATGAGAAGTGATATTGAAGCCTGGTGCCAGGATTGTCCCACCTGTGCTGTAGCCCGAGGAGAAAGGCATGACCAGCGAGCACCCCTTCATCCAATAGTGAGTAGGAGTCCTCTGGAAATTGTGGCTATCGACCACGTGAAACTGGAACCCAGCAGATCCGGATATACCTACGCAATGACAATCATCGACCACTACACCAAGTTCGTCGTGGCCATACCTGTAAAGGACTTAACTGCTAAAACTACAGCAGCTGCCATGTGGAAAAGCTTCATTCTACCTTATGGGTCTCCAGACAAAATACTCACTGATCAAGGATCCGCATTTGAGTCTCAATTGTTCTATGAACTTTGTGCCTTTTACAACTGCAAAAAACTAAGGACCACTGCGTATCACCCGCAAGGAAATGGTCTGTGCAAAAAGATGAACCAGACATTAATCAATATGCTCAAGGCTGTGCCACCTCACAAGAGGGCAGAGTGGCCTTTACTTCTACCTGAACTAGTGTACCTGTACAATAACACAACTCATTGCTCCACCGGGTACACCCCATACTATCTCATGTTTGGAAGACAGGGTCGTTTACCTGCCGACCACGCCCTCGATGTCCCCGTGCCGGACTCTGAACCACTCCTTCCTCAATCTGAGTGGGTAAAAGAGCATCAGAGACGTCTAGAAGATGCCAGAGAAATAGTGGAATCCAAAATAGAGAAGGCTCAGCAGAAACAAAAACAGGATTTTGATCTACATGCTCATGCTGAACCTTTACAACCAGGAGACCAGGTCTGGCTCAAAAACAATCACCCAGTAAGCAAGCTGGATAGTCGCTGGGAACGCGAGCCATATACAGTAGTTGCTGTTCCCTCGTCGGAAGTCTATGAAATCCAGAGAGAGGGTAAAGGTATTCAGCGAGTACATCGCAACAGACTCAAGAAATGCCTCCAGGAACCTGTTCAGGAGCAACCAGAAGTGGATGAGTCACCTGAGCTACCTTTATCTCTAGAAACCGAGCCGGAAACAGAATGGCCTTCCATGCTTGACCCCCTTCAGTGGTTTCTTCAACCTCAAATCCGTATCCTAATGCCAGTTTCGGAGACCACTGCACCTACAGAGCCAAGGCTGGTTACTGATCCTTCCTCACAAGTTCCGGACTCTACCTCCGTCCCCGGAGACTCTGAACTGCCTCTGCGGAGATCCCAACGGAACACTAGAGGTCAGCTGCCTGTTCGTTATAGGGACTTTCAGCTACAGCAGCGACCAAGACGAAGACTCCCAGCCATTCCTATAGGAGACCTCAGATTATGAGGAATACAACCTGTTTGAGTTGTCTTCTACCTCATTTGGATTACAAATGACTTTTTCTTCAATTGTTCCAGTTTTGCAACGTTACAAGCCAGCACCCAAAGAATAGACTCAAAAGTATACCTGAGCTCTTTGTGATTTCTACTGTTACATTTTTGCACTAATGTTTTATATTTCAGCAGCATTCATAATTGTTTTGCCCATTTTATGGACTCTTTTTGAATACAACAATGTGACCTCATATGCACTTTTTGAATGGACTTGGAATTTTATATTGTTAGCCAGATAGTTAGCACCTTGCTTTGTTGCTCATATGGACTGCCTCTGAGGACTCAAAAGTATTTCTGGTCCCACTTTACCTTGTGGTAGTTTAGAAAGAGTAGGTGTTTTATGGTATTTGCATATGCCCTTAACCTTTTTCTCTCCACAGAATTGGGAAGGGGAAGGAGTCAGTATGTTCTGTGCTTTGGTTCATGTGCTGTCGCTACACAGGGAGGACCAAGTGGTAGAGTCACAAGCAGATCTAACAACGTAAAGGGTAACCCTGCTGCTAAAAACATGAGTTAAGAGGGATTAACCCTCATGGAACTATGGAAGGTGGGCCGTTTCCTCCTCCTAGTTCAAAATGTCCTAAGATATGGTGCACCTGTCTTAGGGAAATAAGTTTAGCTACCTGTGCAGTCATCAAGGTGACAAAGCGTAAAGCATTATAAGGCCTTGGTGCTCGGAAGGGATTACAGAATGAAGCCACCCTTCTATTTGTGGGCTTTCATTGCATAGTGGTGGGATTACAGAGTAAAGACACCCCCATGCTTCCTTTGGTATTTGTGGCCAGAATATTTAAAAGAAAGCCAGGAATGATCGCTTGGTGCAGACTTTTTTGGTTCGCTGGTTATACCGAGAGGGAAACTGTGATTGGACACCCTACTCAAAAGGGCAGGAACCTATTGGTAGCTTTATGTCAGTCTTCCAGATATGTAATGCAGCACTTTAATTTACCTTGGATACCCTACGAGCACCTCCTAAGCACAAGCCGAGGACGGCTTGACTTTAAGTAAGGGGGAATGTAACACCCCAGAGTAGTGTTACAACTCTGCGTAACCAGCTTCTATCTGTGTGCTACTTTGGAAATGTAATTCCGTGCATTAATGTCATCACCAGCATTAATATGTATTATATTCAATGTTATGCAACTGTTTCCCATGTAATGTACCTGGTGTACCAGCAGGTGTCAGTAAATACTATGGCAGATTCAGATGTAGTTTTACCAGAATGGTACAGTCTTTAGTCCATTCTGACCCCCTCTTCTGGAGAGAAGTTAAGCTCTTCCAACTTCCTGCAGTGAGGAGGAAATGACAGTTTAGTCAGAGAGTTGTCCCATGTACCCTGATCAGGGAGGACATGTGCAGGACAGTGGAGTACCTTCAGCTCTGCTGTACCCTAAAGACAGAGTAATATAGCCTACAATAAGGCACTACAATACTCTCAAGGGAAGCCAGACTTAGGAGGTAACCTCAGCTTAGAACAGGAAGCCTGAAACCTGAATTTCCAAGCATCTGCCAAGTATAAGCAATAGCTGCACTTGCTGGACACCAAGCTGAAGGATGAACTGAGTCATCTACATTCAAAGTTAAGTTAATAAAACTACGTTGGACCATTCATACAAGTCTGCGCATCATTCCCACCTGACGACCCTCAATTACTACTACTAGTAAATTTATTGCAGCCGGAGCCACCGCCTGTGGCCTGTTCGTCTTACAAGGTAGGAACATCGTGACAATCCCACCAAAGACTTGAGTGGCCTAAATAACCCTTGGCACTCCTACCCCTTCGACATAAAGGAAAATCACCTTAGAGGGCCCTGGAGGGGGAAAGGGTCGCCCCCGTAGCAACCACGGCACCCCGGTCACTGCACATTCTTCTTTGCTGAGTGCAGAATAGGAGTTGACACCTGTCTTAATACCCCTTCCGCTGACGTGTAATGCGCCTAAGCTATGTAGAAGCACCGGGCCGCTAGATAACTCTGGCACATCCACCACCAGCGTACAGTAAATCTACCTCAGCCCCCTTGCTGGCGTAGATTTAGATAATTTTCTACGCTTTAAAACAGGCATAGAAAATGATAAATAAGACGGCCTCTGGAGCATCTATTGTTATGACACTATGTTCTGCCATTCCTGTTATTCCTGCTAGAAATTATGAATTAATTACTAGCAGTTTGCAAAGATGGTCCAGATGGGTATCTGCTGTCCGTCTTTAATCTGTGTTTCACTGACACTGAACAGCTGAAAAATAATTTTCAGAGCATCTCTTCCTAATGATCCGATAAACACTGATGGCATCCATCTTGCATCCGTGGTTTTCACGGACCCATAGACTATAATGGGTGTGAAGGATCCATGAACAAGGACAAAATAGAGCATGCATCAGTGCTAAAAAAAACAGGCCATGACAGAGGCGTGGCCTAATAGTTTGCCAGATATACATGTACAGTGATAGACGCTAATACTAAATACTTGCCCGTGATGAGAACATAGTCCTGCCACTTTACAAATCACTAGTCAGACCACACATGGAGTACTGTATACAGTTCTGGGCTCCTGTGAACAAGGCAGACATAGCAGAGCTGGAGAAGGTTCAGAGGAGGGCAACTAAAGTAATAACTGGAATGGGTGGACTACAGTACCCAGAAATATTATCAAAATTTGGCTTATTCACTTTAGAAAAAAGACTGCTGAGGGGAGATCTAATAACTATGTATAAATATATCAGAGGTCAGTACAGAGATCTCTCCCATGATCTATTTATCCCCAGGACTGTGACTGTGACAGGGGACATCCTCTGCGTCTGGAGGAAAGAAGGTTTGTGCACAAACATAGAAGAGGATTCTTTATGGTAAGAGCAGTGAGACTATGGAACTCTCTGCCTGAGGAGGTGGTGACGGTAAGTTCACTAAAAGAGTTCAAGAGGGGCCTGGATGTATTTCTGGAGGGTAATAATATTACAGGTTATAGTTACTAGAGATGGGTCGTTGATCCAGGGAGTAATTCTGATTGCCTGATTGGAGTCAGGAAGGAATTTTTTTTCCCTAAAGTGGGGAAAATTGGCTTCTACCTCACAGGGTTTTTTTGCCTTCCTCTGGATCAACTTGTAGGATAACAGGCCGAACTGGATGGACAGATGTCTTTTTTTCGGCCTTATAAACTATGTTACTATGTATTTCAAAGCATTATGTAAGCAACATAGCTTCTAGTCCCCTAGAGGGACATAAAAAAAAGTTCCAGTTAAGTTAAATACTGTAAATGAAAAAAGTCCTTCCTCCCACATAAAAATAAACATAAAATATATGAAAAAGTTACAAAAAAAATAATTTAAACCACATCATGCATGGCATGAAGAAAAAAACACAACAATTAAAGGGAGTCTGTCACCACTATATGACCATATACAGCGCTTACATGGCTGCAGACCTACACATGAATGTAATGGTACCTTTGTTATTTTCTTTAGACTTGCAGATGCAGAAAAAACACTGTTTAATTCATATGCAAATGAGCACTCACAAGTGCCCAGGGCGGTGTTCACTGTGTAGAAGCCCAGGCTGCTCTGCCTTCTTTCAGCGTTACTTCTCCCCAACCTCTGCCTTTGCCTGCTCTCCTTGTATGACACAAGAGGATAGGAGGGTGGGCAAAGGCAGAGGCTGGGGAGGAGTAGCCATGAAAGAAGGCAGAGCAGCCTGGGCTTCTACACAGTGAACACCGCCCCTGGGCACTTGTGAGTGCTCATTTGCATATAAATTAAACAGTGTTTTTTCTGCGTCTGCAAGAAAATAACAAAGGTACCATTACAGTCATGTGTAGATATGCAACAGAGTCATGTAAGCGCTGTATATGGTCAAATAGTAGTGACAGACTCCCTTTAATTGCAGTTTTCCATTTTCCCAACCTAAAAAAAGAAACACAAATGAAACCATAAACTACAGCATATGTACCTCAAAATGGTGCCAGTAAAACTTACAACTCGTCCCACAGAAAACTAGACAGTTTTGGAAATGCATCACTTGGACCTGATGTCCCAAACTGGGCTGATTTTTAAAGGGAATGTGTCATCAGAAAATTACCTTTTGTTTAAATCACCTTTTTATGTTTAGTATGTTTTTGTATAGAATTTTTTTATGTCATTTTTAATTTTCCATGTCAATATCTATATTTAAACAAAAACTATAAAATCCAGCATTTTTAGCACTGGCCACTAAGCCTAATAATAGGCGCCACGCCTTGGTCTGTACAGATCACTTTACTGCAGTTACCGCCATTCACTATAATGGGATCTTTGGCGGGCATCAAAACAAAAAAAAATGCTGCATGCATTTTTTTGTCTGACCGAAAGCCGGTATGTACGCCGGACAAAGTGAATTCCAGTTGTCTGTTCCTCCACCGGAACACACTGCTAAAGTTCAAAGCGCACATGTTAACCCAGCCTAAGGATCCACCATTCACAATAGGTGATTGTCACAGCTTATCTCTTCTTTCCTTGTACAATGACCTCTGCACAGGTCACAGAGCATGCCCAGAAAACTCTGCTATAGAAAATAAAAATAGATTAGAAAAAAAGGATGTGTCGCTATCTGGTTTTAACTGGCATAAAAAACATTTTGGTGACATTTCCTTTAAGGGATTTACTTTGTCAAATTCCACACGACAGGTTTGACCTCTACCTTCTGGAAGCTCTTGATCTGTTTGGAGATAAGCGGACAAAACTGCCTTGGTCTGAATTGGGGAATTTGCCTGGTTATCATACGTGTTATCTGAAGTAATAATAAAAGCTATCAGGATCCAGTCAGGGCTACTTTGCCATGAATAGCAATGCTTGTATTGCTAAGATCTTACTTTGTACTTCCCACAGTCTGTGTTTACCAGAAACAATACAATGCACTTGTTAATCTTTACTTAGAAACAAATGCATTCCTTTTTACTTCTCTTTTCATTACCAGTAAGAAGTCATATTGAGACCTGAACTATTCCCCTGTTTGCGCGTGTACTCGCTTTTCTTGTTGAATGCATGGATTAAAATATGTAGGGAAATAAACATAAAACCACAATAAAGTCCCATTAACACTGGATGATTATCCCTCGTTCTTGTAAATGGGCATTGTAAATGTGCTGCTGATCACCCGATGGACAAGCAAATGCTCAGGTGAAAGCATCACTGATGGTGACACCAAAGTCATCATTTCTAGGTATCAGATTGTCCCGTGTAAACAGCGATCTGCTGCCCAGAAACAATGATTCTCTGTGGTGATGATCGATCACAACAGCAATCCCTCTTCCCCATACAGCAGAGGTGATAGTTGCATGTAGTTGCAAGCAGACAAATATCAGGAAGGAACAGTTTGTTCCTGATAAATGCCTGTTGTTTTCTCTTCTAAATAGTCCTTAAAGGGACTGTCTACTTTTTACTATTGATGACCTATCCTCAGGATAAGTAATCAATATCAGATCGGCGGGGGTCCGACTCCCGACACCTCCAAACAGGTGTTGTTAGAAGAGAGAAGATCAGGCATTTTGACTTTCAATGCTCAATCCATTTGTTCTTTAGGCACATAAACGCATGGTAGTGGATTTCTCCTCTCTCCCCATTCAAAATGCATACACAGGCAACCATTATGTGCTTTTATGTGTACGAGAGCGTTGACAGCTATTGAAGGTGCATGGGCACTGTAAGCCAGTGAGTTGGTAAGGGTTTACTTAAAGGGTTATACCCATATCAGTCATTGGTGGCATTTTGCTAGTGTCACAAGTCCCAGAGGTACGGATCCGATTACAGCATAACCAATTAAAGATCGGTTCAGGTGATATCTGATCAGTGACATATGAAGAAATAGTCCATGTTTGGATTTAAACAACGTGCTGGTTCCTGGACAGTAGTCCTTTTATAGGTCAGTACAGTAGAATTAGTATAATTCTAAAGTGCATATCTTACAAAATAATTAAGAACATAATATAGCCAAGACAGATATAGTTGATCTGGTCGGAAGGCCCTATATAGGGATATACTGGAATGTATAGAAAGGTCTCGCATAATAAGCCACCATCTTGTATATAGACAACTACTATAAATCATGTAAGCTTGTGGCAGGTGTCAACAACATATTCATAATAGGGGCCCCAAAATCACAGAGGAGCCCCCCGTGGCGGCTCGATAAAATGGCTGACGAAACTTACCTTTGCCGCAACGTTGGGGAGGGGAAATAAGAAGACGAGGTAGGCGCTGATGAAAATCAGTATCGGGAAAGGCACCATGTGAGTCAAAAGAGGCTCCTTTCTCTTATAGACAAGTCCGGTGCGCTCCGTGTCGAGTTCTACCGTCAACTACAAAATACAGCGGTATATCTCAAACTCCAGTCTAACCCTACCTCTAACCTTGCATCACGCATTTCTGTTATCCTAGACCAATACCATTCCAAGGGGGTCATTGATGAGTCAACCGTCACTTTTCTTACTAAATCTAACCCAACCATACCGTTTTTCTACATTTCTACATCGGGATGTCCAATTGTGGTGTCCACGGATTCTGTTTTGTCTCCTTTGTCCATCTTTGTAGTGAAGCTACCTACCTATATGTCAAAAATACTAGATCATTTCTCCTAGATACCACATAATTTCTGCAACTGATCAAGGATCTAGGCACATTGGAGCATGACACCATCCTTGTCACCTGGGACGTGACGAGCCTCTATACCTCCATAGAACACGACAAGGGCATTGAGGCGGTACAGAGACCACTATTGTCCACAGACCTACATCCAGATATTCAAGTATTTTGTCACGAGCTACTAAAACTAGTACTGGTTAACAATTTTTTTACGTTTGAAGACAACTTCTATCTTCAAATTCAGGAGACCGCCATGGGGTCGAATATGGCCCCGCCCTACGCAAACTGTTTCATGGCGGACTTCTAGGAAACTCATCTGTATTCACATACTCTGTTTCAGGCACATGTCATCACCTGGAAGCGATATATTGATGACATTTTCTATATATGACGGGGCAGTCAAGAGTCACTACTTTGTTTCCATCATTACCTTAACTCGATTCATCATAACCTCCAATTCACAATACACTATGATACGGTGGTCTTTAACCACTTCCCGTCAGTAGTGGCTCGGCTACTTTCGTTGGCTCTATAGAAATAAATGGAAGCACACCGTGCATGCATGGCCCGGCTCCCATTCATTTCTATACAGCTGACGGAAATAGCCGAGCCAGTGCTCGGCTATTTTCGGCGGCCCCATACAAATGAATGGAGGGCGATCGCGTGTGCGCCCTCCTTCACTTTCGGGGCCCCGTTCTCGATATAGGTGTGGGTCCCAGCGGTGGGACCCACACCTATAGGACAATGGGGGCATATCCTAGTGATATGCCCACATTGTCCAAGATGGTAAAACCCCTTTAAGTATCTCTGAATGGACATTTATGAACGTCCATTGAGAGATAGCAGCTGCACGCTAATCGTGCAGCTGCACAGTGGGGTACCTGCTGTCAGTGACAGAAGGGTACCCCAAAGAGAAGGCAGGGACCGTTCCCAGGGGTCCCTGCCGTCTAGATCGCTGTATACACAGCGCTCACCTCTCTGGGGATGTATTTCCCCTGTAACTGGGACTACTATGTCAGCCCCAGTTACAGGAGAAATCAAGTGTAAAAAAATAAATAAATAAGTGAAGTTAAATGTCCCCCTGAGGTCTTGTATGACCTTATGGGGGACACAAAGTGTAAAATAAATAAATAAATAAAAAAAATCACATATAAAAAAAATAATTTTCCCCAAATATGTCATTAAAAAATGTTACAAATAAAAGTAAATAAATAAAATAGACATATTTGGTATCACCGCGTCCGCAACGACCGGCTCTATAAAAATATCACATGATCTACCCCATCAAGTGAACAACGTAAAAAAAATCTAATAAAAATTATGCCAAAACAGCTTTTTTTTTGTCGCCTCACTTACCAAAAAAACATAATGTCAAACAATCAAAAAGTCGTATGCATCCCAAAATGGTAGCAATAAAAACGTCACCTCATCCCGCAAAAAATGAGCCCCCACACAAGATCATAGCTAGAAAAATGGAAAAAATATGGCTCTTAAAAAATTGCAACACAAAAACATGATTTTTTTTTTCTAAAAATGCTCTTATTGAGTAAAATGTAAAAAATAAATAAAACATAGACATATTTGGTATCCTTGCGTTCGTAACAACTGGCTCTACAAAAATATCACATGATCTACCCAATTAAGTGAACGGTGTAAATAAAAATATAGAAAAATGCTCCTAAACTGCTTTTTTTGTGACTTTTTTTGTCACACATGTCAGATTTGCAAAATTAGGCCTGGTCAGGAAGGGGGTAAATGGACCAGATCTGAAGTGGTTAAAGACACATCCGGCACACTTAAAACCGACTTATACCGGAAGCCCACTGACAGAAATAATTTGTTACACTATGACAGTTTTCACTCAGCTAATACTAAGAGGGCGATACCGGGCTCACAAATTCCATCGGGTACGCAGGATCATACAGGACCCGAACTTACAATCCCAGAGGTTAGAAGAGATGTGACAGAGGTTCATAACAAGAGGCTATCCATCCAAGATATTAAATTGCTCTCATCAAGCCACAGTACAGAGACAATCCAAACACAAGAGAATCCCTTTCATACATATCTTTCACCCTTTTAGTCGCAAAATTGTCAACATCATACATAATCATTGGTCACTGCTCCAGAAGGCGTATCCAGCGGTGGAGGAATTCCAGGAACCTCCACTGTCTTGTACACGGAGAGCCAGGAATCTTCGTGATCTCCTTGTCCATGCCGACATAGGGCCATCTACTAAAATCCCTAGACAAACTTTTCTTAGAACACAAAAACAGGGCACGTTTCCGTGTCATCACTGCCTACAGCGTTCGCACGTTCACAAGGGCTCCCAGATATATCACCCATACACTGGTTAGGCCTTCGCAGTTAAGGATTTTTTTACCTGTGATGCTCACTTTGTGGTGTACCTGCTTAAATGTCCCTACGGTCTCCTATATGTGGGTGAGACCACCCAAAAGATATGCGATAGGGTCTGTTAAGCACAAATCGACCATCAAGAAGGAGAACCTCCTATTACCCATTCCTGCCCATTTCCATAAGGCTAGACATAGGATAGTGCAGTTAAAATTCCAGGTGATAGAGCAGGTACCCCCTTTACGCCGTGGTGGTGATCACATAAAGCAACTAAAACGACGGTAGGCGTTCTGGATCCATACCTTGCAGACACTGGCGCCCAAGGGATTAAACAGAGAGTACGAACTATATGGCTTACTCTAGATGTGATACCTACATTTCCATACATAGGGATAATTTTTGTGGAATATTAATTCCTAATTTGTATGAATTTTTCTTCTTTTTTTCACAGGCCCACTGAATGACCATTTGCGCATTGGGGTATCCCTTACTATGTCCTTTATTTTTCAGTAACTATTTTATTCTTCTTCTCCCCTGTTATCTCACCTTTATTTTTCTTTTACCCTCCTACTTTCCCATTTTTTGATAATTCTTATTTTATCTTATTTTTCACTTTTACTATGTTTTATTTTATATTATTTCATCTTTCCTATTCTTCCCGTTTTCCCATCTTCCCATTTTCTTTCTTTATTACTTATTTCTATTTCTCTTTTTTCTATTCTTATTTTCTTATTTCTCTTCTTTTTCTTATTTCCCTCTTATTTTCTATTATCACTCTGGTACTCTATGCCTCCTCTACGATTATTTCCTCTGTGCGTTCCATCCTGGGACGCTTCTTCATGACGCTGCTTCTTGTTAGCATATATCCGGCGTGGATGTGTTCCACGGCGTGACACGGAGCGTACCGGACTTGTATAAAAGAGAAAGGCGCCTCTTTTGACCCACATGGCGCCTTTCCTGATACTGATTTTCATCAGCGCCTACCTCCTCTTCTTTCCCCTCACCAACGTTGCGGCAAAGGTAAGTTTCGGCGGCCACTTTATCGAGCCACCACGGGGGGCTCCTCTGTGATTTTGGAGCCCCTATTATGAATATGTTGTTGACACCTGCCACAAGCTTATATGATTTATAGTAGTTGTCTATATACAAGATGGTGGCTTATTATATGAGACCTTTCTATACATTCCCATATATCCTTATATAGGGCCTTCCGACCAGATCAACTATATCTGTCTTGGCTATATTATGTTCTTAATTATTTTGTAAGATATGCACTTCAGAATTATACTAATTCTACTGTACTGACCTATAAAAAGACTACTGTCCAGGAACCAGCACGTTGTTTAAATCCAAACATGGACTATTTCTTCAGATGTCACTGATCAGATATCACCTGAACCGACCTTTAATTGGTTATGCTGTAATCGGATTCGTACTGCAGGGACCCTGCTGAATCCCTACTTGGGGACATAATTTTTGTTTAATTTTTTGTTTTGTTCTTTGTTACACTTATTTTATTATTTCTGTTACACTTGTAATCTGCTTGGTGTTTTCATCATTCTGAAAATATCTTATTTGTATTCGATTGTAGTGTCTGATAAAGGCCTGTATTGGCCAAAAACGTTCACACTGATTGCCAATTGGAAAAAAAAAATGCATGACTCGACTCGATTATCTACTTTCTCAAGTGCTGTTATTTAAAATACGTTAGATATACGGGGGTGGGAACCCTATAACAGCCAGAAGCAGTATGCCACAAAGTTATTATTTGACAAGTCCCAGAGGAGCAGAGGATTGGACTGTTAGTGGCTCTGGCTGCAGCTGAGCACTGAGAGGTGGGTGCACCGTTTCTTCGCTTGGTGCACACCACGATGTTGGGGTGCCCTTGGTGTTATGAGTGTTATACAGGTGCAAGGCACGAGATGTAAGTCATGTGGCCAGTGAATAGTGCTACTGTAGAGTCATTAACCAGGCCAAAAAATTCACTGTGCCAATCTTCCCTGACAGCAATGTATGGATATAAGCAAGGATAGGGGTTGTAGTACTCCTCATCTTTCTATTTTTCCAAAGTCTCTCTCTCTCCCCCAAATTGAAAGCTGACAATAAAGTTCTTATAAACTTGTATGTAATTCCCAGAGGAGGGGTACAGGATGGCCAGGACCATGTCATATTGTGAAGGGTGTTTTAGCACTGTACCTCTCACTGCAGTAAAGTTTCTATTAGCCTTAAACAGCAAAACTTAAACTGACTTACTCCATTGCTTGGCCATGCAGATTCTGGACCTTTTAGTCATTTCTTTCCCTTCCTTCATTTATTGTCAATATAGATACTATTGAATGGGACTGTGTGCATTATGGCAGCTGTAATGAATAGAAGATAGTTGACAGCAAAATCACATATACTATTAGGGTATGGATGGCAACTTTGCAGGAAGCACACCAGGCTGAATCCCCATCCACGCTGCCCAATGGCTTGCCAAAATATGTGTCTATACCCTTACAGTGCCTAGAAAATGGTGGAGTACAGTCTTTAACCTCTAGAGAACAAGGAGAGATAAGGAACGTAGAGATACCATATTTGTGTATGCATAGTGCTGTTATTGAATCCTCTGCTTATATTGTTCCAATCTATGCAGCAAAGCTAACAAACAATCTGAAGAACACAGAAAATGCCTGCTGTACATCATTTTATTTTCTAATGATTCATTACCATGAATTGTTTATAGGAGATTGCTGGGGCTATTTTTGTGTTTTACAGTTTATTCTTTATTGACTAGGAGGAATTAAAGGGGTTGTCTCACCTCAGCAAATGGCATTTATCATGTAGACACAGTTAATACAAGAAACTAATGTTCTGTGATTGTCCTTACTGCTTCCTTTAGTGGCTAGATTACATTTTCCATCACATTATACACTGCTTCTTTCCATGGTTATGACCACCTTGCAGTCCAGCAACAGTGGTCGTGCTTGCATACTATAGAAAGAAAAGTGCTGGACTCAGCCACCAGAAAGGCCTCTGTTTTTTCCTATATTGTACAAGCATGACCACCAATACTGGATTACAAGGTGGTCATAACCATGGAAACGGGTAGTGTGTAATGTGATGGAAAAAGGAATCTAGCCAGCAAAGAAAGCAATATGGACAATCATGATACATTAGTAAGTGCCTTGTACTAACTTTCTCTACATGATAAATGCCACTTGGTGAAGTGAGACAACTTCTTTAATGTCTGGCCTCCTATGTATTAAAAGTTTGTTATTACTTTCTGTAAGAGACACTCCTATGCTTTGCTTATCAGGGTAGTTAATGGTAGCAGTTCTAGCTGCTGTAATGAATACTGAATACTCCAGGCAGCTGAGATACCCTGTAATAAGATAAAATGTACTGTACTTTTTATGGGGAGGAACCATCTCTTCTGCAGTCGTTCATCCCAATACAGATTTATTATTTGCCAGCCTGTGCAAAATGGCTCTTTTATGATGTGTTGTACTCCATTTGCAGGCATTGAGCCCAGAGCTGTGTTTCTGAATAGCTACACAGCAGGGGAGCTTGTGAACTACTTAAACACAAATCTGAGAAATAATTGCTATGGATTTAAAGCAAATAAATGTGATTTGGTATTTTTTTTTTCTTCACATGCCAAGCAGGTAGAAATGCATTTTCCCACAAAAGTTAAGGACTTGTCTGGAATGTATGAATGTCCCTTGGATCTGATTTGACATTTTTGAGTGATGGATATTTGTAGGTTTACCAAATCATTCAGCAGATTAATATAACAATGCCATCTTTTCATATAATTGAGTCTAGGAGGAAATGACTAAAGAAATCCTTTGGGTCTTACATCTTGTACTGAATAACAGAAATCTTAGCTGACTTAGCTGGCTCCCTTTAAAATTATTTAAATATTGAAATTATTGAAATTTTATTCACTACCGTAATTTTTTTCTCACACATTAACAGCCTATATGTGAACATTCTAGTTAGCTTTTTTTTTTTTTGTAACGGCAAGATGAGACAACCCCTTTAACTTTCTTAGGCTACTTTCACACTAGCGTTTTAAAATTCCGGTATTGAGTTCCGTCATAGGGGCTCAATACTGGAATAAAACGCTTCAGTTTTGTCCCCATTCATTGTCAATGGGGACAAAACTGAACTGAAGACAACGGAATGCTCCTGAAAGCATTCCGTTCCGTCTTCAGACCGGAGAACAAACCGCAGCATGCTGCGGTTTGCTCTCCGGTCCAGGCATCCGCACCAAGACGGATCCGGAATGACCCCCAATGCAAGTCAATGGGGGTGGATCCGTCTGGTGTGACCATAATGGTAACCGGATCCGCCCTCCATTGATTTTCAATGGAGTCCATTACGGATCCGGGTACACATAGACACATACAGACATAAACATACACACACATAAAGACATACAAACACACATACATACTTACATGCTCCCCGGCAGGTCTTCGGAGCGTCAGGACGGCTCACACAGGTCACGATTCCCCACAGCGCCCTCTGCTGGGCGCCTGGTGGAATCGTCAGATGACGATTCCACCAGGCGCCCAGCAGAGGGCGCTGTGGGAATCGTGACCTGTGTGAGCCGTCCTGACGCTCCGAAGACCTGCCGGGGAGCATGTAAGTATGTATGTGTGTTTGTATGTCTATATGTGTGTGTATGTGTATGTATATGTATGTACTGTGTGACATGTGTGGGGCCGGAGCGCGGTTCCGGCTCCACACATGTCACTGCGGCAGGCCTGATCCGGCAGCACCCTTCACCTGCCGGATCAGGCCTGCCGCCAGTGTGAAAGTAGCCTTAGGCCATCGCTGTGATCAGAGAGAGCCCCACTGTATTGACTTAGATCATCACAAATTGCATTAATCAATTTAATGCTGTGGATTCTTTATCTAGGTCTATCAAGAGAACAATATAGCTGTAATACTGTCATGCCAATTCCTCATCTACTATCTTGAGGATTACTCTTCAGATAACCTTTTCCTTCACAGTAGTAGTAAACTGAAAGTGGATTACCTATCTATGTAGAAGGTCTTGTTATTTGTGTTGACTGCTACAGAAGGACAGTATTTTGTATTTAATTTTCAATGGTTTAGTACTGCCAAAAAGTGTAAAAGAATTTTTCTTATTTAGGAGTTTAAAAAACTCTTGATGGAAGTGTACCTTTTAAGTACATGATATTTATGTCCCATATAATCCCTATTATTTGTTTTGTAAGTCATGATTTTTTTCTTTGATTTCCTTTTAGAATATTACATTGGAAGATGAAGACTATTCAATGAAACTGCAAGATTTTTAAGTAGCAAAAATATATATATATCCTGACCCCCTTTCCGTTAGTGATGTCTTCATTTGGAAATGCAATAGAAAACTGGAGTATAAGAAGCACAAGTGATATTTCAGATCTTCAGCATAAACAAGTCGCAGATGACTGTGCACCTATAAAAGTTATGGCTGCTATAGTAGATTCGGCCTACAGTTCGTTTTCTGGTGGTTCCTATGTTACAGAATACCATCCATTACAGCATGGAAGTTGTCACTTGAATGATGAACAGATTTCTTATATGGACTCTGACTATGTCAAAGCTATTTATAATCCTAGTGCACCAAACCAAAGCCATTTTCAACAGAATTTCATTTGTGAAGATCGTTCATCTAAAAATTATCCATCCATAAGGATCACTAAATTAAGCAACGCCTCACAAGAAACTCTTAATGAGGATCATTTACCTGTAATAAATAATTACACCACCATCCAGCACTTAGAACAGTCTGATATCAATAGGGAATCTGTAGATAATTTCAGCCACAAGAGTAAGAGAAGCCCCACAAGCACAAGTGATTTTTCATCTCCTGAGCACAAACTTAGTCGCCACTATATTGGAGATCACAGACCTATGTGGTTAAAAGACTCTACACAGGGAGAATGGAACCAGTCACATGCTACATCCTGCAACTGGGAGAAAAGGGATTATCCTCATTTTACAAGTTCATCATTTCTGCCCTCTTTGGGTAATGTGGGACAATCACATAATGTTACTTGTATTGACAATGAAAATAATTTCCCTTCTCATGTGAGCATGTTAAATACAGACTGCCTTGAACAAAATGATTTACAGACAATCCAACAAATTCAAATGAAATCAGATGGGCAAAATCCGAGCAATATGTTGAATGTGTTTTCTGATTATTGCCTAAATGAAGGAGTAGCCACTAAAAGCACAAGACGTTCGCTCAATGAACTTGTATCAGAAAAAATTGACATTAGGAATAGTTCTTGGAAGCCAGCTCAAGAAACTGATTGTTATAATGATGAAGGAACAAATCGTGAAGGAGTAAAGGATCTGGCATATAATCAAATGCTCAAAGAACAATATCGACCACAATCCCAGAACATGAAGGACCTAGAATGTGACAGTGTTGGACAATGGGATATCAAATACAAAGGTTTGCACACAAGAAACAGCCAAATAATTTACAACAGGCCCAGTGAAGATATATTTGAACAACCTTCAAAAGCAGTGATTCGTGACGATTTCCAAAAAGGCTCTAAAACACACATCAGGAAAGATGCAACAATAAAACCTATCCCTCTGCTTTCACAGGAGCAAGATGTGACTATGACTTTAATGTCTAACGTTTGTGAATTAAGCAGTGAGAAGATTAGTAAGGCATCCACCCCCATGCTATATCATCTTGCTGGAGGAAAGAACAGTTCTTTGGCTATGTTAAACTTCAAAAATCAGCCTAAGCCTCTAGATACAAATAAGGAGTCCAAGACATTTCAGTCAACAGACAACTCTACTATACCGCAGGTAGCTGAGCCACAAAAGCCTCTTCACAAAACTAAAAGTCACTCACAAATTGTTGATAATTCTGTCATTGACTGCAGTGAATTCAAGGCAGATGGTAACTTAACTTCAGAAGAAAGTTTTATGTATGACTATAGGGAAAAACTTAAGGTTGCTCAGACAAAGGTCTTGAGAGAAACCTCTTTTAAAAGAAAAGACCTACAAATGAGTTTGCCTGTACGACTAAAATGGAATGCTCCAAAAAGACCTTCCATTGATCATGTCCGATCGTATTCATTGTCTGGATCAAATGAGGAAGCCAAGTTTGTCCAACCCAAAACTTTGGTGGACAGCAACTACAAAAAAGAAGAGCCAGAAAAGCCTATCATCTCACGAATTGGAGGTAGAAAAAGGCTTACAAAAGAGCAACGGAAGTTATGTTATTCTGAGCCTGAAAAGCTTGACCATCTCGGTGTACATAATTCTTTCTCTGTATGGGACAATGAGGAATCAAGTCAGACCAAAATAGGTGAGCATCATAGAATTAAGTCTACAGACAAAGAACGAACTCTTTCATCTTCAAACCTCTCAAAGACAGAGCTAAAGCAAATCCAACACAATGCTCTTGTTGAGTATATGGAGCGAAAAGCATACCAAAGGCCCAGCAGTATTCACCAGTCTCAAATGCAGAAACCAACAGCAGTGAAGTCTTCATCAGAATGGAAATGTTTGGCAAATGAAATGTCAAGCAATGATCTTCCACAACAATATTACCATAGAAGATCAACTGGAGCCTCTTCTTCTTATGATGCTACTGTCACATGGAATGACAGACTCTTAAAGATGTCTCAAAGAGATCCTGTAAACTTGTTGGACAAATCTGTAAATGGCAAACATAAAACATACCTTGATCAATTTCCACTAAATAACAAATGTTTCGAAGACTCTTCAACAGCTGTTTCCCAGAAAGACTCAAAACCCGTTAATCATCCTCAGGTAACTTTGTTACACTCCTTACTTAAAGAGGACTTGACATAAAAAAATGCATTGGAATCTGACAGCACCATGTTATAGAGCATGAGAAGCTGAGCTGATTGATATATATTTTGTGGGGAAAAAAATCTGTAAAACTTGTAATTTATACATTTATATCTGCATCTCTGTGTAGTGCTATCGGTGCAGGGAGGGGTTATTAGTGACTGATAGCATTGTATGCATAGACAGATGTCAATCACCAATAACCCCTCCCTCTTGTACCAATGGGTATTCACAGAGCTGCAAATATAAATGTATAAATTACAAGTTTTACTGAATCTTTTCCCACAGAACTATACATCAGTCTGCTCAGCTGCTCCTGTTCTATAACATGGTGCTGTCAGATTGTATTGCATTTTTTGGTGACAGAGAAAATCTGTTGTTGATCAAGCTATTCCATCAGCAGGTAGTATGTAATACAGCAGAGGAACTGAGCAGCTAAAAAAAAAAAAGTTTTAAAGAGTACAAGAATTCAAATCATTCCTCCTTCCCCATAATTAAAATAAAACTAAACAAACAATAAAAGACATAAAGGTCATGGGCATTGCTGCATCCCAAAATGCCTGAGTTATTAAAATATCAAAATATTTATCCGATAAGGCAAATAGAGCAAAAATCCAATGTGCCATTTTTTTCATCGCTTCACTTACCCAAAATTTTTTTATAAAATTTGATTAAAAAGTCACACACACTCCAAAAAGATATCAATAAAAACTACAGATCATCCCGCAAAAAATGAGCCCCACACAGTTCCATAGACGTAACTGTAAAAAAGTTATGGAGTTTTTTTTTCAGTATTAAAACACAAGAAAAACTATGTAAATGTGGTATTACCTTAATGGTACTGACCCAGAGAATAAAGGGCACAGGTCAGTTTTACTGCATAGGGAACGCTGTAGAGACAAAACCCATGAAGCTGTGGTGAAACTGCATTTTTTTTTTCCATTTCCTGCCCTTTTGGAATTTTTTTCCTGCTTCCAACTACATCATATGCAATTATTAAGTGGTGCCATTAGAAAGTACCACAAAAAAACAAGCTATACAGCTATGTGAACGGAAAAATTAAAAAGGTTATGGCCCCGGGAAGGCAGGGAAGAAAAATGAAAACACAAAAATGAAAAATACTCCGGGACTCTAGGGGTTAATGCATCACATCAAATGTATTTAGTAGTTTCAATGTAGGTTAAAATGGCAGTCTGTATAAGATATACGGTAGTTGCCGCGGTGTTAATATAATAGATATAATAATATGATGAGGTGCATTTACTTACCTGTATTTTTAGTTTCTTATTTTTGGATATTTTTAACAAAAGAAAAAGAGGTGACCAGAGCAGAAAGGACAGAAAAGTAAGAAAACCTGGGTATTGTATAGTTTGATTACCCAATTTAGGTAAACAATTATACATTTATTAATATAAGTATGTGTCACTCAATGTATAGTTTAAAGGCTATGAATACCTTTGGGAGTATTTTTGTCTCATTATTGCATTTTTTCCTACTTATCCTAAAAATCATTCTTCCATCAGTTCCTTATCTCTTCACTCCTGACAGCTCATAAACCCTTATTTATGGCCCTTTTACATAGGCAGAGTATCAGGCCAATGATCGGGTATTAATGTTAGTACAGACACTGATTCCTGATAATTGCCTGTGTAATGTTGCTACTGGATGCTCCACCGAAACTCATTGCTTTAGGGCAGTGGATTCTCCTAATCGTTCCTGACAATTGCTTGTGCATTGGCTCATGTGAAGGGGTTCATTAAAAATCTTTGACAACCCCGATAATGTCTTAAAGGAGTTGTACATTGCTACAATATTGATGACCTATTCTCAGGCACCCCCACCAATCAGCTGTTTGAATGGGAAAAGCAGTTGTAATTACACTGCGTCACCTCTACAAAAGGAGACGAGGCACAGGCAATTTTTAAGACAAAGCAGTGCGTGCAAAGGAAACAGGTGCCATGATGCTGGAGTAGTGGGTCTATCAGAAGTTAAGCACTTTTCTTTGTTGTTTGCAAAAGAATCTATATACACCGAAGTCTGTAAATCAATGTCCTGAGAGACAAAGAGGACGCTGTACTCATTAATACACTGGCCTGGGTGTAACTGAACCACTGAATCCTGTAAAGTTATGCCCCTGATATGCAGATCCATTTTATTCTGTACACAAATTGTACACATACAGTGGTCCCTCAAGTTACAATATTAATTGGTTCCTGCACAACTATTGTATGTTGAAACCATTGTAATTTGAGCCATGGGTTCCAAAGCCCCAAAATGTCATCTAAGATAAGAGAAAATGAAGAAAGATAAGCAGTAGAGATGAGCGAGCACTAAAATGCTCGGGTGCTCGTTATTCGAGTCGAATTTTTCCTGATGGGTGCTCGTTTCGAAAAACGAACCCCATTGAAGTCAATGGGAGACTCGAGCATTTTTTGCAGGGAACCAAAGCTCTGCACAGGGAAGGTTGCGTGAAAACCTGGAAACCTCAGAAAATGATGGAAACACCACGGAAATGGACAGGAAACAGCAGGGGCAGCATGCATGGATGCCTCTGAGGCTGCCTAATCGTACCATTACCCCACATTCTGGCCAACAGCCTTGGGGTGACCCTCAAGACAATTGTGCTGACCCAGACCAAGATGGGCAAGACACATGCGCTGGCACATGTTAGGAAAGCACCCAACTAGGTGCAACGAAGGTCCATCGCCGCCTGCGGGTGACACCACTGCCCTTGATGGCACTGCTGTCCTATCCCCTGCCCCACGACGCAGGCATAAGCCTGACACAGCATGGTGACAGCGTGGTGGTGATACCAACAAGTGACCAAGTTAGATTGAGGTAGCAGGTGAACCACCCAAAAATTTACCCTGACACAGCTTGGCGGTGAACCCAGAGTGACCAAGTGAGACTGAGGTAGCAGGTGAAGCACTTAAAATTTTACCCTGACACGGGATGGCGGTGAACGTCAGATGCCGCCTGCATGAGATTAGGGATAGAGCTGCTGTCTGTCAGGGAGAGTGTTAGGGCCTCAATTTAGATGTTGGTTAGGCAGGAATCACCCACAAAGAACCCAACAGCCCTTCTAAGGGCTACAAGCACCTTTTTTTTTGTCTCCTGCTGGCTGGGACTTGTAGTGCAGCTACAGCCATCTTGGCTGCACACTGTTAGGGCGTGAAATTAGAATGTGGTTAGGCAGGAATCATCCACAAAGAACCCAACGCTCCTTCTAAGGGCTACAACGACCTTTTTTTTTGGCCTCCTCCTGGCTGCTGGCTGGGACTTGTAGTGCAGCGACCGCCATCTTGGCTGCACACTGTTAGGGCCTCAATTTAGATTTTGGTTAGGCAGGAATCACCCACAAAGAACCCACCGGTCCTTCTAAGGGCTACAACAACCTTTTTTTTGGCCTCCTCTCGGCTGCTGGCTGGGACTTGTAGTGCAGCTACCGCCATCTCGGCTGCACGCTGTGCACAGCGACTGGTGGCAGAAGGGACAGCACGTGGTCCACACAGGCCCAAAAGAAATTGCCCAAAGTCCTCTCAGTACTCATTTTTGCTGCTGCTGTACCTTGGCTTGCTGGGATCTGTAGTGCAGTCCTGGGAATACGTTTTTTCTCTCAGTTATATATACTACAGTCCAGTGAACAATTATGTCGTGTGCTGTACAGTAGCGTCAGTCTAGGGTATACGTTTTTTCTCTCAATTAGATATCCTACAGCGCAGTGAAATATTCTGTCGTGTGCTGCACAGTAGCCGGAGTGTAGAAATTATACGTTTTTTCTCTGTTATATATCATACAGTGCAGTGAAAAATTGAGTGGTTTGCGGTACAATAGCCCCCGTCTAAAGACTAAGTTTTTTCTCTCAGTTATATATACTACAGTGCAGTGAAAAATTCTGTTGAGTGCTGCACACTAGCCGTAGTCTAGAAAATATACATTTTTTTTCTCTCATTCATATATCCTATAGTGCAGTGAAAAATTCTGTTGTGTGCTGCACACTAGCCGGAGTCCAGATACATTTAATACAGTCCAGTGAAAAATTCTGTGGTGTGTGGTACACTATCCGCAGTATAGAGAATACGTTTTTGGCCTCAGATATTAATTCGACAGTTTAGTGATTACACAAAATGTTGAACCCAAGGGCTAAGGGTCGAGGACGTGGGCGTCCAAGTGATGTAGGGGGGCAGAGGCCGTGTTCCTGGGCAGGGTGACACAGTACCTACTGATGAGGGAGCAGTGGAACGCTGCAGAATTTCGCTCCCTAGCTTCATCTCGCAACTTACAAGGTCACGTGGTACACCACTATTGAAACCACAACAGTGCGAACAGGTGATGACGTGGATAGCGGATAATGTGTCCAAGTAATTTATCCACCACCCAGTCTTCCACACAGTCCACCCACTTTAGCCAAGGGAGTAGACCTCTGGCTCCTCCAGCTCAACCTCCTTCCCCCCAGCCTGCCCCTCCCATGGAAAATATGGATTCAGATCTGGCATACTCACAGGAAGTCTTGTCAGGACCCTACCCAAAGACACAAACCACTGCTCAACAGCAACCTGAGCAGTTGCTCTGTCCCGATGCCCAAAATTTAGAACTTTTGCAGTCTGCGGGTGATGAGAGTGTGGACTTAGTGCAAGTAGTGCGTCAAGAGGTGTCGGATGATGATGAGACACGGTTGTCAGACATTGATGTTGTTGTCAGGGCAGTAAGTCCGAGGGGGGAGCAGAGTGAGGAATCGGAGGTAGAGCAGGTGGATGATGAGGTGACTGACCCAAGCTGGGTTGGTAAGCCTAGTCAAGACAGTGCTTCTGAGGGGGAGGCAAGTGCAGCACCAGAACAGGTTGGAAGAGGCAGTGGGGTGGCCAGAGGGAGAAGCAGGGCCAGAGCAAGTAGATCAGCAACTGTTTCACGTAGTGAAGCTCCCGTGCCGAGGCCTAGATGTTCGCAAGTCTGGAGGTTCTTTAAAGAAAGTGAGGATGACCGATGGACTGTGGTGTGCAACCTGTGCCACACCAGGATCAGCAGGGGAGCCACCACTACCAGCCTAACCACTACCAGCATGTGCAGGCATATGAGTGCTAAACACACGACTCAATGGAACCAAGGCCATTCACCTCCTGCGGATCACACCACTGCTCCTTCGCTGAGCCAGCATGTGACACAGGGGAGTAAACCCCCCGCCCAGGACCCCGGCACGAGCGCCTCCCGCCCTACAACCACCCCTTCACCTCCACGATCCTCCACACCCTACACCAATGTGTCCCAGCGCAGCCTTCAGCTGTCTTTGCATCAGACATTGGAGCGCAAGCGCAAATGCAAATACAATTCCACCCACCCACATGCACAAGCCCTAAACGTCCACATTTTCAAACTGCTGAGCCTGGAGATGCTGCGATATAGACTGGTAGAGACTGAGGCTTTCCGCAACCTGATAGCGGTGGCTGTCCCTCGGTACTTGGTCCCCCACTATTTTTCATAATGTGCCGTCCCAGCCCTACATCTGTGCCCTGACCAACGCGGTTACTGAGAAGGTCCACCTAACCACGGACACGTGGACAAGTACTGGCGGGCAGGGACACTATATCTCCCTGACGGCACATTGGGTTAACTTGGTGGAGGCTGGGACTGAGTCTGACCCTGGGGCCGCTCATGTGCTGCCCACACCGAGGATTGCGGGGCCTACCTCGGTCACGGTTTCTCAGACTTATTATGCCTCTTCCTCCAACCCCTCCTCCTCCTACTCTCAAATACAATCTGTGAGCACGGCGCCTTCAGTCGGTAGCTCTAGGCGCAGCAGCACTGCCGTGGGTAAGCGCCAACAGGCGGTGCTGAAACTGCTGAGCTTAGGTGACAAGAGGCACACGCCCAAGAGCTGTTACAGGGCATCACAGCGCAGACCGATCTTTGGCTGGTGCCGCTGAAACTGAAACCAGGCATGGTTGTGTGTGACAACGGGCATAACCTGGTGGCGGCTCTGCAACTCGGCAGGCTCACACATGTGCCATTATACACCAATACTATTTCCCAAAGTAACAACAACTCATATAAACACTGCATATAAAATCTACCTGGCCCACGTGTTCAATCTTCTGGTTCAGCGGTTCCTCAAGACCTACCCCAATTTGTCTGATTTGCTCACCAAGGTGCGACGCAGCTGGGCGCATTTCGGCAATTCAACCACAGATGCTGCCACTCTCAGGGCAGTGCCACGGCGCTTACAACTGACTGCTCACCGACTATTGTGCGACGTCCCCACACAATGGAATTCCACATTACACATGTTAGCCAGGGTTTACCAGCAGCGAAGAGCAATTCTAGACTGCCAGATGACAACTTCCACAAGAACTGGAAGTCAGGTTAGTCAGCTTCTTCAAGTGTACAATGAGGAGTGGACGTGGATGTCTGATATCTGTCAGGTGTTAATCAACTTTGAGGAGTCAACACAGATGGTCAGCGGCCAGATGCCGCCATTATCAGCCTCACCATCCCGCTGCTTTGTCGGCTGAAAAAGTCACTGCTCAGCATGAAGTCAGAGGCTTTGCGCTTGTCACAGGAGATAGGGGAAGAAGATACGTTGCTTGATAGCCAGACCACCCTCAGGTCTGTTTCTCAGCACGTATTTGAGGAGGAAGAGGAGGAAGAGAAGGAGACTGTTGGCGAGACTGAAGAGGGTACTTAAGCTCATTCCTTCTTATCTGTTGAGCGTGTATGGGCTGAAGAGGAGGGGTTGGAGGAGGAGGAGGAAATGGAGAGTCAGCCTATTGAGGAGATTATTGCGTGTTGAGACTCTGGTGCACATGGCTGACTTCATGTTAGGCTGCCTTTCCCGTGACCCTCGCGTTAGAAGCATTTTTGACAACACCGATTACTGGGTGTTCACCCTACTGGACCCCAGGTACAAGCAGAACTTTTCCACTCTCATTCCTGTAGAGGAAAGGAGTATGAGAGTGAATCAATATCAACAGTCCCTAGTGCACAAGCTGAAACTATCCTTCCCATCTGACACTGCTAGCGGCAGAGGTCGTAGTTCTGTTGGCCTACTCGCAGGGGAGAGGAGGGGAGCAGGCAGCTTGTCAAGCACTGGAAGGGGAACACTCTCCAAGGCCTTTGCAAGTTTTATGGCACCCCAGCAAGACTATGTCACCCGTCCACCAGTAGGGGGGGAGCTGTTCAGAAAGATGGTGAGGGAGTACCTAGGTGACCATACCAACATCCTGCGTGATCACTCTGCTCCATACAACTACTGGGTTGCACAGCTGGACACATTGCCCGAACTGGCGCTCTACGCCTTGGAGGTGCTGGCCTGCCCTGCCGCTAGCGTGTTGTCAGAGTGGGTCTTCAGTGCAGTTGGTGGCATCATCACTGATAAGCGTACACGCCTGTCAACTGACAGCGCTGACAGGCTGACGATTATTGAAATGAAAGTCTGGATTTCACCGGAATGCAAATCTCCACCGGGGGAAAGCAGCTCAACATGAAGATTCTTTATGTATCCTCTCCTCCTCCTCCTCTTCGCACACAAACGCTGAGCCAACAGGCAATGTTTCTGAGGGCCAACTGGCGCTCTATACAAACAATGTTTATGGAGGGCCACCTACAGGCCCTCTCTCCAATAAATTTTTTAGTAGCGTCAACTACAGACACTCAAAAACAATTTTACAGGAGGGTCAACTAAAGACACTCCAAAAACAATTTTACAGGAGGGTCAACTACAGACACTCCAAAACAATTTTTTTAGGAGGGTCAACTTCAGACACTCCAAAACAAATTTTTGGGAGGCTCACCTACAGCCATTTGACTGCAATCTCAGTCTGACCAAGGCATTGCTGGCGTCACCGCCATGCTGTATCAGTGTAAAATTTTATGTGCTTCACCTACTACCTGAGTGTAACTTGGTCACTGTTGTCACCGCCATGCTGTGTCAGTGTAAAATTTTATGTGCTTCACCTGCTACCTCAACTGACTTGGTCACTTGTTGGTGTCAACACTAGAGTGCGGCTACTATACCGCACACGACAGAATTGTTCTCTGCACTGTAGTATATATAACTGAGAGAAAAAAAGGAATTTTTAGACTGCGGCTATTTTACCGCAAACCACTACATTTTTCAATGGACTGTAGTACATATAACTGAGAAAAAAAAGTAGTCTTTAAATGGCGGCTATTTTACCGCAAAGCACTCCATTTTTCACTGGACTGTAACACATATAACTGAGAGAAAATACGTAATGGTGACAATGTAAGACATTTATAATACTTAAAATAGTCAGCCTTTTTTTAATACAGGTAATAGCGTTATTCAGGCAATAAGAACTAATTGTTTGCTAATAGCAAAAGTGAACAATATTACTCACTTCACAGGGGGGTGGTCCGTCAGGATAAACTCAATACACCTGCGGCACCCACATACCCCCTAGCCGAGATCGCTTGTAGATATGGAAGAATAACGATGGCAGCCACAGGAGACAGGGCTTTTTATCTAATTCCTTTAATATACTAATACACGGCTCAACGCGTTTCGGGGCACCGTATTGTCCCCTTCCTCAGGTGCACTGGCGCCTCTGTTTTTTATTATATTCTTTGGAAGTTTTACTTACTTAGATTAGATCCATCTTCATCCCTTTGTGTTTTTTCTCTTTTATGCTTAGATATAACAGTCAGGAATAGCTGTTAACTAGAAACTAAGGCTACTTTCACACTAGCGGCAGCATGGATCCGGCGGGAGAAGGGTCCCGCTGGATCCGTGCTGCTGCAGGTGCACGTATGTGGCCGGGACCGTGCTCCGGTCCCCCATGTGTCAGACACTGTCTCTCTGTCTCTTACCTGTCCCAGCAGCTCCGGACACCACAGGAGGAGGAGGACGGAAGGGAAGGACAATGGAAGGGAAGATTCCTCACAGCGCCCCCTGCTGGAGGGAGGAAGGAGCTGTGGGGAAAGTGCAAGGTGACGGATCCGTCATGAACTCTATTTAAAATCAATGGAGGACGGATCCGTTTACTATTGTGTCACACCAAACGGATCCGTCCCCATTGACTTGCTGTGGGGGTCATTCCGGATCCGTCTTGGTGCGGATGCCCAGACCGGAGAGCAAACCGCAGCATGTTGCGGTTTGCCCTCCGGTCTGGAGACTGAAGACTGAAGAACGGAATGCTTTTAGGAGCATTCCGTTCTCTTCAGTTCAGTTTTGTCCCCACTGACAATGAATAGGGACAAACTATGACGGACCTCAATACCGTAATTTGTAAAACGCTTGTGTGAAAGTACCCTAATACAGCTATTTTACCAGAGAAGTGTCCTTGATTGGTTGGATCTGAGTCATTGTAATTTGATTCTATTTTCAACTTACGATGAGTCAGAAAAGACCACTGTACTGTATGTTGAAAATATTGTATCCTGAGGTCACAATACATCATTGTGAACCTTTAACAGATTACATAGCAAATAAGTTGCTTCAGTGTGTTGCTATTAATTGTGCTGTGACTCTCCTTAGGTACCAGCTGGGCACTTGAATTCCTCCACAATGGCACCTTCAAACAATGACCATGTTTGTGACAACAGGTGAGAATAGTAGACATATTTATGACTATGTAACAGAATATTACGTAGCGCATTTACTGAAAATCAAGAGCAAAATCCTACAGATATGGCAATCCTAAACTTGACACTAAATATGCTTGGAAGAATTTATCTGCCCCTGTGTGCCAGTGGGGTGTGGTAGGTGGATAGTGGTGGAAGCGTGGCCTCCAGCAGCACAGCAAATTTACTGTAATTTGCGCTAGAAACTGATGTAAATTACAGTTCATATTTACGTCAACTCCTAATATATTAGAATACCAGAGTAGACTTCACTTGACTGGAGCACAGAGGGTCTGTGATGTGCCTAATTTATTAATAAATTAGGGGTATCTCACTTTGGTGCAAATTAGATCAAGACTAAAGTTTGAAATGCCAGTCTGGATGAGTTCATCCTACTGAGTATTTAAAGGGTTTCTGTCACCAGTTTTTTCGGTATGAATCAGGCTGACATTAGAGATGTGCTGATTCCAAATATATATCTGTTTTATTTACTGGTGCCTCCATTTTTATATAAAATGAACTTTTATTTTATGCTAATAAGGCCTCTAGGTGCAAGGGGCGTTACCCCTGCTCCTAGAGGCTCTGTTGATTGACAGGACCAGGCAGAGAAGAAACACTCCATTCACCATAGCTTGCAAGGACCTTCAATGATGTCATGACCATGTGATCAGTCACATGGTTAGGATCACACAAACAGCCTGTCTCCTCCTAAACCATGTGACTGATCACATGGTCATAACATCATTGAAGGTTAAAGTTAAATCTTTACATCAGATACTGTACAGTAATCTGATATGAAAAGATGATTGAGGGCATTGGAATATGTCCTTCTCACAGTGAATGAGGGCCACCTAACCAGTTTGGCTGTTTCCAGCCCTTATGTGGTGAGATATTAGGGCTGCTCATAATGCTGTCTGTCTAACCACATGGGTTTCATTGTGGAGGGGTCCTAGAAGTGGAACACCCACCTAAGCAAAAAGGTTGTTGGAGACATCCTCATTAAGACTCAAAGCCATCAAAACTGTAACTAACAAAATATGTATAATAATTTCAGCTTGCACACTTTGTCCAGTTTTCCTCTATCCTGCTACAACTGCTGAGAGTAATCGGACAATAATTGGGCAGATTTACTAATACTGTCAGTGTCTAGTAGTAAAGGGTGTATTAGACACCCCGATGCTGCAAGAGATTATCAGGAGGAAACCGTTCCCTCCCAGCAGTTGCCAGATAGCTAGCAGAGGACGCCACTGCTATTACATGCTACGATGTCCTCCGCAGCATGGGGAGGAGCGATCACTATTCTGTCGCCCGTCCCCATGCAGGACAGCGGTGTGCAGGCGGCATATTGTGTGCAAAAAAAAAAGCGTAACACTTTATATGTATCCCAAAATGCTACCAATAAAAAATACATATCCTCCTGCAAAAAAAAACAACCCTCAAGCATCTGTGTTAAAATAAAATGAAAAAAATCACTGTATCCTTAAAGGTGTTGGCCAGTTTTCAATATCAGATCGGCATGGGCCCATCTCACTGCACCCAAAATCAGCTGTTTCAAGAGAACCCAGAGATGGTACAAACACTGCCTTCTCTTCACAGTTTATCTGCTCACCGTCAACATCACAGCGGAGAGCAGGTGTAATTACAGCTCCTCCGTCCCCAATCGTTTCAATCAGAAGATGCAGTCACAAGCGCCGCATTCTCTTCATACAGCTGATCGGTGGGATTGCCAGGAGTCAGACCCCCAAGGATTTTGTCATGTATTTCACCCCAGAATCCGCTTGGTATCAGCAGGGAATCTCCTATTGTTTTCAGTGGGAAGGCACACAGCCGCAGATTTTTATTCAGGAATATCAAAATCGCATTGAGAAAGAACATGTCCTTTCATTGCGTGTTGGTTTGCGTGGAAACTGCAGTGGGTGTCCACACATAGATTAGCCGCTATGAATCAGGCCTACCTGTGGTCAGATCCATGGCATTCAAACACCAAACCTGTGACAGAAATCAGGAACAGCCTCGAAGTTCTACTGCTTTCTTTGCAGCAAATACTCATAGGATTTTTGTGATGTGTATTTTCACCATTAGAGCATACCCTCAGAGGACATCCTAATCTATTGCTACTTGAAATAATTTTTTTTATTTTTCTGTTTTTAATAGATTGTCTGTTACAATGGATAGTGCTGCACATGAGAAGAAGAAAGACTGCACGTCCAGGAGCAGAGGAAAGTCCATGGAAGAATTGGGAACTTCAGATAAAATAAAGCTTTCTGTGCTGAGTCAAAGCTCAGAGCAGCTTTACCACATGAAAGTCCCAGCGCTCAGCCCACAGTCGGGAAACGTGAGCTGCACAGCTGTGGTCCATCACGACAAGCTGAAGTCCAGTCCTGAGCCAGGAAGCCATCCCAGACAAACAAGTAAAGAGGATCTGCTGGGGCCTCATACATCTGATATTGTAAAGTTGGCACATGAGAGACATTCCATGCCCCAGAGAGGCATAGATAATTCCAGCACCTCTCCTCCTTCACAGTTTTACCCTAGGACTACAGAGCAATCACGCTCTCCACAAACAAACAATGAGGTTTCTTCACAGCCCAGTAGCATCAGCATGGCTGATGTTTGTAGCCTCCCTGATATTTCACTGGAGAAAACTAGACAGTCAGCATGTCCTTCTGAGGAGGTGCCGCAAGCTCACAGTCCCTTACTTCTGCAGTCACAAGATGTTATGAGTATGCAAACACCGAGGTAACAAATGTAACTATAAAACCATGTATGGAAAATATAAGTATCGTATGTGCATATAACAGCATTTAGGATGCACTGCCGGATGGTTGTTCATATTGATTTCAGTAGGAAAAAGGGAATAAACCACAATGGTCCAATTATTAGAATGCATGCTCAAGGTTTTTTTTCCATTACCTCTTTTGTTGTGGGGACAGTGAGCAGGTCATGCACATAACCTGTATATTGGCTGCAATTGCCTTTTATGTTTAGTGCAAATAAGCCAGTGTCTGGCACTGGCTTGCTTCCCATTCAGAACACAGGCATGGTCGATCAAGCTCAGAGTACATGTGTATGGGAGGTTGGGAAGGGCATTTGGCTGAGGAGTATCTCATGTGTATGGTGAGCCTTCATATTGTCGGCTGAACTTGAGGGTATATGCATACTTTCTGTGTGGATTTTTGTGTGGAAATTCCTACCATGATACAGTACCAGCTAAGTAGATGAGATTTTCAAAATCTGCTGAAAATTTCAGAGTGGAAGTTGACCTACTGTGCGGATTTTGAAATCCACAACATATGAATTGTTTATGTGGATTTTCAGTGCAAATTTCAGCTTCAAATCTGTGTATAACAAGAAGAACTTTTATATTTTAAAAGGGTTGTTCGAGTGTTTAATACTAATGAGCTATCCTCAGGATAAGTCATCAGTATCTGATCAATGAGTCTGACACCCATCACCCCTGTCGATCAGCTGTTTGAAGAGGCAGTGGAAATCCGATGGGTGCTATGGCCTCCTTGCAGCATACCAAGCACAGAACTGTACATGGTATAGTGGCTGTACTTGGTATTGCAGTTCAGGCTCAATGAACGTGACCTCACTGGCCTAGGAAGAGGCTGCAGTGCTCAGTGGCCTCTTCAAACAGCTGGTTGGTGGAGGTTCTAGGAGTTAGACCCCTGCCAATCAGATACAAAGTCACTCTATGTAATCTAATTCCTGTCCTGTCTCTTTAAATGGGTTGTGCCAAGCTTATATGTTATCCACAGGTTAGGGGATAACTAGCTAATTGCTGGGGGACCGAGCGCTGGGACCCCCACCGATCATGAGAACAGGGGTCCTGTTCCCCCTTTCTGATAAATCAGCAGGCTGCGCATTTGCACCACTTTATAAGAGCGCCAGGAATAGCCAAACACCGTAGTCAACTATTTCGGGTGCTTCCATAGAGAATGAATGGAGGATAGGGGATAACTTTAAAACTAGGCAAAACCCCTTTAACTTCCTCCTTTGTTTGGACTGTAGCACATCAAACGTTTTTTTTTACTTGGCTTGCTCAGTCAGGCCTGAGAGTAAGAATGGGATGAGTGACTTGATTAGAGGATCACACTGATAAGTGCAACCTTCTTGTATGACCTAGCAAGAGAACAATAAAGCTGCCCTATTGTTATCCTAATTCTAGTAATCTGCCATTTAACAGATATCATCTTTCCTTTACGGCAGCAGCAAATTAACAATGGGTTATCTATATAGTTTTATCTCTGACTGCTACAGAAACAGAATATTTTTTAGTTAAAGGGGTTGTCTGCTTATCCTGTATTGAGAACCTGTCTTCAGGATATGTCATCAATATTAAATCAGCGGGGGAAAGGGGGGGGGTTTTGGACGGGAGCGACCCTCAGCACCCCCTCCAATCAGCTATTTGAAGAGAATGCAGCACTTCTGCATTTCTTCACTGTTTACCTGCTCACTGCTGCAATGTCAATGGCGAGTAGGTGTAACTACAGCTCTTCCCTCCTATTTACTTGAATGAGAGAGAGCCACCCCAAAGCTGATTGGCGGGATACCGGCAGTTGGCCCCATGCCAATCTGATATTGATGACCTATCCTGATAGGTCATCAATATAGGATAAGCGGAGAATCCCTTTAATTTTCAGTAGCAATGTCTAACAAAGTAGTACATTAGGGTTCAGGTAGTCTGTAGTTTTCAAATTCACTTTTAAAAATTAATTGTTAATTAAAGAGTTATTCTAGCCAAATAAAAAAGGGGTTTCAGTGGGGTATGTAAATGATGTAAAAAAAATAACAGAGCATGAACTTACCTCATCAATCCACCGTTCTCCTGATGGTGCCCAGGTCCCCACTGTGCTCCACTTCCTGCTTAGCCAGTCACTGCCTGAGGTGGGTCATTGCTACAGCCAGGGAACAGCATTCATAGCCATTCCCTGACGGGGAGGGCATCAGGGATCCGGGCACCGTCAGAACTTCAGAGGCTCAGTAAGGCGAGTATAACATAGTAACATAGTTTATAAGGCCGAAAAAAAGACATCTGTTCATCCAGTTTGGCCTGTTATCCTACAAGGTGATCCAAAGTAAGGTAAAGAAACCCCTTTGTGGTAGTAGACAATTTTCTCCACTTTCGGGGAAAAAAATTCCTTCCCGACTCCAATCAGGCAATCAGAATAACTCCCTGGATCAACAACCCATCTCTAGTAGCTATAACCTGTAATATTATTACACTCCAGAAATACATCCAGGCCCCTCTTGAATTCTTTTAATGATCTTACCATAACCACCTCCTCAGGCAGAGAGTTCCATATTCTCACTTCTCTTACAGTGAAGAATCCTCTTCTATGTTTGTGTACAAACCTTCTTTCCTCCAGACACAGAGGATGTCCCCTTGTCGCAGTCACAGTCCTGGGGATAAATAGATCATGGGAGAGATCTCTGTACTGACCTCTGATATATTTATACATAGATATTAGATCTCCCCTCAGTCGTCTTTTTTCTAAAGTGAATAACTTTAATTTTGATAATCTTTCTGGGTACTGTAGTCTACTGTAAAAGGGGATATTAATTATTGGTATTTTGGGGCGTACCAATAATTAATATTCATAAATAAGCGTAACCCGCTTCCGCTAGTTCCGCCTATTTATGCCTAGGTAATTCTCCTACTCTATTGCCTTTCACACAACCTAAAAGGGACTCAAAATACACGTTACAAAACAATAAACACTGTACACTGTATTATAAATAATAACAATATTTATTAATTATCAACAATACAGTACAATAAAAACCCTAACTACACTATACAATCCCGCTTAACTCCAACCACGTTACTTACTAAACAATACACACTCACACATATAAAGCAGCCCTCCCCAACCTAATCTAATTACTGTCCCTGGGAACAAAAGGGTTAAATTACAATAACGAACAGGGAGGTTCAGGGGGTGCAGTAGGGTAGGGGTTAATTTAAGGGCAGCAAGGGATCCAGGGGTTAATGCAGGGATAACAGGGCAGGGGTGCAAGGGTTAAATCAGGGCAGTTCAGGGGTTACAGCAGGGCTGTGGTAGGGTCCAGGGGTTCAGGCAACAGTGCAGGGGTTAACAGTAGGGGGGTTGGCAGGGCTGGCAAGGGTTAAATCAGGGCAGTTCAGGGGTTACAGCAGGGGTGTAGGGCAGCTGGGGTACATACAGGGCAGCACCAGATGTTAATGGCAGGGCAGGAGAAAGAAGGGGTTAATCATTGGTGGTTCAGGGGGTCAGGGTTACTCAGCCAGTCCTTAGGGGTTAATGCTCGTCTCTAGGGGATGATGCTCGTTCCAGGGGATGATCCTCACTTGTGTGGCTCGTCTTCTAGGGGTTGATTCCCGCTTGTTGCTCGTTGTCCTCAGGGGAGATCCTCGCTGGGGGGGGCTGCACGGCTCAACTGAAGAGCGCAGCGCGATCGGGTTATTTAAACCCGGCCGCGCTCGCTCCTGTGCTCCCGGCGAGCGAGCGCGCCGGCAGCCGTGTGCACGAGCGCCGGCGCGGTGCTATGACGTCACCACGCCGGCGTGCGCTGTTTCCCGGGCGGAGGATCTCTTTGATCCTCCGCCTGGGGAGCGCTCTGTATCTCCGGCGCTTGTAATTACAAGCGCCGGAGGTACGCGCCGGACAGAGACAGGGAAACCTATTGTTTCCCTGTCCTGTTAATTGCCCCCAGCAGCGCTGAGGGTAATTAACAGAAGGGACAGAATATCATATCGATCTTCTGTCCCTTTGAAGTACCTGGGACTGGACTAATTAGTCCAGTCCCATGTCTCCAGCTATCCCCAGCAGATGGCCATTGTCCATCTGCTGGGGGCTATGGGGGGGCACCCTGGCTATTACATGTATATAGATACATGTACATAACTGGGGATCATGTACATGCATCTATATACTTCTGGAGGATATTAGGGGTATATATGAGGAAAGGGGGCAGTAAGGGGGCATTATTATATAAGGGGGCATCATTCTATAACAAGGGGCATCATTATATATATATTAAGGGGTATTATATAAGAAAGGGGGCATTAATATATATATAAAGGGGCATTAATATATAAATATAGGTGCATGCAAATGGGGCTCATGCACACATATCTATATATATATATATATATATATATATATATATATATATATATATATACATATATATATACCTACAGTTAGAGCCCCTGGTGGATAACCACATCCATCAGGCCTTCGTGGCCATGGGGCCACAGACCCTCAATTTGGGGCCACCCATATATGCATATACATATGGGTATATGCATATATTGTAGGCGGCGCCCACACTTCCTTCTACAATCCCCCTGTTGTCGGGAACACGACATATTAAAATGGGACGGAAGTGTGGGGATACATTTGCCTCCTCAACCCCGCCAATAATGGATAACAGTTCAGGACAGACTGAAGAATGATTCGGTCCTTAGGTACTGAGACATCACCCCTCGTGGTTGCGCGACCTCTTCCCTGCCCTTCACCGTAACCCGACGTCTCCGTCCACCGATCAAACTATCCTCGTCTTCTCTCGGTATCATGCATCAGCGTCTCCCTCAGTCGTCTTTAGTTGTTCGGACTTCTGGGATGGCACACAATTGTCTCTAAGCTTCCGCTACTCCCACAGTCTTCTTCAAGTGGTCGGACTTCGGGGATGGCTTCACCCTCACATCTGGGTAGTGATGGTCTTTAAGCCTCAGCTCTTCCCACTGTCGTCTTTTGTTGATTGGACTCTGGGATGGCTCTACTCGCGATCTTCAGGTGGTGTCGGTCTTCCAGTATCAGCTGCTCCCACTGCCTTCTCTGTCGATTAGACTCTGGGACAGCTTCACTCTTCAGTCTCTAGGCCGATCCACGTAGCACAGGTGGACAGCCTCCTTTAGTACTTTTCCTCCCCCTCCCCCTTCTTATCTTGCTTGCAGATTCTGTCTTTGAGGAAGTTCTTTCATGGACAGAAACGCAGGTCTTTACAAGGCAGGTCAGACTTTCTGGAGGGTGAGGTGATGTCAAAGTACCCAAATTCTACCTGCGGGAATGAACACCGCCCTAACTGTCATTCAGTCCATCCCTTATGAACTGTACCATTCATAGGGTTGGAGTGGCAAATGTTTTAGAGAAGGGACCTGTCCCTAACGAGCCCTATTCTTTTCCCCACCCACACACGGAAAACCACTTGTAAACCCATCCCCCCTATAGTTCTAAAATATATACAATTGTAAACAATACACTATGGAGTTTTTGGATGGTGGCAGACCTAACCCCGCAAAGCGCCATGGTCTACACCCCCAAAAACTCCCATGAAAGAAAAATCATGAAAATCAAAAGTCCATGCGAAAAGAAAACTCAAATAAAGTCCATGCAAAAGAAAAATCAAATAAAGTCCATGACCTCAGGATTTCACAAGGGTTACATCCTGAGCCTTCTTCTCTTCTTCTTCTCGTGAAGATCCGTCTGGTTCTGTTCCAATTGGTCCGCCAGTCTCTTGACTCTCCGGTAAATAAGGAATAGTCCTAAGTACATTGCGACGACCAGAACCAGGAGGACTATCACTGGATGGATTAATAGGTTGAAGAAGGATGTGGCTTTAGGACTGTATCCAAAAAGGCTCTCCCACCACGAAACCTTGGAGTCCTTTTCCAATGCGGTGGTAATTTCGGTGATCTTGGTTCTGTCATGGGCCAACTGGATTGTGGCCTGATGTTCGGTCTCTCGAAGGTTCTTCAGGATCTCTTCTTCACGGCTGAAGTCCAGAAGAAGATGCTTGAGTTCCTTCCCGAACCCAAGTGGTATCTTCTGGAGCCTCACGGGAGTGTCTGGACGGATGTCCAATCTCTTCTCTGGGATAATGGGGGTTCTTCCTTGTACTTCCGCGACATCTATACCTAGGACCGGACTGAGGGTGCAATATGCCCCTGGGAGGAGTTCTCCTCTTTCGGTGCAGTTAGTGCCGTAGATGGTATAAGACACATTGTTTCCCTGGTACCAGCACCAATACCCTTGTCCCATGTAAATCAGACGGGAGGAAGGCATTGGGCTGGTCTTCATCTCACAGGACCCCTCGGTGTCCCAACGCTGGTGTCTAAGCACCCGTTCCTGACTACCTTGGCAGAGGATAGCGTCCTCTTTCCTCCAACATCCTTCTGTATCCAACAGATAAGGATGGCCTCTCTCATAGGTCAGGACATCCGAGGGGAGCTGTGGATGGATTACCGTCCGGTTGCTCACCACAATCCCTAGGTTGATGGCACTGTACCCCTCCCTAAGGATGCCGGATACAGGTGCCAACGATGACGCGGTACAGGTCAGATTATTACAACCATGCCACTGGACCACCCACCAGTTGGTGTGATTGGCCGCAAAGGGAGAGATCAGAGGACTGATCCGTTGGCGGAGGTTGAATGTGAAGTGTCCGTTATGTAGGGCTGACACAATATGTTTAAGGTTATCCGAGAGTTCACTCTGGACCTGCGTACACGCCAGGGCAAGCTGAGTTCTGTCCTGCTCCTCCAAGAGACCCACAACTAACCTTCTAAACTTCTCTCGTAGAGCAGAAGATAGAGAGGTAGTGGCATCTATGTGCGAATGCTGTAAACCCTCTAGGACGTGGTTTACATCAAGTTGGGTCTTGAATCCTTCCCCGGTGTGTTTCGCAACGTCCCCAAGTTTACTTCTCAGGATTTCCATATCCATAGTGTTCAGAGCCCCCACTCCCAATGCACCTCCGCCTAGTCCCATGGCAATCAGATCTCGTCTCCCCCTGTGTTTCCTATTTCGAGAGTCATCTTTTCTTACCTCTTGCCCCGCCTCTATCCATCCTCTTATCATGTCAATTTGGTTCCTCACAAACTCCTCACATCTGTGATCCCTTTGATCAACTCGGAAATCATCCACGGAAATTCTCCAGGTGAAAAGGACGAATTTCGTGTTAGTAATGATTTTCCAAGGGGATGACAGTTGAGGAGCTATGGGATCTGCCGATTGATGGATAGGGGCGATGCAAGAGTCTGAATGGGGTTTCACTGGTTGGAGACCTTCCGTTTCATAGGGGACCCTTACCACCATTACACACACTTGTCCCCTACCTTTGAATGAGTACCATTGATCACTCTCTCCAGCCTGTAACACTAGTTTTCCCATAGGTTTGGAATTGGACAGATAGACCCACTGAGTAAAAGTCCAGCACCCTTCATCTACTGCCTCACAAAAAGGCCACTTAAACGAACCATCTATATTGATATCAAAGTTAATATCTCTGCCTCGGGGGTCTTTCCAATCGGAAGACACATACCTATTCCGGTATTCCTCAGTCATAGGGGTACCGTCCATCTATACGTCCACTGTAGGGGTGTCCACCCCATTGCACACTAAATCCCACCTCCAGGGGTTAGTGTCTAACATGACCATCTGGGTGTCCTGTTCACAGTGGGCATAGGTGACGAAATAGTATCCCGTCACCTCCGGCACACAGTTGTCTCTCATGATGGTGATCATAAAAGACCGTATGGATGGGGACCCCTCTAACTGAGTATACCTTAAATCCTTGGCATCGGTCCGTACCTTTAAAACTGTTGCACGGTACAAGCCTTCCAGTTTTACCGGACCACTCTGATCATTCCATAAGGCCTGACCAGAGTTACTACAATTTAACTTTAACATCATTACACTGGTTCGTAAGTAATCTGTGGACACATGTCCCTGAACATAACTGGATTCCCTAGTGATAATCATCTGGGAATCCCTCAACATGCAATAAGCCTTAAGGGTGCCTCTTACAGGGATGGGTCTATCAAAATATGTCCTAAACCTTAACCTATCGCGGCTATCCTTCCTGGTGAAGGTAGGTTTAAGGATATACCAGCCACTATACTCTGCCCCAGTGACATCTTCAGGACTAAGAACCCCTTCCTTAGTACACAACACCGTAGTAGTGTTGGCTTCCACTTGTCTGTACGGATGCAAGTGGGGGTCCCTAGACACCCATCTTAAAGATTTGATAGGTGTTGGGTCTACCTCCTGAAAATGTCTAAATTCCTTGAGGCAGAGGGCATGTAAGTCATGTGGTATGGCAGACACATTCTCTACTGGGGTATAATGCTGAATTACACCATTGGCAAAACCCTCCCTCTGGAAACCATACAGATACCATTGTCCCGGTGTAAAGGTGACATTCTCGTATGGTTCCAGGATTTTGCCTCCCAGACATTCCACCATTAACAGACCGGGTTTACTAATTGATATGTTCGCCATACCATAATTAGTTTCCCGACCCTCCCCCGCAGAGGCTGAGCCTGCCATCATCATGCTTACCACCAGTGTCACAAGCTGGAGATGTGCCCTGTTCAAAGGATCCCAATGTGTCTTGTTACTGGGCTTCATGGCGGGTCTCCCTCCTGTGTACTGTTAAGTGAAATTATTAGTACGAGTATTGTATCCACCATCGACCCACCAATTTCCCCCCCTCACCCCACTCAAAACGTATGTACGTTATTGAGCTGGGGAGGCTCGGGTGGCCTTGGCCTGGTCGATGTGGATCCAAAAAACCTCCTGTCTTCTACGCGATTTCTTTTTTTATGTCAACGGCCTTTGTACCTTGAGCATGGTGTCGCCCATTATTTCAAGTACCTGGTAAGGACCTTCCCAGTTTGCGTCCCAAGGACCGGCACGACGGAAGACCTTCACCATTACCAGGTCTCCTACAGAGGGCATTGGTGTCTCCCCCTGTAGATACGGTTTGTGCAACCGTATTGCAGCGTAGGGCAGTAACTCCTTTAGGTTCTGTTGAACCTGTTGGAGAAACATGTTCCTAGCAATGGCATTCTTCAAAGGCTCTGATACTAGGGGTTCGTTCGGTAAGCATAGGGGCATTTTTCGTCCAGTCATGAGTTCAAACGGGGTGATGCCGGTACTTGTTGATTCGGTAGCTCGGATACCCATTAGCACTGCTGGAAGAGAGGTTACCCATGAGGAACCTTTCTCCAGTAGCGCCTTGGAAAGCCGTGTTTTAATGGTCCGGTTCATCCGCTTGACAATGCCCGCAGACTGAGGATGGTACGGGACATGAAACCTTTGTTTGATGTCTAAAAGACTACAAAGGGCTTTCATCACCTTACCCGTGAAATGGGTTCCTCGGTCTGACTCTATCACTCTGGGGATGCCCCATCGTGACAGAACCTGTTCCCACAGAACACGGGCAGTGGTCGTAGCCGAATCGTTGACCGTAGGGATGGCTTCTACCCATTTAGAGAAGACATCCACTACTACCAGTGCGTAACGACAGTTACGACTACCGGTCGGTAAGGGTCCAATAAAATCAATTTGGATCGTGGACCACGGACCATCTGCAGGAGGAACTCTCTGCAGCACTGGCTTCAGGGCAGCCGCCCTTGGGTTTACCTGAGCACATACCAGGCACTGTTGCGTGACTTCCTCCACTGTGTTGGACATTCCTGGCCAGTATAATTTGTCCTTTAAAAGGGACAATAGTTTATCCCGGCCAAGATGTCCAAACAGTTGATGGTTTAGTCTCGTCAGCTCTGCCTGCAGATGCTGCGGGACCATGGGAAGAGGAAGTTTCTGCGTACCGGCATCATGGCACAGTATCCCCTGTCGTATTGACCAGGGATGCTGTGGTGAAGTGAAGTGTGTCACTAGAAGAGGATCCTTGGTTTGTTCCTCCTCAAATGACACCGGGCCCTCTCTCAGGTCGTTACTCCGTACTGCAATCCGGTGTTTGGGTAATGGCTCAGTGCCTGGTTCCCGAAAGGATCCAGATACTGCTGCCAGTTTGGCCATTTCGTCGGCTTTGTTGTTGCCCGACGTCAAGGGTTCGTCACCTTTCTGATGAGCGGGGATCTTTATGATGGCCGCTTCCGCCTGGTGTGCCATGCCCCATTCCCACAGCTCCTTCAGAACTGACACATGGGCGAGAGGTTTGTTTTGGCTGTCTACAAATCCTCGTCTTTTCCATATGTCCAGGTGCAGGGTGAGGGAACGAACTACATATGAACTGTCGCTATATATAGTTCATTTCCCTGGGGGTTCAAGGAGCAAGGCCTCCTTGACCGCCTCCAGTTCAGCCCGCTGTGCTGACATGTGACCCGGCAACTTGACCAGACTCTGAGTGCCTGTGGTCTCATCCAGCACCGCAAAACCTGTGACATATGTCCCATCCATGTGGAATCGAGAGCCATCCACAAAGATGACTCTGTCTTCTGGATGTGTGTCAGTCCTAAACAACTGTGGCCTATCGACCTGCGTCGGTTGTCCACAGTCATGTTCGGTTCCAGTCATGTTCAATAACTGGGACAGAACATATTTGGCTTTGTGGGTCACCTGCAAATTCCTCCCACTGAGATCCATGATCCACCTCCCAAATCTCTGTTGAGAGACTCCGGGTAGTGTATCACGGAGCAACAGGGCCAAGGGAGAATGTGGAGTCTGCAAGGTGAGGGGCTTAAAGCCTACAATATGCTCTGTGGTCTTGACGGCATAATGTATGGCTGCCAGCTGCTTGGCACACTCATCGAACCCTCGTTCGACGGGCGAAAGTAGCCTGGAGAAGTACCCCAGCGGTCTAGACTCGTGTCCGGTCTGTTGGAGAAGGACCGCTGAGATCGACTCCGTCCCTGCATGCGCCTGTATGGCCATTTCCCCATCAGGATGAGGAGTGGCCAGTACAGGGGCAGAGGAGAGATCCCTTTTCAGGCGAGAAAAGGCCTCTTCCTGCCCATCAGACCAATCCTTAAGTGAAGGCTCTTCTCCTCTGAGGAGTTCATAGAGAGGTTTCGCTTTGGCCGCAAAAACTTCTACGAACTCTCTCATGAAGTTGGCTACTCCCAGGAATTTTCTCAAATCCTGTAGAGTGCCAGGCCTTGGTAACTTTACCATGGCTTCCACTCTGGCCGCCATGATCCCTTTGGCTCCAAAAGATATTTGGACCCCAAGGAAAGTCACCTCTGCTCTGGCCAAATTTGCCTTGTGGGGACTCAACTTGAGTCCGGACCTGGCCAGGAGTCCCAACAACTCTTTCAACAGAACCAAGTGCTCCTCCATGGTCTCTGTGTGTAAGAGTAAGTCATCCACGTATTGCAGAAGACATTCTGGCCGTGAAAACACACTCAGTACGGCCGCTAATGCCTGATGGAAATACGTGGGACTGCTGTGAAACCCTTGGGGAAGTACACCAAACATGTACTGTTTGTTCCCCACCGTAAAGGCAAATTTGTACTTGCAGTTCTCAGTCAGTTCGATCGAGAAGAACCCGTTGGCTACATCTATGGTCGAGAATACGCGACTTTTGCCGCTTATTCTGGCCATGATGTCGGGAGTCTGGGCCACCACCGGAGCGGACATCGGGGTGTATTTGTTAAGGACACGTAGGTCTATGGTAAGACGCCACGCATTGGTGTCCTTTTTCTTAACTGGCCAGAGGGCATTGTTGCATTTTGAATTGCCCTCAATGACCACACCCCTCGTAATCAATTCCTGGACAGTGTCCATAATTGATTCGGTGGCTTCTGGTGGAAATCGGTATTGGCGTTGAGGTGGGGGATCTGGTCCCTGTATGTCCACCTGTACACCAATCGGCCTGCCACAATCATTCTTGCTCTGGGCCCACAGATCTGGATACTTGTACACAATTGGCTCGAGGTCTAGGTTGTGCGAGACCTCTGGCCACTTGTGTTCCAGTATGTCTGCTGAATTTTCAATTGTGGCAAAGGTGGACTCAGACATTGGCGTTGTATGGCCAACACCTTTGCTTGTCTGGGACCTTTCCACACAATACAGTTTGCCAGATCTATGATCCACCTATGTTGTGTCATTACATCGGTTCCGATGATGTTATCGGAACCGGGGTAAAACCACATTGGGATTGTCAGGGTCATATATTTGGCTATCTGTATGATGACCTCATCAATTCTGTGGGCCCTCACCCCCCCATGTTGGTGATCAAATCCGATCACCACACACTGAGGGCTGTTGGGGTGTAAATCATGTTTAACATTGGTAATAGAAATCTCCGCACCAGTGTCAAGCATGATTTTCGTGTCCGTTTCTTTTATTCTGGCCTTTATGTGGGGTCTCCCTGAAGCATCCAGTATGATTGGACATACTGGTGCCAGATCTTTAGGGATCCCTGTCCTTCAGTCGATTTCCACCAGACTCCCAGTAGGTCACCACGCCGGCGCGCGCTGTTTCCCGGGCAGAGGATCTCTTTGATCCTCCGCCTGGGGAGCGCTCTGTATCTCCGGCGCTTGTAATTACAAGCGCCGGAGGTACGCGCCGGACAGAGACAGGGAAACCTATTGTTTCCCTGTCCTGTTAATTGCCCCCAGCAGCGCTGAGGGTAATTAACAGAAGGGACAGAATATCATATCGATCTTCTGTCCCTTTGAAGTACCTAGGACTGGACTAATTAGTCCAGTCCCATGTCTCCAGCTATCCCCAGCAGATGGCCATTGTCCATCTGCTGGGGGCTATGGGGGGGGCACCCTGGCTATTACATGTATATAGATACATGTACATAACTGGGGATCATGTACATGCATCTATATACTTCTGGAGGATATTAGGGGTATATATGAGGAAAGGGGGCAGTAAGGGGGCATCATTCTATAACAAGGGGCATCATTATATATATATATTAAGGGGTATTATATAAGAAAGGGGGCATTAATAGATATATATATATATATATAAAGGGGCATTAATATATAAATATAGGTGCATGCAAATGGGGCTCATGCACACATATCTATATATATATATATATATATATATATATATATATACCTACAGTTAGAGCCCCTGGTGGATAACCACATCCATCAGGGCTTCAGGCCTTCGTGGCCATGGGGCCACAGACCCTCAATTTGGGGCCACCCATATATGCATATACATATGGGTATATGCATATATTGTAGGCGGCGCCCACACTTCCTTCTACATCTACCCATTCCAGTTATTACTTTACTTGCCCTCCTATGAACCCTCTCCAGCTCTGCTATGTCTGCCTTGTTCACAGGAGCCCAGAACTGTACACAGTACTCCATGTGTGGTCTGACTAGTGATTTGTAAAGTGGCAGGACTATGTTCTCATCATGGGCATCTATGCCTCTTTTCATGCAACCCATTATCTTATTGGCCTTGGCAGCAGCTGACTGACTGGTTTCTACAGCTTAGTTTGCTGTTCACTAAAATTCCTAGGTCCTTTTCCATGTCAGTGTTACCCAGTGTTTTACCATTTAGTATGTACTGGTGACTTGCATTATTCCTTCCTATGTGTATTACCTTACATTGGTGAGTGTTAAAGAGGACCTCTCACCTCTCCTGACATGCCTGTTTTAATAGCTTCATGCTTTCCCCATTTAATAACAATTCAGGAGCATCTATTCTTATGGCTCTGTGTTGTGCCATTCCTCTATTATTTCAACTAGAAGTTATAATTGAATTTATATTAGCCTTCAGTAAGGGTACACAGAGGTGGTAACCAGTTGGGGGGGTGTACCTGCACAGGCTCACTCTATCCAATTAGTGCTGCCATGTTCAGACTGTACAGGTACACACCCCCAACTGGTTACCACCCCTCTGTACCCTTACTAAAGGCTAATAGTAATTCTTGTATAACTTCTAGTAGAAATAATAAAAGAATGGCACAACATAGAGACATAAGAATAGATGCTACAGAATTGTTATTACATGGGGAATGCACGAATCCATTAAAACAGGCATGTCAGGAGTGGTGACAAGTCCTCTTTAAACCTCATCTGCCACTTCTCTGCCCAAGCCTCCAATCTATCCAGAAACATCTGTAGCAGTGTTAGGCTACTTTCACACTAGCGTTTTAAAATTCCGGTATTGAGCTCCGTCATAGGGGCTTAATACTGGAATAAAACGCTTCAGTTTTGTCCCCATTCATTGTCAATGGGGACAAAACTGAACTGAAGACAACGGAATGCTCCTAGAAGCATTCCGTTCCGTCTTCAGACCGGAGAGCAAACCGTAACATGCTGCGGTTTGCTCTCCGGTCCAGGCATCCGCACCAAGACGGATCCGGAATGGTCCCCAATGCAAGTCAATGGGGACGGATCCGTTTGGTGTGATACACTAGTAAACGAATCCGTCCTCCTTTGACTTTCAATGGAGTTCATGACGGATCCATCACCTGCACACATACACACAATACACACATACAGACATAGACATACACATAAACATAAACATACACAGACATATACACATACAAACACACATACATACTTACATGCTCCCTGGCAGGTCTCCAGAGCGCAGGAGGAACAGGATGGCGCGCACAGATGACGATTCCACCAGGCACCCAGCAGAGGGCGCTGTGGGGAATCGTCACCTGTGCGAGCCGTCCTGCTCCTCCGGCGCTCTGGAGACCTGCCGGGAGAATGTAAGTATGTATGTGTATTTGTCTGTGTCTATGTATGTACTGTGTGACATGTGTGGGGCCGGAGCGCGTCCCTGCGGCAGTCCGGATCCGGCAGCACCCTTCACCTGCCGGATCAGGACTGCCGCTAGTGTGAAAGTAGCCTTACTGTCCTCTTCTGTGTTAATTACTTTACACAGTTTATTGTCATCTGCAAAAATTGATATTTTACTGTGCAAGCCTTCTACAAGATCATTGATAAATATATTGAAGAGAATAGGGCCCTGTACTGACCCCTGTGGTACCCCACTAGTGACAGTGACCCAGTCTGAGTGTGTACCGTTAATAACCACTGTCTGTTTTCTATCACTGAGCCAGTTAGTTACCCACAAACAGACATTTTCCCCCAGTCCAAGCATTCTCATTATAAGCTTTGTTTTGTGGTCGTGTGGTTTGTACAGGTAAACCTGCAAACCCAGGACAGTATAAAAATAATAAAAAAAAAAAATATATATATATATATATATATATATATATATATATAATCCTATCTGAGGACATCTGTCTGGTATTAGTACTTTCATAGATTACATGATCCTTCTGAAGCATCTCAACAGAAACATTTCAATTCTCTGTAGACTATATTCATTTCTGTATCAGTCTGTTAGCTAGTAATATTATTGTAATATGTATCAGCCTGTCTTGTAGAATTGGCTAAGTGTTTCTTATTCATTTAATAACTTTTCGTTGTTTCTTTTAGCTTGGAAGCCTGTGTTCCATGGTTTGATAATGAAATGAGGTCTCAAGCAAGTGACCTTTGTAAGAGTTCAGTAATTGAAGAGCCAAGTGTATCTGTTGCAGAAAATCAAGATTCTGGAGCAGCACAATCCACAAATATCAACTTTTTAAGTATTTTGCAGCAGAAGGATGTTAATATTGCTTCCTCTAGCCATGAAAATGGAAAAGAAGAAGCTAGTTCTTTTATCCATAGTAAGAGCAGTGTTAATGATGACGCTCCTGAGCCAGAAACATGCATGGAGGAAAAGGGTGATGCCCCTAGGCAAGACTTGACCAAACAGATATTAAAATCCCATGCCGAAGAAAGGTACTCGGAGCTAGTAAAGGAGATCACCGCAAAAGACAAGTCTCTGGTTGATGTTCTGAAACCTCTTCCTGTAAGGGAATCTGCAATCACCCTTATGAAAAGCCTGTTCACTGTAGACCTTTCAACAAGACAGAGATCCAGAAACCAAGAATTAAAGAACCAGTAAGTGGATCAACTGACAAGTAAGGAATTGGAGCTGATGTGTTTAATTACAATATGTATTTAGGCTGTGATCACGTTACTGCTTTGGTGCGGTTTTTGCATCAATGTGAAGACCGACTATAAGGAGATGATAACGGAAGTGCCGGATTCAGCACATAATTGACCCAAACAGTGCTAAACAGATCCCATTGACTATGGTGTAGTCCGATCAGTTATCATTCAAGATCCTGCATGCAGGACTTTTTTGTCTAAATGGTAGAATTGGGGATGTGCTAAATTAATTCAAACCCCAGTCCCAACATAAAAAAAATCAGACCTCAAAATATTTACCACTCCCAAGTCCTCTTGGCCCTTTCCTTCTGCCACCTCGCTCCTGATAATTTTATAATTAGTTTGTACCACTGCTTAGGCTACTTTCACACTAGCGTTTTAAAATTCCGGTATTGAGTTCCGTCATAGGGGCTCAATACCGGAATAAAACGCTTCAGTTTTGTCCCCATTCATTGTCAATGGGGACAAAAGTGAACTGAAGACAACGGAATGCTCCTGAAAGCATTCCGTTCCGTCTTCAGACCGGAGAACAAACCGCAGCATGCTGCGGTTTGCTCTCCGGTCCAGGCATCCGCACCAAGACGGATCCGGAATGACCCCCAATGCAAGTCAATGGGGGTGGATCCGTCTGGTGTGACCATAATGGTAACCGGATCCGCCCTCCATTGACTTTCAATGGAGTCCATTACGGATCCGGCTACACATAGACACATACAGACACAGACACACACATAAACATAAACATACACACACATATAGACATACAAACACACATACATACTTACATGCTCCCCGGCAGGTCTTCGGAGCGTCAGGGACAGGAGGGCTCACACAGGTCACGATTCCCCACAGCGCCCTCTGCTGGGCGCCTGGTGGAATCGTCATGATTCCACCAGGCGCCCAGCAGAGGGCGCTGTGCGGAATCGTGACCTGTGTGAGCCGTCCTGTCCCTCTGACGCTCCGAAGACCTGCCGGGGAGCATGTAAGTATGTATGTATGTGTGTTTGTATGTCTATATGTGTGTGTATGTTTATGTTTATGTGTATGTATGTACTGTGTGACATGTGTGGGGCCGGAGCGCGGTTCCGGCTCCACACATGTCACTGCGGCAGGCCTGATCCGGCAGCACCCTTCACCTGCCGGATCAGGCCTGCCGCCAGTGTGAAAGTAGCCTTACACAGTATGGCACTTACAATGGCACTTCATTGTACATTGTGTTATCACGATGCCATTGTATGAACAGAAATTGCCTACCTGCTCAGGGACCAACCATTGCGTGACACAACCTTGTCACATGATGTGCACAAAGGACTGGCATTGTCATGTGATGTCTAATATGACTTGAAATAGCATAATAGCTAAGATGGGAGGTCATCGACCTCTGTGGTGATGTATCCCCAAGCGGCACATGACCACTGAGACCAATGAATGGCTACAGCTTGTTTTCTTTAGACTAAGCATTTTGAGGACCATAAGCAAAATTTCTGTGGGGGTTGGATAACTCCTTAATCGACAAAATATTGAAGGAATTGAGAGGGAAGAAAAAGAGCTGCAAATATTATAACTGAAAAACACTACTCACCTCTTCAGTGCTTTGCTGATCCAGGACAGTGGCCTCCAAACAGTTTTTTTGTTTACAAGCCGAGAAGTGATACCAGTAGTACGGCATGTAGTACAGCACATGACCGCTGTGATCACAGATTGGCTGCAGCAGTCACTGGCAGCTTGTACACAAAGAGCAGCAATGAAGCATTTGTCCTACAAAGGGGGGGGGGGTTGTTTGTAAATTTATAACATTTGTGACTTCTTTACAGTATGTGAAATATTTGTCCTTTACATAAGAAGTTTTTTTTTTTTTTTTTTCCGAATTAGGATTAATATTGAAGTTCAACCTCATTCAATAAACATGTTGCCTGCACAGACCTGTAAACAGAAACCAGATGGGGAATACCTAGATGACATCAGTTTGCTCAAGGTTAGTCAAGTCGTAAGCCCTATTATTAAAGGGGTTGTCTGATTGTGTACATAAAAAAGGCCCCCACATGGTGTAAAGCGGGGATGGTCAACCTGCAGCTCTCCAGCTGTTCCAAAACTACAACTCCCATCATGCCCAGACTGTCTACAACTATCAGCCTGCAGCAGGGCATTGTGGGAATTGTAGTTGTACAAGAGGTGGAGAGACGCAGGTTGGCCACCCCGGTGTAAAGTAATAAAATATTCAGCCTGATCCAGAGCATACAGTTTCCAACAGTTCAGACTCTGGCCGGTCTCCAGTCGATATGCAGGAAATGACCACTTAGGCAACCACTGGCCACAGCAGGGACCTGTTTCAGCCAGTGATTGACTGAGCAATCATTTCTTATACTGTATGTCAATAGGCACTAGGAAGTAGCAATAGACAGGGACCGTGAAGAATTGGAAGAAGAGTGGTGAGAGATCAGTAAAGCGAGTATGACCCATTGTATTATTTTTTACCATGTGGGTTATTTTTTTAAAATATAAATGATCAGACCACCCCTATATCTGGAAGAGATATTCCAGATATCTAACATTATTCCCTATCCACAGGATAACGATTAGATCATAGGAGTCCTCCTGCTGGGACTCCCAGTGATCATGAAAACAGGGGCCCTGTACCCCATGGAGCCCCCCTAAATAAATGGAGCTGTCGGTCACGCATGCGCACCGCTACTTCATCCATTTCCCCAGGTTCCAGACATAGCAGCTACAAGAATGTCTGACAGGCCATTCCGTTCAATTCTGGGGGCTCTACAGGGCCCTCGTTCTCATGATTGTTCAGTGGTAGAACAGGGGATAGGGGATATTGTTACATAACCAGAATACCCCTTTATGTATAGGTGATTTTTATCAAGAAGTAATAGCAGTTGTTATGTGAGCTTCAATAAGATTAGTCTTAGAAGTTAACAAGACTGGCATTCCATACATCAGTCTTGATCCCTGTGTGCCTGGGTGAGGTGATCCTAATTTATTAAGATACTGATGCCTCTTAATAAATTTTCCACATTTCTGGCCCTCCATGCACCTGAAACTGAAGTCTATGCCAGCTAGAGGCTGGCGTAGACTTGAATTATAACTTATGCCAGTTTCTGGCATGTATAGTAAATCCTGCAGCCCACGGGATCTGCACTAACCCTTCTCCCCTCCCTGCTAAGCCCTACCACCTTATCTCACTGCTTTATAAAAGTAGTGAGAAACTCAAAATAGAGGTGTAAACACTTTAGCAAATGTCCTTCAATGTGTCCAAATGTTACATTTTATTACTAAATTTTTACTCCTTTACAGACAGAACTTATTTCTAACATCAGTTCACAACTGCAAGAACTTTGTGATGAAAGGGAACTTCTCCTTTCTGAAATCAGTCAAAATTCAAGACATGGCACAGATATAGAGGCTGTTGTGAAGGAAGTCTGTAAACCCAATGAATATGAGCGCTACATGATGTTTATTGGGGACCTTGAGAAAGTGGTGAGCCTCTTGTTCTGCCTGTCAATGAGGCTCGCTCGAGTTGAAAATGCTTTGAGCCAAATTGATGAGAATACAGATGCAGAAGAAATGGTAAGCTGTCTTCCTTCTTGAGTATGCATATACACAGCTTTTGTCCCTGTAGTTGGCACATTAATGGTATTACTTGTTAACTGTTAGTTAAGCATCCTGTTTTGGCATTCAAGATGTAGATATTTTTTTTAGTTTTTACATCCTTGCATTTCAAGAGCCATTCATTTTTATTAATGTTTTTCATTTTCATATCAACATAGCCGTATGAGGACATTTTTGTTTGCAGTACAAGTTGCATTTTTTTAATGGCACCGTTTGGAGGAACTTATTCGTTTGTGGGGGTAGTTGTAAAAACAGCAATTCTGCCTTTTATTTTTTGAGTTTAGTTTTTACAGTGTGCAGTATAAATGATTGTGGAGATACATAATAAAGTTGAATCTGCTGACAGATGCCCTTTAAACACAGTTTTAAAGAATTGTTGGTGATTCTTTTTTGAAATTTTCCATATCACTATACTTAAGAAAAGAAAATCCAATGCAGTAGTCTTTATATATTATTAGGCCCAGTGGCCAGTGTGAAAATCACAGTATTTTAGGATTGTTTGGAAAATTCTAAAAAAAAAAAATAATAATAACATAACAAAGTGATTTAGAAAATTCACTTTCTGATGACACATTCCCTTTAATAATTTTTTCTGGCATCATTTTTTATAAATTTGTCAAAAGTGACATGAGTGGCAGAAAATTCCAAAAGGAAAACTGCTGCACAAGCTTGCTAATTAAAAACTAAAAATTAAAAATAGTTCAGATAGATTGAAGGGTTTAGATTAGCGGGATAAGACCCTTGCATAAGGACTAAAATACCCTCACATCCCACTACATTAATGATGCCACGTTGTGTTGCTTTAACGCACATGAAAAGCATATGTAAGCAGTATGTAAAGTTTCTTGTAATACAGTGGTTCCTCAAGATACAATGGTCTTTCCTGGGCCGTCATATCCAGCCAAACAACATGGCCCTTTCTCTGGTAAAACACCTATATTGACTGTGTCTTTACAGTACAGTGCAGTACTACATGTCCTTACTGCCCTCTCTTTGTGCCAGGATGAGCTGGACCGTTGGATTTCAGGTCAGGACATCTAGTATACTGTGTACTACGTATACAGGACTCTGAATAAGCTCCTATCCTTATCATACGAAGTGATTTACAGCTTCCATCATTTGTTCCTGACTGTAAGATCTTGCTTTTTCATAGTTATCTGCTTATTTTTCTGAAATTGCCACTTTCTCCTATCCATGGATGACATCTTAGGACTTTGGAACCAAATACTAGTTTTCCATAGCGTTATATACTCAAGTTACAATGGTTTCATCATACAATAGTCATTCTGGAGCCAATTAATATTGTAACATGATGGATCCCTGTACTTAGCTGCAGTAATATGTTCATACACAAGTGGGCACTGTTAAACCATAACATGAATGATTTTCACTAGTAGAGTCCGATGTAAAATGTTAACATAAACAGACGTCCACACTACGAGATTACCATTCATGTTCCTGCCAACTGCATGGAAAATAGACACAGTCCCTGAATCACATTTATTATTTGGCATCAGAACACATGTTCTTTTGTGAGAAAACAGGAGCAATTACTTGAAAGCTACTTCATGTACATTCCTACCATTTTTCCTTACTTTAACTGTAATTTAGCTGATCTCAGGATATCCATCTCAAGATTCTGACCTTATTCTAATTTTGACACAGATTTCTGGATTTTATATTTAGTTAGTACGGGTAGATTCCAAACCCTACTACCTGTTTAGGCCTAGTTCCAACTTCAGTGTGTTGGTCAGCCTTTGGTCATTCCATCAGTGATTGTGAACCAATACCAGGTGCAGGTCAAAAACACAGAACAGGAACAAATCTTTTCATCTGTATAGGCTCTGCTCTTAGTTGTGGCTCACAATCACATTGGATAAGCTTTGATATCACCTACTGTAACATAGTAACATAGTTTATAAGGCTGAAGAAAAACATACGTCCATCCAGTTCGGTCTGTTATCCTGCAGGTTTATCCAGAGGAAGGCAAACAACCCCCATGAGGTAGAAGCCAATTTTCCTCATTTTAGGGGGAAAAAATTCCTTCCCAACTCCAATCAGGCAATCAGAATAACTCCCTGGATCAACGACCCCTCTCTAGTAGCTATAACCTGTAATATTATTACCCTCCAGAAATACATCCAGGCCCCTCTTGAACTCTTTTAGTGAATTCACCATCACCACCTCCTCAGGCAGAGAGTTTCATAGCCTCACTGTGTTATGCTTTTTCACAGCGTAGGAATGCCTGCCCTGTATGACACGCACAAATGTTGATTGTGAGAAGAAAAAGTAGCTTGTTGTGAACAGTCCTAAAAAAATTGTTAGCAGCATCAGTGCGGATATGGAAAGGGTACGGATATATTGGCATGCGGCCGCAATAGTAGCAGCATAGCATGGAACATACAAAGCTGTCTATGAGCAGCAGCGGCGGCAGCAGCAGCATGGGATTAGCAACGAGAGGCAGCAGCAGCAGCATGGGATTAGCAGCGAGCGGCAGCAGCAGCAGCATGGGATCAGCAGCGAGAGGCAGCAGCAGCATGGGATTAGCAGCGAGAGGCAGCGCCAGCAGCAGCATGGGATTAGCAGCAAGAGGCAGCAGCAGCATGGGATTAGCAGCGAGAGGCAGTGGCAGCAGCAGCATGGGATTAGCAGTGAGAGGTAGCGGCAGCAGCAGCATGGGATTAGCAGCGTGAGGCAGCTGCAGGAGCAGCATGGGATTAGCAGTGAGAGGCAGCGGCAGCATCCTTACAGAGGATGGTGGTCGACAGGTTTCAGCAGTGGCATGATGGTGTAGGTGGCACAATGGAGAGGGTGGCAGCAACCACGCAGAACGTGATGGTAGGCAGGTCGCAGCAGTGGTATTATGCAAGTGGCTGCAGCAGCCATATGGAACGTGAAGGTTGGCAGGTCGCATTAATGGCGTGTTGGAGGCAGCAGCAGCCATACGGAACGTGAAAGTTGGCAGGTCGCATTAATGGCGTGATGGTGGCATGCAGACAGCAACAGTGGCAAGATGGGGCATCGCCAGCCAGGCTCGATCTATTCATCGAAATCAGCCAGAGGGTGTTACCAATCCCCCCTGCAGTGCAGAAAACCCTCACTCAGATGACACTGCAGGATGGGCAAGAAAGAAGGAGAGTGTGTTGTGCCAGCTCGGGCCGCTGTTCCAGTCTGCCTGCCCAGAAATCCACGGGGTCAGGGAACAGGGTGTGCCCCAGAGACAGGCCATAGTTTAGGTAGGCCTGAACCTGAGTGTTGAGGTGGGAGCTGTCGGCCGCTTGCTGTAAGCTGTGGCAAGCTGTGTACCCAGTATTTCCTCATAGTAACGTAATTTGTCCTTCCTTTCTTCCACAGGAAAACATTCACCCATTTTGTCTTGGTAGCGAGACTAATTGATGTCAGCGATACACCTGTCAGTGCATTAGCAAGTGCGCATACAGGTCGCCATTCTGGCCAGCATGCCCAAGGAGCCAGTTCTTTCTGGCTCCGCCCCCAACCTATCCCCCCTCTCCCTCACTGAGACGATCGGGTGTCTTTGCCATTGCCATCCTCATCGTCCTCTTGCTCCTTCAACTCCTCCTCCTCCTCTTGCAGTAGCAGATCCTCATCTTCATCATCCTTATCATCCACCTCCTCCATGGCAAGATTCCCCAACAGCTATAGGGCAGACATTTAGATGTCGGCCACTCTTCTTCTGTTATGGTCCCCTGCTGCATGTTCTAAGATAAATATGACAGGGATGATATCATTCATGCCTCAGTTACTTTGCTGCCAAACTTTGTGATCTCTTCGAAGGGCTTCAGCACCTGACAGGTGTCTCTGATGAGCTGCTAATGCTTGACCTCGAAGCAACACATGCTCCCTGCTGCTGAGGCTGTCTGTTGCATGACAAAGTCATCCACGGCTTTACACTGCTCTTACAGATACTCCAGCATGTGAAATGTTGAATTCCAGCGAGTTGGCACATTGCATATTAAGCTTTATAAGCTTATTCTGTCTCTGCAGGTCCGGGAGGGCATACCTCTCCATGTAAAAGTGGCTAAAATGCTTGGACTGTTTCCTGGACTTTGCCTCACCTGCCACAAGCCAGTGTACTAATTTAGAAAGTACTGTACCACTAGGTTGATGACATGCACTGCACTATGCAGGTTTCAGTTTCCAAGTAGAAGTTCCAACCTTTCTGTGGACTGGTATATTAGGTGGTTTATAATAAACTTCCATTAGAATTTTATTATTGTTTTTGGCTCCATGTATTTCTACCCATAGTGACTCCACATGTTCATGTCCCTCACTTATATCTTCCCATGTGGGCTTTAGACAGGGCTATACATAAAGACAAACCCCTCCCCCTCTCCTTTCTAAACAGACTGTAACCCTGTACATTAGCAATGTCTCAGTTATTCCCACTATATCATAGTCCTCCTCACACATCACTACTTCAAGTTCACCAGTTTTATTAGTCAGGCTTCTGGCATTAGTGTACATACAATTAAGAGGTTTTTGTATATTTTTTACCCTACGCCTTTCCTTATGAACTGTTCTAGTCCTTCCTTTCATTCCTCCACTCTCTAGCTCACTATCTGCACTTAATTTCCCTCCTATAATGTAATTACCCCCCCGGGTCCCTAGTTTAAACACTCCTACCTTCTAGCTCCCCCAAAACAGTTGTACTTTCCCCAGTGCAGCCCATCCCTACGACAGAGCCTGTAGCCAACAGAGAAGCTGGTCCAATTCTCCAGGAACCCAAACCTAGACCAGTTCTTGAGCCACTTGTTAATCTCCCTAATATCCCGCTGCCTTTCTTGTGTGTTTCGTGGTACAGGTAGCATTTCAGAAAATACTACCGTCCAGGTCCTTGCCCTGAGCTTGTGACCTAAATCCTTATCATTTTTAAGGACCCTCCATCTGCATCTAACTTTATCATTGGTTCCAATATGTCCCATGACCGTTGGATCTTTGCCAGACCCTCCCAGTAATCTATCAACCCGATATGTCGAACTCGAGCACCAGGATGACAACACACCATTCGTCGATGCTGGTTTTTGTGAAAGCTTATCCTCTCTGTACCCCTTATAATTGAGTCTCCTACTACCAGCACCTGTCTGGCCTGCCCTGATCTCCTGGTCCCCTGCTTACTGGAGCTGACATTCCCTGACGTAATAGTACGTCACATGTCGGGAAGAGGTTAATGTAGTCTCTTCTTAAAGTCCCTGAATTTAAAGTCACTTAATCTTAAATCGCCCACCTAATACAAACACACACTATCTGTATAGAGGTGTTACCTGTTATTGTAATTCTGCCTGTGGTGGTGATAATACTAATAACTGCTGAAAAGTTACCTGTACTTAATAGGAAATCATAACCTAATATTAGACCTAGTGGCCATTGGAAAAATTGCAGGATTATATACATTTTTTAATAAAATGTATATAGTACCATGGAGAAATTAACAAAAAAACTCACCAAAAAGTCTAAAAAATGTTTAACATACAAATGTGATTAAAATAATAGGTCATCTTCTGATGACACATTCCTTTTACGTGCTCTCTGCTTCAGACAATCCCTGCTTGTCAGAATGGTCCCTTGACTGTAAACTAATCACAAAGTGTTCCCCTTTTGGGACTCCGGTAATCAGCTGATATCTGAGTTAAACCTTGGCAGCAAGTGTTTAATTTCCTGCGGTACCAACACAGGGGAAATGAAGCATTACACAGTGCATATCAATGTGATGTCTGTGTAATGCAGGACAGGAAAGATCCTAGAGCTTGAAGGTCTTTTTACATGGACCAATAGTCAGGCCTGTTATCAGTGATGAGCATTTGTAACACCTGATAATTGTCTGTGTAAGGCTACTTCCACACTAGCGTTAGTACGGATCCGGCGGGTCCCTTCACCCGCCGGATCCGTACTGAGTAATACAACCTTGTGGATCCGTAATTCCGGATCCGGTTGTATTAGCTTTTAAACGGATCCGGAATAACCTCTATTGAAAGTCAATGGAGGACGGATCCGTTTACTAGTGTGTCCACACCAAACGGATCCGTCCCCATTGACTTGCATTGGGGGTCATTCCGGATCCGTTTAGGTGCGGATAACTAGTACGGAGAGCAAACCGCAACATGTTGCGGTTTGCTCTCCGGTCTGAAGACTGAACGGAATGCATTTAGGAGCATTCCGTTCTCTTCAGTTCAGTTTTGTCCCCATTGACAATGAATGGGGACAAAACTGAAGCGTTTTATTCCGGTATTGAGCCCCTATGACGGAGCTCAATACCGGAATATATAAACGCTAGTGTGAAACTAGCCTAAAGGTTTCTGCAATCACCCGATGAATGAGCTAATTCTCGTCTATCAGTAGATCGTGTCTTACAGCTGGCACCAGAAATCATCATTTCTGGATAGCAGATTGTCCTTTGTAAACAGCGATCTGCTGCCCAAAAACAATGATCCTCTATGGGAGCTAGCGACTGATGTGATTGCCCATCCCAATCATTCATTGTATCATTCATCCATGGACATTCAGGCGCTCTCCTCTTTGGCCAAGAGATGATGATCTTGAACAACGGATCTGACTCTATTGACTCGAAATTCCAAGAGCGTGAAAGAAAATTGGTTTTCAAAACCGACAACCCCATTTAAGATATTGTTTTAGGGACCAGACTGATTCCTCCACCCCCCCCACACACACACACTCTGGAGGTTCGCTTAACCCTTTATACCTGTTGTATTTTTCAGCAATCGCTGAAGGAACGTCACAACCTCCTGTCCAGGCAGAGAGAGGATGCCAAAGATTTAAAGGAGAACCTGGACCGCAGAGAACAAGTGGTTACAGGGATCCTAGCCAAATACCTAAGTGAGACTCAGCTGGAGGAATACAAACATTTTGTGCGTCTGAAGACCTCGTTCTTGATTGAGCAAAAAGACCTGGATGAACAGATTAAATTTCACGAGGAACAGTTGGAAAGTCTTCATAACAGCATTCCCCCTTAATTAGCCTGTAGAAGGCAAAGCCACATTCTTGCTGGCATTCCATGTCATGACGGTAGAGTCCTTTGGGCTTTGAGATATTAAAGTATATTGGTGTTGATTAAGCTGCTGCTAAGACATAACAGAATTAATTCTCTTAACCCCTGGACGTAGGTGGGACTTGCTGAAAGTATTTGTGTCAGTGTTAATCAAACAAGAAAATGGTTGACAGAGAAGAAGGTTGAAATTTGCATTAATACAACTGTGTGCCTTTTTGCATAAGTTATCAATGTTATGTCTTTTTTTCAATGTTGTTCTAAGGAATAGTGTCCATGTTTTGTGGTTTCTTGATTGACAAGATCATTTCAATAAAAATATATACATAATCTTGAATGTGTTATCTAAATTCTACTCTGTAGGGTCTGATAGAGCAGTTTACATTTGTAGATTTCTGTTCTCTAACAAACTATATAGTTGTTTCTCAGTTGCCCTGTTCAACCCCTTTAAAGGGGTTGTACGAGTTATGACAAAAAATATATAGCACTGTAAATCTGATGGGCAGCAATATATAACTAAGTTAAGCAAGTTTTAGGCAAAAAAAATCCATATTTCCTAATTTCCCTGGTTCTCTTCTGGTCTTTGTTTACATGCAATAACAACATTCTCAGCCCCTCCCCCTTCTCCCCCCCTCTCTGCAAAGGGAATGAATACAAGTGCTGAGTGACATGTCTGCCTGCTGGAATACTCAGCAGCATGTTGTATGTGTAGGACTACAAGTACCAGCTGTACAATGACACTGCTAATACATACAGGAATTTCTCCCTACCTGTTCTTGTACAATACAATTCCTCTACAGCTCTTGTGCCCAGCATTTGTCTCCTCTCACTGCTGCAGCTACTGTTTGTTGTAAAGCCTTGAGCCCTCAGTGTGTTCTGGCTGAAGGGGTTAATGTTTTATCTGAAGGAAACCAGGGAGAGAGCAGATAGCAGGAGCCCGGCAAAGAAAGGGGGCGTGGCCAGTGACGTCTCGTGTACAGACTGTTATCTGAACTCTGAGGCTTGTGAACGAAACATCACAGACCAGGGAGATAAGGTGACATCACAGGTCATGTGACCCTCAGTCAACTCTGAGAAACCAGCAGCTTTAGAAACACAAAGTATATGGGAAAGTTGTTATACCTGACAAGTTAGAAACATATAAAGAACAAAAAAATAACTCGGACAACCCCTTTAACTGCAGAAAATACTCAGGTCTAGGTCATTTTACATTGCCCAATTCTGGGCCATGACGAGTGGCAATTGACAATAACACCACTTGTTTAAATGTCCGTTTATACTGGCTGATAGAAAGTGCATGAAGGACGAACAATCGTTACTACGATCAATCATGTCCCCATACTGGCACACATCCTCGTGAAAAAAGCATAACTGCTCATTTGTGAGCTGACCAATGGCACATTTATATAGAACATTGAACAAACATTCATTCGATAAGTGATCAGCAATAATCCAGTCCCCAAAGACATTAGTAAGTTATTTATTTATACATTTCTTACTTTTGTACCATGTCATTCTTTGCTGATAATGTACAGTTGAGTGCTGTAAGAACCTCAACAGGCTGGTAGACTGTTATTTTCTACCCACACCACTAGGTGGTGCTGTTACCTAAGCTATATATAGGACAGGTTTAGAGTAAGAGAAGGAGGGAGGAGGAGAAAAGTGCAACAAGCTTATGTCTGCAGGTGCTCCTGTGCACCTCTACTTTACAAGTATAATAACTATTAAGGAACCGGAGCAAAAGAAACTGGACAAGCATTTTCCTGTAGCAACCTGTTCAAAGAATGGAGCAGAAGACTGATGCCTGCTGCTAGGGAGACCGCCCTGTTGGTTGCCAGAGTTAAAGGGGTTGTCTCACGTCAGTAAGTGGCATTTATCATGTAGATAAAGTTAATACAAGGCACTTACTAATGTATTGTGATTGTCCATATTGCTTCCTTTGCTGGCACATTATACACTTTGTTTCCATGGTTACGACCAGGGCCGTTTTAAGACATTGGTGGGCCCAGTGCAAAGATCAAGAGTGCCCCCCCCCCCCCGCCACCCCAATCCATTAAGTACATTCAACATAAAAGTCAATAAAACACGACACATCTTTTTTTTTTAACATACATTATTATTAAGTAAATCAGAAAAATCATTTACAAATAACACAAGAGAATGACTGTAGACTAAATACCAAATTCTGCAAAATTGTCATGTAAACTATTACAACACAGCACCTGAACGGGAACAACCTGGCCAATGTAGCCACTGTTTTTCCAGTTAGTGCCAACCTAAGACCTCATACACCCCCAACAGACCATGTTTAGAGGATTCATACTGTTTACATGCATGAAATTCACCCATGTGTGGCATGTTACAGTAAGGGAATCCTCAAAACATGGCATGTTTAGGGCCACATGAGGGCAGAGGCGGAAAAATAATCTGGCAGGAACAAATGCCAAATAGTGCAAAATTATTATATAAACCACCACAACACAGCATCTGAAAGGGAACAACCTGGCCAGTGTAGCCACTGTTTTTCCAGTTAGTGCCAACCTAAGACCTCATACACCCCCAACAGGCCATGTTTAGAGGATTCATACTGTTTACATGCATGAAACTCACCCATGTGTGGCATGTTACAGTAAAGAAATCCTCAAAACATGGCATGTTTAGGGGCACATGAGGGCAGAGGCGGAAAAATTATCTGGCAGGAACTGTTTACACAGAATTAAATAATAGACATTAAAGACTGTGGGTCTGTTTTTTTCCAGAAGGGAAAAAGCAATTGTTTCTAAACTACTTACAGCCAAATGACAAATTCACAACGTTAAGATGCCAAAGAGTGTTTTAACAGTATTAGGTATGTTGACCAATGTAGTCACCTAAAAACCTGTCTCTTAGATCCATGTACTGGATCCTTCCTGTTAGTGTTTGCCAATGCCAATTCAGGACCTCATAAACCCCCAACAGGCCATGTTTAGAGGATTCACACTGTTCACATGCATGAAACTCACCCATGTGTGGCATGTTACAGTAAAGGAATCCTCAAAACATGGAATGTTTAGGGGCACCAGAGGCGTTGCTAGGGTCTCAAAAGATCCGGGGCCCAAGCCCCAATGAATATGGCCCTCAGTCACACACCCCGGCATAAAAACCCCCACAGTCACCCCCCCAGCCGGGGCCGGTTTTAGACAAAATGTGGCTCTGGGCAAAATCAAAAGTGGGGCCAAAAATTTTGTAATAATGCGCTAACAACACAGTTACTGTATTTTTCACTTTATAAGACGCACCACAGATTTTAGAGTAGCAAAATAAGAAAAAAATATTTTTCATCAGACCTCAGATCACCTTTTCCGACCCCATCAGACCTCAGATCAGCCCACTCAGCCCCCATCAGACCTCAGATCAGCCCACTCAGCCCCCATCAGACCTTAAATCAGCCCACTCAGCCCCCATCAGACCTTAAATCAGCCCACTCAGCCCCCATCAGACCTTAAATCAGCCCACTAAGCCCCCATCAGACCTTAAATCAGCCCACTCAGCCCCCATCAGACCTTAAATCAGCCCACTCAGCCCCCATCAGACCTTAAATCAGCCCACTCAGCCCCCATCAGACCTTAAATCAGCCCACTCAGCCCCCATCAGACCTTAAATCAGCCCACTAAGCCCCCATCAGACCTTAAATCAGCCCACTCAGCCCCCATCAGACCTTAAATCAGCCCACTCAGCCCCCATCAGACCTTAAATCAGCCCACTCAGCCCCCATCAGACCTCAGATCAGCCCACTCAGCCCCCATCAGACCTTAAATCAGCCCACTCAGCCCCCATCAGACCTTAAATCAGCCCCCATCAGACCTCAGATCAGCCCACTCAGCCCCCATCAGACCTCAAATCAGCCCACTCAGCCCCCATCAGCCCCCATATAAGCCCACTCAACCCCCATATGCAGCGTCAGGTCATCGTGCGCATACTACGTCCTGACGCGGGATTTCTCTTCAGGCGCGCTTTCCACCAGCGAAGATTGGTGAAAGCACCCTGTTCTATAAATAAGCCTCAGCCTGCACCAGGCTTCCAGGTTCATTGTTAGTATATCCCAGTTCAGGCCACTAGGTGGCAGCAGTGAACTGTGATATAATGATTTCAATACAGACTAATGGAGCAATTTACATCTGATGATTGTAAGTTGTGGTCCACTTAGGGGACTTAAAAAGTAAAAAAAATAAAAAAAAAGTTTTGAAAATATTTAAAAAAAACGTAAAATCACCCCATTCTCCACACAAAAAAAAGAACAAAATGGCATTATAGGCATGCAAAAACACCCATACTTTTAAAATATTGAAAAAAAGTTCGCCTATATGGTGTAACAGAACACTTTATCTCCCAAGAAAATTGAATAAAAAGTAATAAACACACCCCAAAATGACAGGCTGTTTACTTAAGCTTTATTTAGCCTTTATTTTCAAAATTTCCAGTGGGGATTTGAACTCACAACCTACTACATTACAGGCAAGTACCTTAACCGCTGGGCTATTGAGCTCAGTGTTAAGTCACTGGTGAAAAACCTCATAGAGGTTTCTCTGATATTGAAAAACCTCCTAAGAGGTTCTCTTGCATTATACAAGAGAACTTCTATGAGGTTTTTCATCATTTAAGGTATTTGCCTATAATGTAGAAGGTTGTGAGTTCAAATCCCCACATGAGTATTTTAAAATTAGAGTCTAAACTAGACTTATAAATATACAGGGTGTTCCCAAGCATAAGGGGGAATACCCCTTTCACCATTCATAACATTAACTCCATATATGGACATAGCCATATATGGAGTCAAAGCAGGGACTCCTAACCTGGGAAATTCCCCACTCTGGAGTCCCGACTGAAGCAGGGGGCCCTTAGAGGATTGGGTGGCACTGCAGCTGTCTCCACCAGTCCCGAGGTTCGGGGCAGTGGTAGATTGATTCGGGGCAGCCCCGGATAAAAACCCCTAGCGACGCCCCTGAGGGGCACATGAGGGCAGAGGCGGAAAAATGATCTGGCAGGAACTGTTTACATACAATTAAATAATATACATTAAAGACTGTGGGTCATTGTCTAGAACAGGTTTTCTGCCCCACTTCTAATGACCACATGAGGTCAGAAATGTCAGACCCTATGCAATCTGACACGTAGGGGATAAGAATATTCTCTCCAGAATACTCCTTTGCAGTGTAACTGTCTTTTTTTTTTATTTTTTACTTTTAATTCATTCTGGTGATTTTATGTATGTCTATTTTTGTTAATGGTCTCTATGTAACTTTAGGAGATAATTTGCTCTAAACTTGCATCCCCCCCCCCTATCTTTAGTGTTGCTAGGCAGATCTAGCCTAGCCCCGTCCATCTCTGCCTGCTTACTCCTATTTACTTCTAAATAACCCCCCCAGGACATTCAGAATGGAGCCCAGGCCATCTATTTAGAAGTAAATAGTTCTGGGTCTGACAACCCTCAAGCCCTGGTCCCACCCTAATAAATAGCCCTCAATCCTGTTCTTTGCAGCTGTAGCATCAGCTGTGACTAAAAGGGTCTTTTGCCTGTGAGGAGAATATTCCATGGAGGTTTCCAAGCAGCATTCCAGGGGTTTCCTCCTCAGTGGCAGGTGGACCTTTGCTCACCGTTTGGGCCATCTCAGTTTCCCCCTCCCACCTGCTCCACAGTCTCCGGTCTCCCTTCTAATGTCATGCAGGGTCAGTGGTAGTTTCCAGGATCCACGTCCGAAGAAACTAGTGAGACGCAGTCACAGGATTTGCAGATTCTTCTGCCTCTGATGAGGAAACCCTGTGGAGGCCTTCTAATCTACAGGGTTTCCTCATCAGAGGCAGAAAAACCTGCAAAGTCTTTGGGAGGGGAGAAACTGAGGTGGCCTGAATGGCAAGCAAAGGTCCTTGTGCCTGGCAGGAGAAAACCCCATGGAGGCCTGCTTGTTTGACTAGCAGACCTCAATGGGCTTTTTTCCACACAGGCACAAGGATCTTTGCTTGCCATTCAGGCCACTTCAGTTTCTTCCCTTCCCTCCTAAAGCTCCCACAGGTTTTGCAGGTTTTTCTGCCTCTGATAAGGAAACTCTGTGGAGGCTTGCTAGTTTACTAGAAAGCCTTCACAGGGTTTCCTCATGGGAGGCAGAAGAACCTGAAAAGCCTGCGACCAGGTCGCACTAGTGTCCTCAGATGTGGATCCGGGAAACTACCACCAACCCTGCATGACATTAGAAAGAAGACTGGTGACTGTGGAGCAGGTGGGAGGGGGAGGGGGAAACTGAGATGGACCAAATGGTGAGCAAAAGGTCCTCCTGCCACTAAGGAGGAAACCCCTGGAGGCCCGCTTGTTTGACTAGGAGACCTCCATGGAGTATTCTCCTCACAGACAGAAGGACCTATGAGTCACAGCTTAAAGAGGACCTTTCACGGATTTTAATAACTGGAGATAAATACCTTGTGTCCTGGGGTACCCCCCGCTGATGCTGCCACCCTGCCTAGTTTTCTAAAATAGCGCTCCTACGCTCCGCTGTGCCCCCCTGTAGTTTTCGCGCTCAGTATGTAAATACTGAGCATCGGTACAGGGAGGAGGAGACGCCGGCATTTCTCAATGGGCGTCTCCTTCTCCCTGGCTGTGCCGCGATCCAATCACAGCGGAGAGCGTCATAGCTTTCTTCCTGTTAATCACATTTTCGTACAGCTTTCTCCCTGTACGAAATGTGATTAACAATCACATTTCGTACTTTTTGGCCCATTAACAACACAATTTCTTCATAGATGCTCAGGGATAAGTAAGAGGCATGTCCTCTACCTTTGTTGCCATATTTAGCTATATGAGCAGCAAGAAATGCATCAAACTGAGATAAATATTCCAGTGTGCCAAGGTAGACTCCATTATTTGTCTCTCCAAACTTTTCCACAGTTCCTCGAATAGGTAAACCATACAGAGCTAGAAACTTGACTATACTAACAACACGACGTAGTACTTCTTTCCAGTATCTTTTTTCTTTCTCAATAGACTTTTCAATTTCTTTATCAATTCGCCCCATAGCTGTACATCTTAGTAAATAGGCAGAAACAGAATTGATGTGATCAGCACTCTTTTCATGTGTTTTTAGCCTGTCTGATGCATTGTTCCAAGCACTGAAGCCACTAAAGGAAAATGAATTTTTCATTTTGCCAAATAATCTGCAGTAAAAACAAAATATGGTGCCTTTTGATGGAGAATAAATAATGTAATCTCTTTTTACAGATTCTCCGTTTTGGGAGTGACTTAAAAGTAGATTTTCAGAAAAATACCGTTTCACACCAGAGCTAAATATTCTCTCTGAAGCAAGATATTTTCCATATAGATTATGACACCTCTCTGGACCTTTGCCACACCAATATTCTTGTAACATGTCCTTTTTCTGCATAGGCCATAATGCTGCATCAGATGAAGCAATTTCCATCACGTGTTGTTCCCTTTCAGATGCTGTGTTTGTAATGGTGGTATTCATGTCTTCAGTTTCACAAGCATTCTGAGGTCGGTCCCTTTCAGATGCTGTGTCTGTAATGGTGGTATTCACGTCTTCAGTTTCACAAGCATTCTGAGATCGGTCACTTTCAGATGCTGTGTTTGTAATGGTGGTATTCACGTCTTCAGTTTCACAAGCATTTGGAGGTCGGTCCCTTTCAGATGCTGTGTCTGTAATGGTGGTATTCACGTCTTCAGTTTCACAAGCATTCTGAGATCGCTCCCTTTCAGATGCTGTGTTCACTTTCAATTGATATTTGCTCCAAAAGGCATTTGCCTGCTTAGACATAGCCAACACAGACTTCTTTATTTGTCTCCTCTGCTTTCGTTTTTCAGCTCCAGATTTATATTTTTTGTTGGTGGTGACATTATAAGTCATTTCCTGCAAAAATTCATGTTTAATATGCATATTACCTTTTGGATTAATGTCCATGTAGAATCTGTGGTGGTAACTGTCTGTGGCTGCTGCACAAGTGGCAAGTCCAGGTATCACCTGCAATTAGTGGTACCCGTCGCTTCTATTTTTATTTTTTTTTAACCCACATGGTATTGTTAGATTAACCCTTTAGACTAGTGATGAGTTTAGTTCACACTCTGTAGTTATTGAGCCCTGACAGCCCCTCTATGGAACTCAGCTACTTAAAGCGCACCTGTCACCCCCCTGGACCCTATGAAGCTGCTGCCATTACCTTGTGAGTGCAGTGAATAGCATCCCAGTGTATATTTTCTCAGCCTCTGCAGCCCCTGGAATCAGCAGAAATTCAGCAATTATGTCCTGGCCAAGCAAAAGGCACTTGGCCAGGACAGATGACAAGTAAGGGGGCACATAAATTATGGGTGGCTGGTGGGAGCCCAGGCACGGGGGGGGGGGGGTGTGGGGGGTGGGGCTGGGGGTTTTTCTTGCGGTCCGATTTCCCCTCAGTGTAGCGGCACAGAGCTCCACCCCTACGACTTGCCACTGCACTGAGGGGGAACTTTACAAAGTTCTTATCCGGCAGAGGATCTCTATACCTGAATTAAACTGATCCATTTTGATTTTGCACATCAGGATGCATCCGTTCAGTTAGGATGCAGTTGTGTGAAATCAAAACTGAAGAAAACTGATCAGGCACTAAATACATTAGGCTACTTTCACACTGGCGGCAGGCCTGATCCGGCAGGTGAAGGGTGCTGCCGGATCAGGCCTGCCACAGTGACATGTGTGGAGCCGGAACCGCGCTCCGGCCCCACACATGTCACACAGTACATACATATACATACACATAAACATACACACACATATAGACATACAAACACACATACATACATGCTCCCTGGCAGGTCTTCGGAGCGTCAGGACGGCTCACACAGGTCACGATTCCCCACAGCGCCCTCTGCTGGGCGCCTGGTGGAATCGTCATCGTCATTCCAGATCCGTCTTGGTGCGGATGCCTGGACCGGAGAGCAAACCGCAGCATGCTGCGGTTTGTTCTCCGGTCTGAAGACGGAACGGAATGCTTTCAGGAGCATTCCGTTGTCTTCAGTTCAGTTTTGTCCCCATTGACAATGAATGGGGACAAAACTGAAGCGTTTTATTCCGGTATTGAGCCCCTATGACGGAACTCAATACCGGAATTTTAAAACGCTAGTGTGAAAGTAGCCTTAAAAGTCAATGGGTGACGGATCCGTTTTTTTAGTCTCCTAAAAAAACTGATCCGTCACCATTGACTTACATTGGTTTCAGTACCTGATCAGTTTCTTTCAGTTTTTATGACCGGACACAAAATTACAGCTTGCTGCGGTTTTGTGTCCGGTCACAAAACTGAAAGCTGCCTGAACTGAAGACATCCTGATGCATCCTGAACGGATCTCTTTCCATTCAGAATGCATGGGGACAAAACTGATCAGTTTTTTTCCGGTATTGAGATCCTCTGCCTGATCTCAATACCGGAAAACCACAACGCAAGTGTGAAAGTAGCCTAAGGCTACTTTCACACTGGCGTTTTTAAATTCCGGTATTGAGTTCCGTCAAAGGGGCTCAATACCGGAAAAAAACGCTTCCGTTTTGTCCCCATTCATTGTCAATGGGGACAAAACTGAACTGAAGACAACGGAATGCTCCTGAAAGCATTCCGTTCCGTCTTCAGACCGGAGAACAAACCGCAGCATGCTGCGGTTTGCTCTCCGGTCCAGGCATCCGCACCAAGACGGATCCGGAATGACCCCCAATGGAAGTCAATGGGGACGGATCCGTTTGGTGTGGACACACCAGTAATCCGGATCTGTCCTCCATTGATTTCCAATGGGGGGTCATTCCGGATCCGGCATACATACACACAGACTACATACAAACAAACATACAGACATACATACAAACATACAGACATACATACATACTCACATACTCCCGGGACGCCGGCAGAACGTCTTCACGCGCCTCCTGCACGCTGCGATGACGTTTCCCCACTGCGCCCAGCAGAGGGCGCTGTGGGGAATCGTCATCACTGCGCGCAGGAGGCGCGTGAAGACGTTCTGCCGGCGTCCCGGGAGTATGTGAGTATGTATGTATGTATGTCTGTATGTATGTTTGTATGTAGTCTGTGTGTTGTTTTAATGTGTGTCATGTGTGGGGCCGGAGCGCTGCTCCGGCTCCACACATGTATAGCGTTAGCACGGATCCGTCGGCACCCTTTAGGTGCCGGATCCGTGCTAACGCTAGTGTGAAAGTAGCCTAACTCCAGGCCTATGTCAAACAGTAGACCCCTATCTCCACGAGTGCCTGCAAGTACCATTTAATTGCCACATATCCAGCCACCATACCTCATCATCTAGTGACAGAAACTGCGCTTTGTATCTACTACTGCTGAATGTACCAAAAGTTATATTTTTCACTAAGTAAAGAGAGACTGTTATACTTTTACTTCTGGGCTGATTCTTCAAGCCACTTTTCCACTGCACCGATCCCCAGGGAGTACACCATAACACAACATCTCCTCTGGGGCTCACTGCACATGTATCTGACTATTGATGCCTTCCATGGCACTTCAAAGCCCATGATCATGAGCCTGGACCCCACCCTGCTCTGTGACAATATCCTGCATATAAAACAGAAAAAAATGTAAGAAAGAAGGTTTCTTTTGGATTCAGAAATTGAAAGATAAATATTTCAGCATGTAGATGTATTTCACTATAAATATGTGGACCTCAGGACTGCCTTTAAAGGTTATTGACACCTTTGGGGCAATTTTTTGATCATTGTATTATACTTATTTAGGGCTAAAATCATTTTTTTCCAAATGATCTTTATCAACAGTTTTTCCTCTACAGTTTTCAGTGTTCAGACAGTTCAGACTGTTACTTACCCCTTCTCAGAGAATCTGTCAGACAGCTGCTCGGATGGCTTGATCTGTAGCCCTTATCTGTACTTTCCTATCAGCTCATAAACACTCATTATAGTTAAATTCTTATCAAACGAATAAACATATGGCTTAAATTAGGGTTTGAGTTATTAGGAAGTGCTACAGTCTGAGCCGTCAAAGCAGCTCTCGGATAGAAACAAAAACTGTTGAACATTTTTGATAAAGACCAATTGAAAAACAATTTTTAGCCCAAAATTAGTAGAATGAAATGATAAAAAATTGCTCCCAACGGTGTCTATAGCCTTGTAGTCTTGTCATAATTGTACAATAGTGTGGACATCTTCACAGGCTTCTGCAGGCAGCATGCTATAGAGCAGGAGGACCCAAGCAGATTGATATATAGTTTTGTGGGGAAAGATTTAGTATAACTTGTTTTTCATTCACTTACAGATGTAGCATTGGTTAACATGACTTAAGGGGAGATAACACTTTTAGTTATTCCACCAAAAGGTGTTATTGATTAACACTGTAGACTTAGTTATCACGTCTGGTTAACGGGTTTAGCAAGTCATTATTAACAGTGCTACATCTTTAAATCCCTGCTCATTCTCATTCTGCTCATTCTGGGCTTTGGAGTAAAGGAGGCGGTCCTATCAGTGATTGACAATCTACTGTACGTACAGAGATAGCTGTGAATCACTGCTAGAACCATCTATTTGACTTCAAAGTCCAGAATAAGCTGGAATTTAAATGTACGAAATATGTTATACTGAATTTTTTCCCACAAAGCTATACATCAATCTGCTCCTCCTGCTCATTAAAGAGGACCTGTCATCCTCCTCTAAGATGTCTATATGTCTTATTTGGGCACATAGAGCTTTTCTTTATGAGATCACCCATCTAAAACATGACCTCTACATTGCTGCCATTTTCAGACTATGCAGGTACACACCGCCAACTGGTTACCACCCCTCTTTACCTTTACTGCAGACTGCTAGTAATTCATTCATAACTTCTAGCAGAAATAAAGGAATGGCACAATATAGAGACATAAGAATAGATGTTCCAGAATTGTTATTACATGGGGAGTGCATGAAGCTATTAAAACAGGCATGTTAGGAGAGGTGACAGGTCCTCTTTAAATGCAGCTCAGACACAATGTGATGTTTAATGAGATGACAATGTTCCCTTTAAGTAATCTGCATGGTTCCCTAAGGCACTGTGTTTGGATAGTACATGATCACTGGGCATATTCTATAGTTTCTTGACTCCAGTTTTGAAGTAGAGGTCAAGTTTTAGATGGGTGGTCTCATGAAGAAAAGCTCTATGTGCCCAGTTAAGACATATAGACAAGAGGAGAGTCCCCCACACTTGTTCCCTCCATATTAGCCAGCATGGAAAGGTTTACTGGCAGACCTATTTGTCCATGTTATGTCTGGTAGGTCATTAGTTATTTGGCAAAGATGCCAGGAGATAGATTTACTGCTATAATTTGAAAGGGGCTATCTCCAGAATTTCCATAGAAATTAATGAAGCAGCCACACGCATGCCCGACCTCTTGCTCCGTTCTTTTCAGTGGGGCCGCAGAGGGAATGGGAACCCTGTTCTCATGATTGGTGGGGATCCCAGCGGTAGGACCACCACCAATCTAATAGTTATCCCCTGCCCTGTGTATAAGGATATCTTAATCTAACCGGTATACCCTTTAACACAGTGGTCCCCAACCTTTTTTGCACCAAGGACCGGTTTCACACAAGACAATCATATAATAAATAATGTGCCAGTAAGAAGAGCCCCCCAGCGCTCCTCTCCTGTATTGTACAAAAAATAAATAAACACTTATACTTACCTCCAACAGGTTGGCAGCGATGCGATGCAGGCCTTTTTCCGGTCTGTGTCCTGCGCTGTACGGCTCAGGCGGCGCGATGAGCCGGCCTTTGATAGGCTGCAGGCACAAGGCTTGTAACCTATCAGAGGAACGGGCAGGGGAGACGCCTCTCCCTCCCCTGCCCCGCCGCAGCACAGGCATCTGTATTGCTGTCCTAAGGACAGCCATACAGAGGAGTAGGGAGATGAGGGCTTCCATTGCAATCAGGGCCCGGTCCCCTGCCACTGCTGCCCCCCCCTCTGGTGACCAAGGCCCTGATCGCCACGGCCCGGCAAACATCTATCCAGGGCCTGGTCCTGGAAAGCAGACCACTGCTTTAACATACAGTTGGTAGGCAAAACAAGGAGTCATGCCTAACTTCATCCATATTCTTCTAGTATGTGTGTTCACTGGATTTGGTTACCTGTTTTATGTTAAAAAAAAACCTGCTCATTGCATTTTACCACATTTAATTGCTGAGAAATGTATCTAAATAAGGGAATTGGTGGAGAGGACATGGGCATATATGGTAGAAATTACTGCATTTTCCATAGAAACTATTAGATTGCCTCAACAATGGTCAACCCCAATGGAATGTAACTGCATATACTGTAACCTTGTTCCCACGGCCTGCTTTACTCCAGTCCCTACCTCTTGGCTCAGTAACACACATTCTGCAGAAAAATTGTTCAGGCCTGGATGAGCTATTTTCAGTTCTGTCTCTGTACTTCTCACAGTGGTCCAATTAACCCCTTCAGCCTTGGATGAGGATTGCGTCATGGGAAACATAGAAAAATACCAAACTACTTATTATGAATGTGGAATGATGACCTATTTTGCTTGCTGAAGAAAATGTCCTTGAATCCACATTTTGGTTCTATAATTTTTTTTAATGAAATTTTAATGTTTCATGATGCAACAATGTTTAACTATGTAACTGTAAATCTGCATGAAATTACTCCACCCCAAAAAGAAGTGGGGTGTTTTGTTAAATGTCTGTGCTAAGATTTTCTAGCTTGTAAATTTATGCTGGCTTCACACATTTATTATTTATTTATTTATTTAGTTTGTATTTCCAGAAGTAACAAACAGGGAAAGGACACGGCTTTTCCATCTTTTCTTTGGGAAACACTGAGAAGCCTAGTAAAGCATAATCTTACTGTACCAAAATAATACTGTTATACGGTGGGAAAAAACTGATAACTCATAACATGGTAAGATATGCAGTGCTCACTAGAAACCACTATACAGCACCACAATACAACAGTTACAGCTTTTACATAAAAAAAAATATGTCTACAAAACAACAGTAAAAATAATGTATGGTAACAGCAGTTTGCTTTGTTCCTTTTGTTTTGTTACTAGTGCTGCATTACAACACTAAATTGGAAAATGCCTTTTGGCTGAATTCACACATGCAGTTTTTGGTATTTTTTTAGACAAAGCCTGCAGTGGATCATATAGGAAGAAAAAGTATGATAAATGATAAGCTGATGTCTCCTCCCGGTCACATCCATTCCAACGTTTGCCAGGGTGGACATACCGATTCTGCAGACAGTTCAGCTGCAAAGGGGAGGAGGCTGTCCCAAACGTGATTGTAAGATGTGGTATAACAGGGAGTTCAACAGGAGTTTAGAAGGGGTGGCCTTGATTCCACTTTGCTACATTTCCTGGGGCTGGCATGTCTTAGCAGCCTCTGACCTTAAATGTAACTTGTCACAATGAACATGGTATTTGAGTTACTGGCGGCATGTTATAGAGCAGGAGGAGCTGCGCAGATGTATAGTTTTGTGGGGAAAAATTCACTAACTTATAATTTATACATTTACATTCCTGCTTATTCAGTGATTGACAGCTATCTCTGTGTGCACGGTCATAGAGGGAAGGCTGTCAATCACTGATAGGACCTCCTCCTTGACTTAAAAGCCCAATCTGCTCAGCTCCTCCCACTTAATAGCATGCTGCCTGCAGCAGTAGTGTAACTAGAACTGACTGGACCCCATAGAAAGTTTTTGAATGAATCCCCCTTCAGACACCCCTAAACACCCCCCACCCCCGTCCCCTTAACGAAGGCCTCTGGTCTTCATGCAGCACTGTGTCTAGGCACATACTACACTGTGTTATGACATCGCACATTGTCAGGTCATCGTGCACTTCTACGCACACTACGTCCCAAACTGAACCTGTGCAGGATAGGTGCCCAGAGAAGAAGACCAGAGAAGAGTGGTGAGTAATACCAGTGCTAGGCCTAGGAGCACTATACTGAATGCTCCATTTGCCCTCCTCTTGGGGACTGATTTCCCTGCTTCCATGGTAGCTATGCCCTTGGCCTGCAGCTTATATTGCATTTCCATGGTGAAATAATAAAGGGGATCTGTCACCTTTCCTGTCATGTCTGTTTAAGTGGCTACTTGCATTACCCATAAGGCTGATCGTATACATTGAACCCCTCAGATACCATGAGCAGTGCAGATGTGGGAGCCTTGCGCTCCCACGACTGTAATAGCTTTCCCTGGCTGAAATCAGAGAAGCTTTACAGTAATAGCCCAGAGCCTCAAGCAGGCTCCAATAGCTATCATTGGAATATACAGGCCAGTAGGAGGCAGCACTGTATTGGTATATACTAGTAAATGGTGTGTTCTATGATGGCTATATAGCATTTACAGAACACAATGAGCAGTCTAATGATTGCCAGTTATAGTCACCCAGGGTGACGTAAAAAAAATTAAGTTTTTAAAAAGATAAAAAATATCAACGTTCAAGTCACCCCCTTTCCCCAAAACCAAAATAAACAATAAAAAACATTAAGTAATTATAGGCCAAAAATGCCTGTACTATTAAAATACAACAATATTTATCCCATATAGGGAATGGAGTAACGGAAAAAATGGCCAATTTTCCATTTTTTTGTCCTTTCACCTCGCATCAAAAAATTAATAACATGCCACCCATAACATGCCATTAATAACACCCACTTCAAAATGGTATCACTGAAAAGTACAGATTGTCCTGCAAAAAATGAGCCCTCATACTGCTCCGTACACATAACTACAAAAAAGTTATAAGGGTCAGAATATGGCGAGGAAAAGAACAAATTAATTTTTTTTCAAGTTTTTTTTTTTTCAGTATTAACCCTTTCACTAGGTGGAGGTTTTTCATTTTTGCGTTTTCATTTTTCTTCCCTATCTTCCTTGAGCCATAACTTTCCGTTCACATAGCTGTATAAGGGTTTATTTTTTGCAGGACAAGTTGTACTTTCTTATGCCACAATTAACTATGGCATACAATCTAGTGGGAGATAAAAAATTCCAAATGGGGTGGAATTGGAAAAAAAAAAAATGCAATTTCTCCACCATTTTACGGGTTTTGTTACCACAGTGTTTTGTTTGTGGCAGAACTGACCCATGCACTTAATTCTCTGGGTCAGTAGGATTACAATGATACCCCATATGTATAGGTTTTGTATGTCTAAATAGTGTAAAAATAAATTGAAACTTTGGGGAAAAAACATTTTTTACATCACCATATTCTGACCTCCATAACTTTTTTATACTTATGTCAACTGAGCTGTATAGGGGCTCATTTTTGCAAAACACTGTAGTTTTTATTGATACCATTTTTGAGTGTATGTGACTTTTTGATCACATTTTATTACATTTTTTTTGGTAAGAGAAGCAATGAAAAAATGGCAAATAGTCCATTTTGACCCTTTTTTCTGTTACGTCATTCTCCGTATTTGATTTTTTAAAAAATATTTTAATAGTACAGGAATTTTTGGTTGCGGTGATACCCATGATGTTTATATTTATTGTTATTTAGGTATTCATTTTTTTTATTATAAAAGGGGTGTGATTATACGGAAAGGGGGGTGATTTAAACTTTTATTTTTTAAACATTTTTTATTTTTTGTAATGATTTCATTAATTAATTTTTCATTTTGTACAATCAAGGATTTTTAAAATGACTTTATTACTGTGAATTCCTCATTTCTTATGTTGGCCTGCCATCTGGTGGCCAAAATAAGAATTTCACCATGAATACTGATCAGCCTGATAGGGAGGCTGATAGTATTCAGATCAACTACCGAGCAACTTGCGCTTCTGGGTTATTGGGCATTTAGATGCCGTGATCTCACTTGATCACGGCATCTAAAATCTTTAGTTACCATAATCGGCAATATTGCCAGTCACGGTAATTAGCTGCAGGTCTCTGCTATTTGAAATAGCAGAGACCAGCCGGCCGTGACGCCCACTGCACGTGCGAGTGGGTGCCGTACATGTACAGCGCTGGTAGCAAAAGGGTTAAAATGCAAGAAAAACTATAGTATGCCATTGTTGTAATCGTACAGACCTACTGCAGAATTGCATTTTTTCCCAATTCCACCCCATTTGGATCATATCCAATATTAAATAGTGCCATTAGAAAGTACAACTTGTCCAGCAAAAAATAAGACCTCATAATGCTAGGTGAAAGGAAAAATAAAAAAGTTATGGCTCTTGGAATGCAGGGAGTGAAAAACGAAAACTGAAAATCACAAGGTCCTCTAAGGGTTAATATGTTAATGCCTTGTGATGCACCAGAATTGTTTTATATGCATAAAACGGGGTTAATAATCCTGACTCAGCCAAGGTGTGAGACTTAGATCCGCCCCTAGCTCAGTTAGAAGTGGGGCAGCCGAGGAAGTGAGGGCAAGCTTTAAAGGGACGTCCACTAGGTGATTAAAATAAATTATTCTAATTGGTGGAACCTCCCCTTATTAGTGCACAGTTTTCTGATGTTTGTCAGTCTATGATTAACAGCGTTGCACAGTCAAAACGCGTCAAGACTGGTCCAATGATGTGCGGCTTTTAAGTTGAATACTGCAACAAAGCTGATATGTTATCAAGTCCGCTGTAATTGCTGCTGCTGTTGTTTTGGGCTTGGACTGGCTGATTATCTCTAATTGTTTGGAACTGTGTTTGATACCTGTGGATGTACTACAACTCCCATTATGCACAGAGATACTTGTTTATTTTCTACAGCTTGCCCATTTACTGACTCCAGCACCTTATGCAGGCCACAGCACCTACAGCTCCTGCCATGCACCCATACAACCCTCACAACACCAAAGGTACCACAACTACCATTGAACAAGAGCCCCAACATCAGAGTGTGCCCTGAGAGAAATAAAAGGATGTGCCTTCCCTATCACTGCCCTGGCCCTAGGGAGCAACGGTGAGAGGAATGCCACTGGAACAATTATTGCAGCCAGAGCAACTACCACTCCAATCCTCCGCTCCTGCTCCTCCAGGGCTTATGGCACTACAATACTTCAGGTTAGATTCACACAGCAAAATCAGAAGAAGAAAAATCTGTGACAGATCAGTAGCTAAAAACAGGTGTTTTTTCGTGGAACATTTTTAACTGCCTTTAAAAACTGCTGAATTTCATTTTTTTTCCAACCCCTTCAGTGGCCTCAGTATATAGTGAGAAACTGTTGATGGAGTTTGCTTTCAGTCTGATAATTAGAATTCTATTAACCCTTTCGCGCCCGGAGGTTTTTTCGGTTCTGCATTTTCGTTTTGTGCTCCCTGCCTTCAAACAGCCATAACTCTTTTATTTTTCTGTTCACATAGCTGTATGAGGGCTTATTTTTTGCGGGACAAGTTGTACTTTCCAACCATTTAATATTGCATATGGTGTAGTGGGAAGCGGGAAAAAAATTCAAAACCGGGTGAAATTGCAAAGAAAACGCTATTCCTCTACAGTTCTACGGGTTTCTTATTTACAGCGTTCGATGTGCATTAAAACTGATCTGCTACTTTCATTCTACTGGTCAGTACGAATCCGGCAATACCTAATATGTATAGTTTTTCCTGCGTTTTCATAGTGATAAAATAATTAGAAAGTTGCCCTTTTTTTTTTTTTTTTTCCTTGTCAAATCTTGACCCCTATAATTTTTTGGTATTTATGTGTACAGAGCTGTATGGGGGCTCATTTTTTGCGGGACGATCTGAAGTTTTTATTGATACCATTCTGGGGTGTGTATGACTTTTTGATCACTTTTTATTTATTTTTTTTTAGAAAAAAAAAGGTGACAAAAACCGGCAAATCGCCATTTGGACGCTTTTTTCCGCCACACAATTCGCCGTATTGGAATTTTTTTTTTATATTTTAAAAGTACGGGCGTTTTCGGTCACGGTGATACCCATGATGTCTATATTTATTGTTATTTAGGTATTTATTTTTTAATTATACGGAAAGGGGGGTGATTTGAACTTATATCTTTTTTATTTTTTATATATTTAACATTTTTTTCAAATTTTTTTTTTTACTATTTGAAAGTTCAAATATGGGCTGATATATTGTGGCTTTTTTTTTCTTTATGAGCAATCATGGATTTTATAGACTCAGAAATCCAAGAATTGCTCATTTCTTATCCTGGCCTGCCATCTAGTGGCCAGAATAAGAATTGCACTTTGAAAACTATAATCCTCACCAGCGAGGATTACAGTTTTCATATGGTGTACAGACACCCCGATTGGCCACACGTGTGATCATGGCATCTAGGCTCCCAGGAAGACGCCGCCGATGGCGGTAAGTAACGGCAAGTCTCTGCTGTTAGAAACAGCAGAGACTTGCCGGCCATGACGCCCGCCGCACCCGCGAGCGGGCGTCATGTGCCCACATCGCCCCAGCGCCATACATGTACGGCGCTGGGCGCGAAGGGGTTAAAGCATTAAATCCTGTGGGGAAGTTATCTCGGTAGGGTGTGGGTTTGCGGTGTGAACAGCAGTCAGAGTCCCAGACACAGATGAAGTCCAAATGCAGGCTTGGCCTGCATTTATTCACAAGCTCAAAATAAGTGATAATACAGCCTTTGCTTCAGGCACAAACAAAATAAACCCTGCTTGTCCAGCACTACCTAAACATAAGACAGTTTTCCTCACTATACGTGCGTCTAGCTACAGCCACACGAATACAACATGTTATGCAGTTCAGTCCACAAGTTTTTTTTACCTTTGATAGCGTCAAAAGTATCTCCTGAGGCCAGCAGCCTTCAGCATTCCTAGCTGCACCCAGCCTCTCTCTGTCTGCACATCTTGCAGGCTTTATGGACCTGCTAATGGTCTAGCCTCAGCACCTGTGGTGCCTGACTCCAAACCCTAAGACCTGGAGTGGAGGAAGTGGGATGGATGGCCCCACTGCCAAACCTGTCATCCATCCCAAAAAACCAGGCCCAAACACACTTTATCAAAATGTCTCCAGCAACTACTTTTGCTGGAGACCATATCGCACTTTCCTGGTTTCCCCATGCCTCCTGTTGGGAGACATGAACTTCCCTCAGTCTCTAGTAGGCATAGTAGCTGAACCCAGGAGAAATATACCGGCTATCCAGGATTAACCCCTTCAGTGTCTCACATACCCTCCCCCTTTGTTCGAACCTGTGGGGGCAAACACTTTTAGCCATTAAACAGTATGTCCTTGATAGCGCATCTGCGTTCCCTTGTAATTTACCAGCCCTGTGTTCTACAGTGAATTTAAAGTTTTGCAACGTAAGGAATCACCTCGTGACCCTTGCATTTCTCTCTTTAGCCATCCAGGTGAGAGGTGAGTGGTCGGTCACTAGCCTGAAGTGCCAACCTAGCAGGTAATACTTCAGCGCTTCTAGGGCCCATTTTATCGCCAAACATTCACGTTCCACAATGCTGTAGTTCCTTTCTGGGGGTGTAAGCTTCCTGCTAAGATAGGTGACTGGGTGCTCCTCACCCCCCACCTCTTGGGAAAGTACTGCCCCTAGCCCTACGTCAGAAGCATCGGTTTGTACCACAAATGTCTTAGTGAAATCAGGAGTGACGAGTACTGGCTCTCTACAGAGGACTAATTTCAGTCTTTGGAATGCCCCCTCAGCCTCTTCACTCCATTTAACCATGACAGACCTACTTCCCTTGGTCAGATCTGTCAAGGGCGCTGCTATAGTGGCGAAGTTAGGGATAAATCTGCGGTAATAGCCCACAATACCCAGAAAAGCTCTCACCTGCTTTTTGGTCACTGGCCATGGCCAATTTTGGATAGCTTCTACTTTGTTGACCTGGGGCTTGATGACACCTCTCCCTATTATGTACCCTAGATAACGCGCCTCCTCCAGACCCAACGCACATTTTTTGGGGTTTGCAGTCAAACCTGCAGCCCTGAGGGAGTCTATTACTGCTTGCACCTTTGGTAGGTGACTTTCCCAGTCTTCACTAAAAATGATGACGTCATCTAAATAAGCAGAAGCATACCTGCGATGGGGCTTAAGGATGACATCCATTAATCTCTGAAACGTGGCAGGAGCCCCATGTAGTCCAAAGGGAAGGCAGACATATTGGAACAAACCCTCAGGGGTGACAAATGCAGTCTTCTCTTTAGCACGGTCAGTGAGTGGTACCTGCCAATACCCTTTCGTCAGATCTAGTGTAGAGAAAAATCTCGCATGTCCCAATCTCTCTATCAACTCATCCACCCTTGGCATTGGATAGGCGTCAAACTTTGACACCTCATTTAATTTCCGGAAGTCGTTACAGAACCGTAGTGTGCCATCTGGTTTGGGTATCAGGACTATGGGACTTGACCATTCACTATTTGACTCCTCAATAACCCCCAGCTCCAACATTTTACTTCTTCTGAAATGGCCTGTCTACGAGCTTCTGGTACCCTGTATGGCTTTAAGTGTACCCGTACCCTTGGCTCAGTGACAATGTCGTGCTTGACTAGGGAAGTACGCCCAGGTAGTTCAGAGAACACATCAGTATTCCTCAGGACAAACTCCTTTGTCTGCTGCCCTTGTGCCCTAGACAAGGTTTCCGAGATACGCACCCCTGGTATACTCTTGGGAGGGACCTTTACCTCAGGGGAGGGCTTCCCCGGGCTACCCCTACTGGGTAAACTCACTGCAGACAAGGACTCTCGCTCTCTCCATGGCTTCAGCAAATTAACATGGTAGATTTGCTCAGATTTCCTTCTGCCGGGCTGGTGCACCTTATAGGTGACTTCCCCCACCTTTTCAATAACCTCATATGGCCCGTGCCATTTGGCCAAAAATTTGCTTTCTACAGTCGGCACCAAGACCAGCACTCGGTCCCCTGGCGGAAAGGTTCTGACCTTAGCCGACCTGTTATACACGCGACTCTGGGCCTCCTGTGCTTGCTCTATGTGGGCCTTCACTATGGGCATAACGGCCGCTATCCGTTCCTGCATGAGGGAAAGGTGTTCGATAACACTTCTGTAGGGGGTGTGTTCTTGCTCCCAGGCCTCCCTGGCGATGTCCAGGAGCCCACGAGGGTGTCGGCCATATACTAGCTCAAATGGAGAGAACCCGGTGGAGGACTGGGGTACCTCACGTATTGCAAACATCAAACAGGGCAATAAACAATCCCAGTCTTTACCATCCTGGCTAACCACCCTCTTTAACATGCCCTTCAAGGTCTTGTTGAATCTTTCAACAAGTCCGTCAGTTTGGGGATGATATACTGACGTACGCAGGTGTTTAATTTTTAAGAGCTTGCACATCTCCTTCATGACCCATGACATAAACGGGGTCCCCTGGTCAGTGAGGATCTCTTTAGGAATGCCAGTTCGGGAGAACATGTTAAACAGCTCTCTGGCAATGACCTTTGCAGAGGTGTTTCTCAGAGGTACCGCCTCAGGATATCGGGTGGCGTAGTCTAATACAACCAGTATGTACTGATGCCCTCTAGCGGATTTCACCACCGGGCCAACTAGATCCATTGTAATTCTGTCAAATGGTACCTCTATGATGTGCAGTGGTACTAAGGGACTCCTGAAGTGAGACATAGGGGCCGTTAACTGACACACAGGGCAGGACCCACAGTACTCTTTTACGCTGGTATATACACTTGGCCAGTAAAACCTCCGTGAGACCCGTTCTAGGGTTTTCTCATAGCCCAAATGACCTCCCAATGCATGCTTATGGGCCAAGTCTAATACTGTTCGGCGATAGGGCTGAGGCACAACCAGCTGTTCAAGCTCCTCCCCCCGTACCTTATCTATACGGTAGAGTAGTTCCTGATTTACTGCAAAGTAAGGGTACCTTGTATTAGCCCCGGGAACTTGGGGGACCCCATTGATTACAGTAACATTTTCATGGGCTCTTACCAGCAAGGGATCTCTAAGCTGGGCTGTCCCAAAATTGTCCCATGACACCTCTAAGTCCGGCAGATCCGGACCCTCCTCCGGTTCTTCCGTGTCACCTACCAACACTGCTAGGGGAAACTTCCCACTTTCACTTGGGGTCACCCCTACTGCTGGTACCTCGGTGTCTGGGTCATAAGGCTCGGGGGTTATGTCCTGACCCCTGTTATCACCAACATCATCATTATCATCATCATTATCAATAATAACACGTTTTGCACAATGCGTGTTTTTTTCCTCCCACAAGTCCCAAAACAATGGAAAGTCTCTTCCTATGATGACTTCATGAACTAAAGTCTTAACCATGCCCACCTCATGGGTAATAGCACCACAAGAGGTGCCTATGGTGACATCAGCGGTGGGGTATTCCCGTGTGTCCCCGTGGATACACAACACCCCAATAGTCCGTCCACTGTATATCCCCAAACCGACCAAAGACCCATGCACGAGGGTGACCAGGCTTCCTGAGTCCAGCAGGGCAGACACTGAGTAACCCCCAATGATGACAGTGCACATTTGTGGTTCAGTCCTGGGCACACTCTCTGCCGCCAGAACGGAACGGGCAAAGAGAGAAACACGCCTGGAGGTATTGCAGTCCATGGGCTCGACGGTAAGGGGGCAGTTAGCCACGATGTGCCCCCACTCACGGCACCGCCAACACTGTATGCGCCCTTGGTCTCTGTCGCGAGACCCCCGTCGTAGCCCGACTGCTGGCCCCCTTTCAGGGTCACCTCTCTGTGTCGCCTGCCTCAGATCTCGAGCAACCGGAGCAGTCTTACCCATACTTCTAGTCGTCCTGGTCTCCCTGGCATTGCCCCTGCTGGTGGAAGTCTGTAGCAGCTCCTCAGTGGCACGATACCGCTCCACCAGGTTTACCAGCTGGTCCACATCTGTAGGTCCTGCTTCCCCGACCCAGCGCTGTATACGAGGTGACAAAGTATGGACGAACTTGTCTAGGACGACCCTCTCAACGATCTGCGCTGGAGTGCACTTCTCCGGCTGTAGCCACTTTGACACTAGGTGGATCAGGTCATGCATCTGGGACCGTGGTGGAAGGCTTTCCGAGAAAGTCCAGGCATGCACCCGCCCTGCACGCACCTGCATGGTTACCCCCAACCGAGCCAGGATCTCCGCCTTTAGCTTGGCATAGTCTCGGGAGTCCAACCCGCTCAGGTCAAAGTAGGCCTTTTGGGGTTCACCGGTTAGGTAAGGCGCCACGACATCCGCCCACTGGTCCACAGGCAGCATTTCACGCTCTGCAATTCTTTCAAAGACAGCGAGATACGCCTCTACATCGTCGGTAGGTGTCATCTTTTGCAACGTGGCTTGCACTGTGGCCCTCACAGATGGTTGCACACTCTGGGTTCTTTCCGTAGTCAAAGCTTGTGGTACGGTCACGGCTCCTGCCAATTTTTCTACCAACAGTCTATTCATCTCAACTTGCTGTTGTAGCATCGTCTGCTGCTGTTGTAGCATGGCTTGGGAGGCCTCGTACTGTTGCCAACTGATCTCCTGCTGTTGCCAAGTGGCTTCTTGTTGTTGACGATTAGTGTCTTGTTGCTGCAGACTGGCTTGGATCATCTGTTTGACCAGGTCCTCCATTGCCACCGCCTTTTTAGAGAATTCACCTGCCGCCTTCACCCAAGACATAGAGCGGCAAACAACAAATCAGTCCTTTTAGTGTGTGTGTCTCTTTAAGACTGCGTTTTGTTCACTCTGCCCGCATCCTCCACCATATGTGGGGAAGTTAGCTCGGTAGGGTGCGGGTTTGCGGTGTGAACAGCAGTCAGAGTCCCAGACACAGATGAAGTCCAAATGCAGGCTTGGCCTTCGTTTATTCACAAGCTCAAAATAAGTGATAATACAGCCTTTGCTTCAGGCACAAACAAAATAAACCCTGCTTGTCCAGCACTACCTAAACATAAGACAGTTTTCCTCACTATACGTGCGTCTAGCTACAGCCACACGAATACAACATGTTATGCAGTTCAGTCCACAAGTTTTTTACCTTTGATAGCGTCAAAAGTATCTCCTGAGGCCAGCAGACTTCAGCATTCCTAGCTGCACCCAGCCTCTCTCTGTCTGCACATCTTGCAGGCTTTATGGACCTGCTAATGGTCCAGCCTCAGCACCTGTGGTGCCTGACTCCAAACCCTAAGACCTGGAGTGGAGGAAGTGGGATGGATGGCCCCACTGCCAAACCTGTCATCTATCCCAAAAAACCAGGCCCAAACACACTTTATCAAAATGTCTCCAGCAACTACTTTTGCTGGAGACCATATCGCACTTTCCTGGTTTCCCCATGTCTCCTGTTGGGAGACAGGAACTTCCCTTAGTCTCTAGTAGGCATAGTAGCTGAACCCAGGAGAAATATACCGGCCATCCAGGATTAACCCCTTCAGTGTCTCACAATCCTCACAAACATTTCTCGCCATATCTTCTGAAAACTTGTAGCATCGATGTACACTATACTAAAGTAATAAATCTGAAACTTCCACCCACACTCAGATGAAAAGTGATCGATACGTATAATTTTCTGCTAATTTACACCCACACAATTGCTCTATAGCAGGTGGTATTTTCTCGGATAAGGATGTGTGCTGTATCCAATATTTGAAGGAAGACATATCCGCTGTTCTGATAGAGCCAAAAGCTTCCTTTTCTCCAATTACTTAATCACCAATTACTGAATAGTCGTGGCAGCTATTCCGTACATGTAAATCAGAGACTGAGGACCAGCTTTCTGATGAAAAATTTTGCCTGTTGTACCTTCTTGCAGAATGTCATTGCATATTTCAAAATCAAAATTCAGCAACAAATACTTGATGTGTGAACTCTTCCTTAAAGGGGTTGTTCAAGATTTTAATACAGATGACCTACACTCAGGCTAGACTATCAATATCTGATTGACAGGGGTCAACATCCCACATCCCCACTAACCAGCTGTTATGTGCATGAACAACACAGCCTCATACATTGAGCAATGGATGGAGCTGGTAACTTCAGTGCTTCTCCCATGGATGCGAATGGGAGCAGCGCTCCAGTTACCAGTACTGTCTACTGCACAATGGATGGAGCTATGTAGTTCCAGGAAGATGATCCCTCTTGAATGGGGCTGAGCTGCTCCTAGGCCATGTGACACATGAATGTGTCGTTACTCGGCCTAGGAAAAGCAGAGAAAAGGCTGCGGCGGAGTGCCGCTGCCTTCAAAAACGGCTCATTGGTGGGGGGTCCCAAAAGTCATCAGATACTGATGACCTATCCAGAGGATAGGTCATCAGGAAAACAAACTTGGAAAATCCCTTTAACCCTTTCAGTCCCGGAGGTTTATTCGGTTTTGCGTTTTCGTTTTGCGCTCCCTGCCTTGAAACAGCCATAACTGTTTTATTTTTCTGTTCACATAGCTGTATGAGGGCTTGTTTTTTGCGGTACAAGTTGTACTTTCCAACGCCACCATTTAATATTGCATATGGTGTACTGGGAAGCGGGAAAAAAATTCCAAATCAGGTGAAATTGCAAAAAAAAACGCTATTCCGCTACAGTTCTACGGGTTTTTTATTTACAGCGTTCGATGTTCATTAAAACTGACCAGTTGCTTTCATTCTACTGGTCATTACAAATCCGGCGATACCTAAAATGTATAGTTTTTCCTGCGTTTTGATAGTGATAAAATAATTATAAAGTTGGACATTTTTTTATTTTTTTTTGCTGTCATATCTTCACCACCTATAACTTTTTGGTATTTATGTGTACGGAGCTGTATGGGGGCTAATTTTTTGCGTGGCAATCTGAACTTTTTACTGATACCATTCTGGGGTGTGTATGACTTTTTGATCACTTTTTATTTAAAAAAAAAAAAAAGCGACAAAAAACAGCGGATTGCCATTTTGACGCTTTTTTCTGCCGCACAATTCGCCGTATTGGAATTTTTTTATATATTTTAAAAGTATGGGCGTTTTCGGTCATGGTGATACCCATGATGTCTATATTTATTGTTATTTAGGTATTTATTTTTTAATTATACGGAAAGGTGATTTAAACTTTTATATTTTTTTTAATTTTTTTATATATAGTACAGACCAAAAGTTTGGACACACCTTCTAATTCAAAGAGTTTTCTGTATTTTCGTGACTATGAAAATTGTAGATTCACACTAAAGGCATCAAAACTATGAATTAACACATGTGGAATTATATACTTAACAAAAAAGTGTGAAACAACTGAAAATATGTCTTATATTCTAGGTTCTTCAAAGTAGCCACCTTTTGCTTTGATTACTGCTTTGCACACTCTTGGCATTCTCTTGATGAGCTTCAAGATGTAGTCACCTGAAATGGTATTCCAACAGTCTTGAAGGAGTTCCCAGAGAGGCTTAGCACTTGTTGGCCCTTTTGCCTTCACTCTGCGGTCCAGCTCACCCCAAACCATCTCGATTGGGTTCAGGTCTGGTGACTGCGGAGGCCAGGTCATCTGGCGTAGCACCCCATCACTCTCCTTCTTGGTCAAATAGCCCTTACACAGCCTGGAGGTGTGTTTGGGGTCATTGTCCTGTTGATAAATAAATGATGGTACAACTAAACGCAAACCAGATGGAATGCCAATGCAAGATGCTGTGGTAGCCATGCTGGTTCAGTATGCCTTCAATTTTGAATAAATCCCCAACAGTGTCACCAGCAAAGCACCCCCACACCATCACACCTCCTCTTCCATGCTTCACGGTGGGAACCAGGCATGTAGAGTCCATCCGTTCACCTTTTCTGCGTCGCACAAAGACACGGTGGTTGGAACCAAAGATCTCAAATTTGGACTCATCAGACCAAAGCACAGATTTCCACTGGTCTAATGTCCATTCCTTGTGTTCTTTAGCCCAAACAAGTCTCTTCTGCTTGTTGCCTGTCCTTAGCAGTGGTTTCCTAGCAGCTATTTTACCATGAAGAACTGCTGCACACAGTCTCCTCTTAACAGTTATTGTATAGATGTGTCTGCTGCTAGAACTCTGTGTGGCATTGACCTGGTCTCTAATCTGAGCTGCTGTTAACCTGCGATTTCTGAGGCTGGTGACTCGGATGAACTTATCCTCCACAGCAGAGGTCACTTTTGGTCTTCCTTTCCTGGGGCGGTCCTCATGTGAGCCAGTTTCTTTGTAGCGCTTGATGGTTTTTGCGACTGCACTTGGGGACACTTTCAAAGTTTTCCCAATTTTTCGGACTGACTGACCTTCATTTCTTAAAGTAATGATGGCCAATCGTTTTTCTTTACTTAGAATTTATATTATGGCAAGAAAAAAGCAGCTAACAGTCTATTCAGTAGGACTATCAGCTGTGTATCCACCTGACTTCTGCCCAACACAACTCATGGTCCCAACCCCATTTATAAGGCAAGAAATCCCACTTATTAAACCTGACAGGGCACACCTGTGAAGTGAAAACCATTTCAGGTGACTACCTCTTGAAGCTCATCAAGAGAATGCCAAGAGTGTGCAAAGCAGTAATCAAAGCAAAAGGTGGCTACTTTGAAGAACCTAAAATATAAGACATATTTACAGTTGTTTCACACTTTTTTGTTAAGTATATAATTCTACATGTGTTAATTCATAGTTTTGATGCCTTCAGTGTGAATCTACAATTTTCATAGTCATGAAAATACAGAAAACTCTTTGAATGAGAAGGTGTGTCCAAACTTTTGGTCTGTACTGTATTTTTTAACATTTTTTTTAATTTTTTGTGATTATTTTAAAGCTCAAATATGAGCAAATAGATTTTGTTTTTTCTTTTTTCTTTATGAGCAATCAGGGATTTTTAATATTGAATTAAAAAACCTATTTGCTCATTTCTTATCCTGGCCTGCCATCTAGTGGCCAGAATAAGAATTGCACTTTGAAAGCTATAAATCTCATCAGCGAGGTTTACAGCTTTCCAATCGTGTACAGACACCCCATTTGACCACACGCTTCCGGGTTTTTGCGCTACTAGATGCCGTGATCTCATGTGATCATGGCATCTAATGGCTGAAGAGGAAACCACCGATGGCGGTAAGTACCCGCAAGTCTCTGCTGTTAGAAACAGCATAGACTTGCCGGCCATGACGTCCTGTGTCCGCATCGCCCCAGTACCGTACATGTATGGCTCTGGTATCGAAAGGGTTAATGTAGGAGCATCGGGCACTTATGCATATGGTTAGTGGCCGCAAGTTTCCTCCTGAATTCAATTGTATTGCTGTCCTCAGAATGGTGATACAGTTAAATACTGCCACGTGGGTGGCAGTATTTTGTGCTGCACTGTGGTATTTGGTTCTGCAGGGGCGGTATCTTGTGCTGCACTACGGTATTGCTGCCCATCCTACTTCTGTTATCCCTGCCTACTTATGCTGTCCCACCTTCTGTCAATCTGAATCCGATTACAACATGGGGCCATTTTTAGTTTTGTTTTTTTCCACTTTAAGTTCCCAGTCCTCTCTTGCAATAAACACACATACAGACCAACGCTTCATACTCAGGCAGCGTTTTTCTAGTTACATATATAATTCTCCCCAGAAACCACATGCTGATAACTAAGTATTGACTGAACTTTGCTGGAGCATGTAATAATTCTTCTGTAAATCTAGAACATTATTTATACTGTGCAGTGACATTAATACATACATTCCTTTATGTAAGTTTCAGACATAGGACATGTTGATTCTGGCTGGCAGCCAGGTGATAGCTTGCGGTATGCTGGATAGATGACAGATAAATGTCTGCTCCTTGACACACCTGCTTCTATATTTAGACGGCTTGAAGCATGTCCTGTAGATATATGTGTTTAGGGAAACACAAGGGACAAATTCCATGGCGCTGGATACCAGAGGCTTATCTATAGCTACGTATGAACCATTTGCACTCATACCAAATACCAGTTTGTAGTTCTACTGATTTTCAACCCAGTCTGTCTAATTGAGCATAAGATAAATGCTGTACATCATATACAGCAATCATTCACTTTGTATAAACTTCACTTCAAATGACCATCAAAGTAAGGGGACTTACAGAGAGATCCAGTAAATTAAATAATGAATGCACAAAGAAGCGGCCAATTAGAGATACACTTGTTGGTTCTTCAGCTCTTCACCTGGATGAAAGAAGAAGTGAATTGGTGGCTTGGTATTAGAGGGCCATGAAAGGGATTCTGTCACCTCCAAAATCACTTTCAAAGTATACCACCATATAGCGTAGGTGCGCAGAAACATAAACGTCATTGTGAAAATCCAGCCTTCTAGTCCTAAGAAGTGCTTCTCCTTTTTATGCAAATAAAGTTTTCAGTGCACTGTGGGCAGGGGTGCATCATTTGGTGCACAATCGCTTCATCAGTCATGACACCCAGACCTTCCCCTCTTGTTTGATTGACAGTCATTGAGATTTCTGAACCTGTTCCAATGACACAAGAGAAGCCAAATGCACTGAATGGAGTAGTTGTACCAAAAAAAAAATGTATTTTTATAATAATAATAATAATAAAAGCAAAAGAATTTGTCATGAGTAAAACGCTAGTTTTTCACATGAAAGTACAGTTATGATCTGGGGTACCTACCCTACATTGCTATATACTTACTTTATAACTGATTTTGTAGGTGACAGACATCCTTCAAAGGCGTTTCAGACATCTTTGGCTCACATCTGCCTTTTTGGAGTCTCTCTAATACTCAAAGATACTACTGTAATATCTAACTCCAGCAGAGGGTGCTAAATCCTAGGTCAGGACAGTCAGGGAAGGAGATTCAACCTGGACAGGAGCTGGTCAGTGAGTACTACTCCACTATGTGGACATACAGTACTATTCAAAAGTTTTAGGCAGATGTGGCAAAAATACAGTAAAGTAAAAATGCTTCCAAAAATAGAAGTGTCAATAGTTTATGTTTATCAATTAGCAAAATGCAAAGTGAATGAACAAAAGAGAAACATACATTGAATCAATATTTGGTCTGTCCACTATTTGCCTTCAAAACATCATCAGTTCTTCTAGGTATATCTACACAGTTTTTTGAAGGAACTTGTCAGGGAGGTTGTTCCAAGGATCTTGGAGAACTAACCACAGATTTGGGGTAATTTATCAAACTAATGTAAAGTAGAACTGGCCTAGTTGCCCATAGCAACCAAATTCCTCCTTTCATTTTCCAAAGGAGCTATGAAAAATGAAAGGTGGAATCTGATTGGTTGCTATAGGCAACTAAGCCAGTTCTACTTTACACCAGTTTGATAATCTCCCACATTGTTTTTGGATGTAGGCTTGCTCAGATTCTTCCTTCTTTTCATGTAATCCCAGACAGACTCAACTTGACTAAAAACCTGTGTGTATCCACCCTCATAGAAGTCAATAAGTCATTTTTTTTACATAACTGCTGTAAAGCAAATCTGCGGTTGGCAGCCCTGAGCAGGAGCTCATACATAGGTGCTCTAATTGTGTAGAGCAAAAAGAATATAAAAAATACAGAAATAATAAATTAATAAACATATATTTTAGTATATGGTTTAACATTTCCTTTAAAAATTACATTGAAATTGCCGTTTGCATGCATGGTTTGGGGGCCAGGTTTTTAAACTCTGCATTTATTTACACATGATGGAGACAGTAGGCCTTTGTTATTCTATAATACCGCACGTCTGCAGCAATGTCTCCAGCCTGTCATGTTCTATTAGAACCATGTGTCTCGGTTTAAACACTAAGGAATGTTTATTGAGCCATCATCCGTGTCTGAAGGTAGATCTATATCCTATTAATGAAATCATGTAAACAGGGTGGATGGGTGACCTTAAGATACCCAGCTAGTTCATATTTTACATCAGGAATTACTTCACGCCTAAAGAATTTACTGGAAAGAGTTTTTCCTAAAGTCTTCATCCTGTTTCATCTAATTTTTCTGAAGAAGCTGAAATGCTAGCATCGTACTTTTTACTGTAAGGATTCTGAAAATCTCATAAATAGAGCTTATCCGTATTATACAAATCACCCATAACATGTATATCAGTGGAAGGGTGGTATGCGGAGCAGTTTTTAGGAACAAGCATTTCTTCCTCTGAACTTTACACTAATAGATTTGCATAAAAATTCTAAGCAAAACTTTGTGATTTCCAGATAATGTCATTCCTTCCGTGAAAGAATTTGCTGCTTTGCCAAAAAGTTTCATGAATGATGCAGAAATATGGGACTCTGAAAAATTCACTTACATTTGTAGGGAGAAAAAAAAACAGATTAGCAATGAATCCCATGCATGATGCCAGTAGGCATTCAGCAGCCCTCCAGCAAACTCTGATGCGGCCATCATCATCATTAGCACCAAGCCAGAACCTGCTTTCATCACCAAACACTACTGTTCGTCATTGATGGCCACATCAGAGTTCACAGGAAGGCTGGACAGCACTTACTGCCATCATGCATAGTGCAGAGATACACAGGACCAACACAAGATGGCATGTGTGGGACGCCGTTAGCTACCATGGCCATTTCCGTTTGGCATTAGTGGAGGGAACATTGAACAGCCTTCAGTACGTTCAGGACATTGTAGAACCAGTCCTACTGCCTTCTTTGACTCAGGAGACACAGTATTCCAGCAAGATAATGCGCACCCACACACTGTCCACACTACACTACATTCTTTTTCAGGGCATCTGGCAGGCCCCTGGCCAGCTCAATTGCAAGATCTCTCCCCCATTGACAATCTCTGGGACTGGATGAGGCGATGGATCATCCATACACAGAGGCCAACAACTATCTTGACTGAACTACGGCTCCAAGTTGAAAGAGCTTGCCTGTATCAAGAAATGGTGCACCACTTTGGTTGTGTGATCATTGACCAGCCATCACTAGCAGTCAAGTTTTTCAGGTGTTCCTTTTTCGTTTTCCGGTACTGTATTTATCACTTTTTGTGGGAACACTCCTTTAAAGAAGACTTTCTCACTCTCCGGGTATATCTATTGTATTTCTGCATTACACCATTCATATGCATTTCTTCCTGGACATGTATGAATAAATCTGACAACTGGGCATTACTATTGACAGTGATTGGACAATGTCATTGTCAGAGGGACATACTCCGTTGACAAGGGAGAATGGTTACACACAGTTGGCATTTTATTCACGCCTTTCCTCAGAAAATAAGGGTTAGGCGCCCCTCAATCAGTGGTCATGTTCAAGGTGAAAGCGCCATACAGTCAGTGAAGAGACTATTCTGAGACTTCACATATGGGGACTTTAAGTAGACTGCAAAGATACACTAAAATGTACATATCAAGAGAGCTGTCAAGTTCCTTATAGAACAACTAATGTTTATAGAAAGTGTCGTTTTCAGTGAGTCTTACGATGGTTTTGCTCACTTATTTTATTTGAGGATCAGATGACTGATGATCTCAATAGACAAAACAGAGTACCGCAGCAAACATATACAGCATTATATATGCTCCACTCTCTTAAAAATGCCAAAGAGTACGTACACTTTAAACTATTACCATATGGTAATTCAATGCTAGCGTGAGCAAGGCTTCAGCCCAGACTGTAGTTTGATCAGAAAACATCAAGGAAAGCTGAAGAAATATGCAATATAACAATTTATTGTAAACCAGAAACTCACATAGAGATAGTATCACATCATTTACAGCCAACCCTGTTAACATCACTAAATACAAAGTACATATGGAACATCCTGTGTCTATTGAACACATACTGTACTAACTGTATTGAATGCAGATGTAAGCATGATTAACCCACTCAAATAGACAACTAACATTAAGAGATGACTACTGCACTGGACAAGGTGTAGATGTGAAGAATAAGAAATCAGCACTTTGTAGGTGTTTGATCCATGAATCACTCAATGAATTTCCTGGTTCAATTAGAATTGGTATTTAAACAGTCCTCCTCATCATGCTGTTCACATTTTGACATCATGAGACCAAGACGACGCCTAACAATTGATCAACAGTAACTCGCCATTGTGAGGCTTCAAGCAGGATGTTCTCAGATGGAAGTGGCCACTGACCTTAGAGTGTCACAGAGTGTCATCAGCAGGTTGCAACAGAGATTCAGTTAGACTGGAAGAGTCACAGAAAGGCATAGAAGTCGACACTCTTTGGCCACATCCCACGCTGATAACCATGTCATTGTGAACAATGCCCTGTGGAACCAGATGATGAATACCACACAACTCCAGGCACATTTAAGGGAGGTGAGAGGCTCCCAAGCAGGGTTGCCAACCGTCCGTAAATTTACGGACAGTCCGCAAAAACTGGTTGTTTTTCTCTGCCGTCCGTAGCATCTGGCAGAAAAAAACACGCTGCGCTGGTGGCCCGCCCCCCACCGCTGACTGGAAGAGAGAGGGCCGGGCGGAGCATGGAGCTGGCACGCGTGCAGAAGATTACCTGGGCAGCAGCACACAATCAGGCAGCAGAGAGGCCGAGGCAACTGGCAGCTGCCTGCCTGCTGCTGGAGTGTATGCAGGCAGCCTGAGATTCCTGAAGCTGCAGCTAGTCTTCTGGTAAGCACTGCAGTGTGTCTGCAACAGATATAACATAATCCCAGTACCAGTAGCTCCATGTACTGCCAGGCAGATCTATGGCAGTGTGTCACAGAACTGGGGGCCATATAGGGTATCATTTAAATTACTGAGGGCTCTATAGGCAGCTGTTGGGGGCACTATAAGGGCCATTTTATTTACTGGAGCACTATAGGGGGGACCTATTACTTTTTGGAGCACTGAGGGTTTTATTACTACTTGGAGCACTAAGGGGGTCTTTGTCAATACTGGGGACACTATATTACTACCCGGAGGGCACTTTGAGGGCAGTTTCACTGCCTGGGTTGCCAACCGTCCGTAAATTTACGGACAGTCTGCAAAACCTGGTCCGTGAAACTGTGGCCTGAACTATGAAATCTGCACTGCACATGCGTGCGCAGTGAAGGGAAATGGGAGCCAAAGCATTGCGATGCTCACGCTGGAGAGGAGCGAGGAGGAGGAGTCCCACGCTGACCACCAATGAAAGCCCGGCTATTTTTCTAAGTCTTCTGCCTGCAGCATTCCCGCCGCCCGCGCCATGCTACAGTGGGACTTGTATAGCAGCGGAGCTGGTGCTGCTGGCATTTAGTTTAGGTATGGGGGCATTAAAGCTGCTGGGGGGCCACTATAGGGTACAGTAAAGCTACTGGGGGTACTTAAGGGTACAATATAATTACTAGGGGCACAATGGGGGCTATCTAACTTCTGGGGGCACTATGGGGACTACCTGAACTACAGGGGGGCTATCTAACTATTAGGGGTACTATGGGGACTATCTGAACTACATGGGGCTATCTAAATTCTTGGGGCACTACATGGAGCTATCTATACTGGGGCTTACTATAGGAGGCTACCTAAACTACTGGGGGCAGTAGAGGGGACCATTTAAGTTACTGGGGGCACTATAATGGGTATTATAATTAATGGGACCATTGCAGCAGGTCTTTATTATTTTTGGGAGCACTACTGGAGGCATTATGGGAAAAATGATTTCTATTATGGGGAATTATTACTACTACCAGGGGTACTATTGGGGGTGTTACTATTATTAGTACAATATGGAGGGCACTACTGCTAAAAGGGCTACTTGTGGAGCATTATCACTATTGGGGCACTATTACTAATGAGGGCACAGAGAATTATTAGTATCAGTGGGACTTTGGGGAGCACTGTAACTATATGGGGTCCTACCTATATGCAGGGGCGTAGCTAAAGGCTCATGAGCCCTGGTGCAAGAGTTCAGCTTCAGTTCTTACATCCAGTATAATACAGCGCCCCATACCTCATACATCCAGTGTAATACAGCACCCCATACCTCTTACATCCAGTGACGTCTCCTCTGATGTAGATCTTCTCTTTCCTCATCTTCTCCTTTCAGACCAGACGCCATTTTTCAGCCATTTCTCATCTCTGCAGTTTGACAGAAAAAAATCTTAGTTTACTACTTTTCCATCATCCTCCCATCTTTTGGACAAATCATCCTACCACCCCCAGTACTGTGCCACTAGTACCACACAGATAGTGCCCTTCAATAATTATTGGCACACAATGTCCTAATATAACTGCGCCCAGCAAATATTGTCCCGTAATAGTGTGAACATAACGCCCCCCAGAAATAACTGCGCTGTGCTGATACTGTGCCAGGGTGCCCCCACAGTAATAGCCCCCCCAAAGTCCCAACTAATACTTCTCTGCCAGAGTGCACTTGTTAGTAATAGTGCCCCCAACAGTACTAATGTCCCCACTGTGCCCCAGAAGTAATAATGCTTCCAATGTGCCAGTAAGAAGTGCCCCAATAATGTGCCAGAAGTGCCCCCAAAATTTCACCCCAATAATGTACCAGTAAGCAGTGCTCCCCACCCATAGATGCCCCCAAATTATGTGCCAGTAAGAAACGCCCCAATAATGCGTCAGAAGTTTCCCCCATTGATTCCCTCCCAAAATCATGTGCCAGTAAGAAATGCCCACAGTGCCCCCATGTGCCAGTAAGAAATGCCGCAGTGCCCCCATGTGCCAGAAAAATGCCCCCAGTGCTCCCATGCCATAAAGAAATGCCCCCAAGTGCCAGTAAGAAATGCCCCCAGTGCCCCCTTGTGCCGGTAAAAATGCCCCCAGTGCCCCCATGTGCCTGTAAAAATTAACCCCCAGTGCCAGTAAAAATGCCCCCAGTGCCCAATGTGCCAGTAAAAATACCCCCAGTGCCAGTAAAATGCCCCCAGTGCCCGTGAAAATGCCCCATGTGCCAGTAAAAATGCCCCCAGTGCCAGTAAAAATGCCCCCAGTGCCCCCATGTGCCAGTAAAAATGCCCCCAGTGCCCCCATGTGCCAGTAAAAATGCCCCCAGTGCCCCCATGTGCCAGTAGAAATGCCCCCAGTGCCCCCATGTGCCAGTAAAAATGCTCCTAGTGCCAGTAAAATGCCCCCAGTGCCAGTAAAAATGCCCCCAGTGCCCCCAACAGAGCTCCGGTTTGTGACTGCTACAATAAAAAAAATAATAAACACTAATACTTACCTCCATGGAGCTGGCAGCGATGCGATGCAGGCCTCTTCCGGCCTGTGTCCCGCGCTGTACGGCTCAGGCGGCGTGATGACGTCATCGCTACGCCTGAGCCGGCCTCTTATAGGCTGCAGGCCTAGTGCCTGCAGCCTATCAGAGGAACGGGCAGGGGAGACACCTCTCCCTCCCCTGCCCCGCAGTACAGGCATCTGTACAGATGACTATGGAGATGAGCGCTTCCACAATGAAAGCGCACATCTCCCTCTGCCCCGCCGCCTCCCGCAACTGTGCGCAGGGCCACGCCTGGCTATTTGGCGGTGCGGCCCTGCAAGTGGCAAGGGGGGCCCTCGGGGCCCCCCTGGCTTAGGGACCCGGTCGCAACTGCGACCCCTATAGCTACGCCACTGCCTATATGGCACTGTTATATCTGCAGTATAGTATTTGGGGACTTTGGGGAGCACATTATTTTGGGCAGCAGCAGGATAACAGAAAAGTGGGTAATCTAAGGTGTCTTTGTGTCAAACTCTGCAGAGAGAAGAAGTGGCTGAAAGAACTTGGCATGGCGGTCTGGGCCAAATAGAGAAGATGAGAAAAGAGAAGATCTACATCAGGGAGATGTCAATGGATTTAAGAGGTATGTGGTGATGTGTCATCTTGTATGTTTGGTATTGGTGAATGTAATGTCCATCCAAATATGTCCTATGTCCTCAGAGCCATTTTATGCAGCTCTGGTCTGTTAAACCGCAGCAAGGACTTGCCGGTATATGGTATGTTACTGCTGCAGCCAATCACCAATCAGTGATCTAATGGCTGCAGTGGTCACATGCCATACACCTGCACATCAGTGTGCACATCACCAACACTGTGACAGATGTGCACACTTGCCCATTACATGCCTGTCAGTCTTTGTTTACGTGGCAGCAGCAATGATGCCAGAAAGTCCAGCGTGTCAGAGGCATCATCACTGCAGCCATATAAACAAAGCACTCAATGGCAGGGATGTAACAGCTGAAAATTGTTGATTTCTTTTCCATATGCCATATTTTATGTTTAACTACTGAACAATCCTCTTTATTCTGGCGCGTGGAAGGGGGCGTGTCCTCTAAAAAAGGGTGTGTGGTTTATGTCCGTAAAAATTTTGGGCCGTCCGTAAATTTTGGTTCAGTTGTCCAGAAAAAATTGAAAGAAAGGTTGGCAACCCTGCTCCCAAGGGTCATGTCAGACCATTTGAAACCATTTACATCAATGTGGTCTGTGTGCTAGATGACCTAGCCCTACCACACCACCAGGCACAGGCATCATCATCTTGCGCGGGACAGGGAGCATCTATGCTGGATGAGGGACCAGTACTGTTCACTGATCAAAGTCGATTCACGCTGAGCAGATATGATGGCTGCCAACACTGTTTGAGACGTGAAGGAGAGCGCTATGCATCAGCCACATGAGCCTTTGGTGGTGGTGCTGTTACAGTGTGTCTAGTCAATACAGAACTGCCCTACACTTTGTGAATGGTACAGCACAGGCCTAATTTCATCTTCATGGATGACAATGCGCCAGCTCATCAAGGTCACATCATTAGGGAACGGCTGCTGGATACTGCGGTACCTCAAATGGAGTGGCCTGAACTTTCTCCTGACCTAAATCTCATTGAAAACCTATGGGATCAGTTGAGTCACCGTGTAGAGGCTCGTAACTATGTACCCCAGAACCTCAATGACCTGAGGGCCTGCCTTCAAGAAGAGTGGGATGCCATGCCTCAGCAAACAATAAGTCGACTTGAAACGTCGTTGTCAAGCTGTAATTGATGCTCAAGGCCACTGACAAGTTATTGAGACATAGACATTTTTTGTGGGGTATACCCACCACTGTTGTTGGCTTTTGTTTCGATAAATAGTTTGAGATGAGGAAATCACCATTGCAGGCTTCTACTTAAATGCCCTACTTTCATGATATAATATCACTGTAGTGTGAACTTTTCACGTTTTCCATAAATTTTACCCAAAAGCCAAATAGCGTATGTATTTTTGTACTGTGCATATTAGGATTTTAACAAATTGTTTACCTCTAGTTGGAGAAGATACAAAGAAATGATCACTTACTTATAATATTAATTTGTCTTTACACCTATTGGTAGTGGAAGTACCACTGCTACATCGGAAAGGTCACACTAAAATGTGACAAAACTAGGTGTTGCTTGCAAACTGTTTTACAAAGAGTGATTAGCATGCCCTAAAAAACTCAAAAACTAGCATGCCCTGAAAACATATGTGAAAGCTTGGCAACAACCCCTGTAGGAGCTGTAATGGCTGTCATGTTGTCTGTGGCCTAGCTACAGTCGCTAGAATCTTCGCTCTAAGAGCTCATGGTAGCCTATTGTTTTCTACACGGACAGACATGATGCTTCTAAGATGATGCTTCTTTGATGTTAAAATGTGCTTTCATTATTATTTAATTAAATCTTATTTGATCTGCATTTAAGAAGAAGAAAACCTCACACTCCTAGGTTTACTAGCTTCAGTGGAAGCATGATTTTTATTGAACTTATAAACATATGGACTTCATAAAATCATCGTAAAATGTACTATACAAGCTTTGTCCCCCAGAATGGGAGACTTGCAAGCTGTTCTATTACACCGTGTTATGTAATATGTTAATACATGGGCATAACCACATATAGCCATAGCACTTGCGATGGGGCCCAGCGTTTCAGGGACCCAATCAGATGCAAAAACAGTGTACCTTTTTTGTGAGGAATAACAATATGTTTGCTTGTTACTAATGTGGGTTTTCTGATATATTGTGATTTTATACATATCTATAATTTTGCTACTTATGCAAGTGTTTTAATTTTCTACACTAGGTGGTGGGGGGCCCATCTTATTTTGCTATGGAGCTCTATGAATTATAGCTATGCCACTGTGTTAATGCCTTGTAATGCACCAGAATAGTTTTGTATGAATTAGTCGGCCTATACACAAACATTGCTATCTGTGAAGATTGGCACTGAGAATTGTTTAGAACTGTGTTTTGATACCTTTCGATGTACTACAACTCCCATTCTGCACGTTAATAAAGGGAAACGTATCTATTCTCAATAAATGGGCTGTTACTGACTCCAGGACCATTTGCTGTCCACTGCTTCCACATCATCTACCGTGTACCTGTGCCTGTACCTGTACAACTACCATCAGGCAAGGTCCCCAACATCAGAGTATGCCCTGGGGGAAGAAAGGGTGCACCTTCCTATCACTGCTCTCACCCTAGGAAGCATCGGTGTGAGGATTACCACTGGGAATAATTATTGCAACCAGAGCCACAACCACCCCTATCCTCCACTCCTTTGATGCAATGAGTGCGTCACTATTGCTCTTTTTACACCAAAGCTCTGCTCCTTTCTGTGGCCAGCCCTTTCCTGGCTGTTTTGTTGTAGAGTCAGGCACTGGAAAAGCAGCCAGGGAGGGGCTGGCCACAGAAAGCAGTGGAGCTTGGGTGCAATAAGAGCAAAGGTGACATATTAAGAAAAATTATTATAACTAGGGAACGGAGCCTCAGATCAACAATGTTTTAGTCAAGTAAACTACAGCTATATGTCTATGAAAATAGTTGGATAGGGAGGTCACTGGTGACAGATTCCCTTTTAAGGCTGTATTACAGTGTTCCTTCCCAACAATTGCCTGCTGGTCAGTGAAGGAAACCATTTCATTTACATGCAGTGATCTCTTCCATAGTATGGGGAGGAGGGATCGATAATGTGATCGCTCGTCCCCATACTAAATCATTGTTTGTCTGCAGCAGAAGCTGATTAGACAGCACAATCTGCCGACAGTAGATTGCCCGATGAACGAGCAGTAATCGGATTGCCCGATGAACGAGCAGTATTCCACTGCCAGATCATCGCTAACGAGTTAGCGTTGATCCTGCCGACTATCGGCCAGTGTAATACAGCCTTTAGTTAGTTGGGTCCATAATCACATCTGATACTATTCGCCAACAGGATAAGAGCACATAAAGGAAAGGTTTGGGACAATTCTCTATTTAGAAGACCTTTACTGTTTTTGTTATACGTTTATGGACAGAGAACAGACCTCCTGAATATTAAAGGGGTTTTCCAGGCTTTTTATATTGATGCCCTATTCTTAGGGTAGATCATCAATATTTGATCGACAGGGGTCAGACAGAACAGACCTCCTGAATATTAAAGGGGTTTTCCAGGCTTTTTATATTGATGCCCTATCCTTAGGGTAGATCATCAATATTTGATCGACAGGGGTCAGACAGAACACACCCCTGTGATCAATTGTTCTTCAGAAGCTCTGGTACCAGAAGATGCAAAAACTGAAACTCCATCCAGTATGTGTAGTGGACTGATCTGGTTGCTGTAGTGCTGCTGACAATGAAGTGAATGGAAGCAGTGGTGCAGTTATTGTAAGACAATGAATCAGCAGGGAGTGCAGGGTGTCAAACCCCTGCTGATCTGATAGAGCATCAATAAGAAATAAATATAAAATACTTAAAAGCCAAAAACTTAATTTAAAAGGGATATTTCAAACTCACACAAAATATGCCAAATATAGTTATATCCACAGAATGTGCCATAAATATTTCATAGATGCAGGTCTCAACCTGGATGTTGCAGCTGCACTAGACAGTCAGAGAACCCATGTTCCCCATATAGGTGCAGGACCCAGAGCAGGGGCGTCGCTAGGGCTTTTTATCCGGGGCCCTGGCCCCGAATCAATCTACCACTGCCCCGAACCTCGGGACTGGTGGAGACAGCTGCAGTGAGACCAGATCCTCTAAGGGGGCCCCCTGCTTCAGTCGGGACTCCAGAGTGGGGAATTTCCCAGGGTAGGAGTCCCTGCTTTGACTCCATATATGGCTATGTCCATATATGGAGTTAGTGTTATGAACCGTGAAAGGGGTATTCCCCACTATGCTTGGGAACACTCTTTATATTTATAAGTCTAGTTTAGACTCTAATTTTAAAATACTCATGTGGGGATTTGAACTCACAACCTTCTACATTACAGGCAAGTACCTTAACCACTGGGCTATGGAGCTCAGTGTTAAACAAATAATGAAAAACCTCATAGAAGTTCTCTTGTATAATGCAAGAGAACCTCTTAGGAGGTTTGTCAATATCAGAGAAATCTCTATGAGGTTTTTCACCATTGACTTAACACTGAGCTCAGTAGCCCAGTGGTTAAGGTACTTGCCTGTAATGTAGTAGGTTGTGAGTTCAAATCCCCACAGGAAATTTTAAAAATAAAGGCTAAATAAAGCTTAAGTACACAGCCTGTCATTTTGGGGTGTGTTTATTACTTTTTATTCAATTTTCTTGGGAGATAAAGTGTTCTGTTACACCATATAGGCGAACTTTTTTTCAATATTTTAAAAGTATGGGTGTTTTTGCATGCCTATAATGCCATTTTGTTCTTTTTTTGTGTGGAGAATGGGGTGATTTTACGTTTTTTTAAATATTTTCAAAACTTTTTTTTTACTTTTTAAGTCCCCTAAGTGGACCACAACTTACAATCATCAGATGTAAATTGCTCCATTAGTCTGTATTGAAATCATTATATCACAGTTCACTGCTGCCACCTAGTGGCCTGAACTGGGATATACTAACAATGAACCTGGAAGCCTGGTACAGGCTGAGGCTTATTTACAGAACAGGGTGCTTTCACCAATCTTCGCTGGTGGAAAGCGCGCCTGAAGAGAAATCCCGCGTCAGGACGTAGTATGCGCACGATGACCTGACGCTGCATATGGGGGTTGAGTGGGCTCATATGGGGGCTGATGGGGGCTGAGTGGGCTGATTTGAGGTCTGATGGGGGCTGAGTGGGCTGATTTAAGGTCTGATGGGGTCTGAGTGGGCTGATCTGAGGTCTGATGGGGGCTGAGTGGGCTGATCTGAGGTCTGATGGGGGCTGAGTGGGCTGATCTGAGGTCTGATGGGGTCGGAAAAGGTGATCTGAGGTCTGATGAAAAATATTTTTTTCTTATTTTGCTACTCTAAAATCTGTGGTGCGTCTTATAAAGCGAAAAATACAGTAACTGTGTTGTTAGCGCATTATTACAAAATTTTTGGCCCCACTTTTGATTTTGCCCAGAGCCACATTTTGTCTAAAACCGGCCCCGGCTGGGGGGGGTGACTGTGGGGGTTTTTATGCCGGGGGGTGTGACTGTGGGGGATTGTATGCCGGGGGGGGGCGACTGAGGGCCATATTCATTGGGGCTTGGGCCCCGGATCTTTTGAGACCCTAGCAACGCCTCTGCCCAGAGGTGGAACTCATATCTATCATACAATTATGCCATTTTATGTGGAAGTGCCATAAATTAGTTGAGAACACTCCTTTAAATGGGTTGATCAGCCTTAAAAAAAAGGCCACAAACAGCACCACACCTGTCCACAGGTTGTGTGTGGTATAGCAGCTCAGCCTAATCCACTTCAATAAAGCTGAGCTGCAATACCAGACACAATCTGTAGACAGGTGTGGTGCGTTTTTTTGTTTTTTTTTTAAACAAAAGCTACCACCGTTTCCTTATCTCGGACAACCCCTTTTATGCCTCACATACAAAGCACTTTATGGTTCTGTACAACCTCCTAGCTGCATAGCATCCTAGACTTCCTTGGCACCCTACTGCATATCTGTGTTCCTCTGATTTCATATGGAGGCATGCAAAGAATTTTTATACAGAATCAGACAGAAGAGAACGAATAACAGGGGCCTACTCTATCGGACTGTGTTTTACACAGTTACTCTCTCCTAGAGGCATTTTTACAGCTCTGTAGTATAGAGCCTTTGTGTGCCTCCATACAGCCTCCGCATTAGACTTGACTGGAATTTGCAGTGAAAATACCTAAATACAGCATAAAAAGAAAAAAAATCAAAAACAGCAACTGTGTAGTGAGGTTCTGTATGAGAGTTTGTTCCAGCACTATAAACGTAAAAGGCTTTTCCAGGATTTTGATATTGATGGCCTGTCCCAGCACCCCTGACAATCAGTTTGATGGGACTGCCATGAGCCACATTATGTAGTTTGTGCGCACAAGTCACACAAGTAAAATTGTGTCTAGATGTACAAATTAGATTATGTGAAATGGCCATGTGACACTAGTTTAACTCACTGACAATTAGAAATGACATGCATCCACAAGACATCTGAGCTGTTCAATCATAATATGTGGGTCAGTTCTGAAAAAAACGGTCGCATCCGTGAGAAAGATCCCAGAGACCATACAGGATATTTTGTGATACAGTAAAAGAAAAACTTCAGCAGAGATAAAAATTTGAATCATCATTTTACATGTACCTAATAAAAGCACACAACCCTCAGACTACTTTGCGTAGGTACATACAGATGACTAGGTACTGTATACTACATGTTGAAACAAGCAATTAGGTCACTTAACAACAAGCATAGTTTCTTCTTGTCCTAGGGCAAAACATCATTCATGCCTGAAAATTGTAAATATACTTTTGTGGAAAAGTTACTATAACTACTTACTTCCACGCTGATAACAGCAAAATAATAGCCCAGATTTACTAATCTGCACCAAAATTATGTCTAAAAAGTAGCACAATTTGGTGCATCTAGGGGTTTCTACACTTTTTTCTGTCATGTTTGGCAAGGGGGTGGCGATTAGGGCCCATTCACACGACCGTAGTATTGCGGGTCCGCAAAAATGCGGACCCGCAATACTACAGGTGCCGCCCAGCGTGTGTTCCGCAATGTTCGAAACACACGGCCGGGCGCCCTGTTGCGGACAAGTATAGGACATGTTCTATTTTTTATGCGGAGCCGCGGCTGTCTGCTCTCATAGAAGTGAATGGGGCCGAATCTATTCCGCAATATTGTGGAATAGATGCGGACCCATTCACACGGTCGTGTGAATGGGCCCTTAGTTTGAGATGCAACATTTTGCGCCAAAATTGAGCCACAATTCTAATAAAATAAATATCTGTCTCAGATGAAGCCAACCAATAGTTGGTATATGGTCAGAGAAAAATGTCTATTCCTGCACCAGATTTAGTGGCTTATGTGGTGCAGGTCTAGACAGCCTGTCTAAGCTTACACCATCTTTAGGATTAGGGTTTTTGGGCTAACATCTTTAGAATTCCTGGAGTGCTTTTAGTGAAATTGTAGCAGCATTGAGAAATGTAGGACTTTTTCTTAAGGGTACTTTTCACACCAGCTTTTTTGCTGGATCCGGCTAGGTTCAGCAAAAACGCTTCAGTTACTGATAATACAACCATCTGCATCCATTATGAACGGATCCGGTGGTATTATCTTTAACATTGCCATGACGGATCCGTCATTAACTCGAAAGTCAATGGGGGACGGATCCGTTTTCTATTGTGTCAGACAAAACTGATCCGTCCCCATTGACTTGCATTGTGGGTCATGACGGATCCGTCTTGCTCCGGATCCCCAGGACAGAAAGCAAAATACAATATGCTGTGGTTTGCTCTCCGGTCTGGGGACGCAGCTAAACTGAACGGAATGGATTTTGAAGCATTCCGTTCTGTTCAGTTCAGTTTTGTCCCAATTGACAATGAATGGGGACAAAACTGAAGCGTTTTTTTTTTTTTGGTATTGAGCCCCTATGACGGAACTCAATACCGGAAAACTCTAATGCTAGTGTGAAAGTAGCCTAAGGCTCCTTTCACACCTGCGGCATGGGGCTCCGGCAGGCTGTTCCGGTGGGTGAACAGCCCGCCGGATCCGTGCTGCCGCAGGTGCACGTGTGGGGCTGGAACTACGCTGCAGCCCTATTCACTGTAATGGGGGCGGGCCACGGATAGCCTAAGTTCCCATGTATGTGCTTTAAATGGGTGATCTATCAATCAAGAAGATCTACTGTAAGGATAATGGAGAACAATGGACAAATGAAGCAGTACTGTGGAAATCTGGTAAACCTGTACTTTGGATCTCTTTTGATCCCTCAAGATACAATGGCCTCAGGAAACAATATTTTCAACATACAATGGTCTTTTCTGACCCGAAACTAGACTCAATATACAACGTCTCAGACTCAGATCCAACCAATCAACAAGGTCATTTCACTGGTAAAACACCTTTTTTGTCTAGTAGCAGCTCCGCAGTACTACTTGTTCTGTACGGCCCCTTGGCTGTGCCAGGATGAGCTGCAGCTTCATTTTATTTTTCTGGTGTATCCGTGTACTATACAAGACCCTGAAGAAGCATGTGCCCTCACCATATAAAGTCATTTACAGCTTCCAGCATCTGTTCCTGTCCGTTTTACATAAGGAGTTGCTTTATCCATCTTGGTTATCTGTTTATTTTTCTTAAAACTTCACTTTTTTTGCTTAGGGATGACATTTTTGGGTTGGAGGACTAATTACTGGTTTTCAACAGAGTTATGGACTCAAGTTACAATGGTTTCAACTTACAATGGTTGTCCAGGAACCAATTAATATTATAATTTGAGGGATCACTTTAGCTGGATGGATGAACAAACAATGAATTAATGAGCAAACGAACAAACAATCACACAGACACATTTTAGTCCATACTGGGTATACAGTCATTCAAACAGGCCAAACATGTTCAATGACCCCGGGCATGGAACATACAGTTTTTTCTGGGAATGTTGTTTCATGGACAGAATGTTTGTGGACTACCAGCTTCTGGACAAACGTCATGAAAAGCCTTCCCTCCTAGCAATAGTCAGATAGCTAACAAAGGACATTGCTGCTATTACATGCAGCGATGTCCTCCATGGCATGGAAAGGAGCAGGGGCGTAGCTATAGGGGGTGCAGAGGTAGCAGTTGCTACCGGGCCCAGGAGCCTGAGGGGGCCCAAAGACCCTTGTGCCACATAAGAAGACACACAAAGCACTGACTGAAGGGGGGCCCAAGATGAACTCTTGCACCAGGACCCATGAGCCTTCAGATACGCCCTTGGGAAGGAGCAATCACTATGCCATCACTCGTTCTCATGCAGGGCAGTGAAGAGACAACGGCAGATCGCTATTAGACAACGCAATCTGATGCCTGCACCATTGTGATTTTTAAGCAAGCTTAAACATCATAATTGCCACATGAACAAGCTTTTGTTCAATCATCGGGCATTTGGAGTCAGTATTATACTGCCAGATGATCGCTGAATTCTGGACATTTGCCCTGGATCAATTGCAAATTTAATGACCTGAACTCACAGTATCACATGGATCTAGTGATCTATGATACTGTGAGCTTGGGTCATTAAACCCAAGGATGGGAAGGGACGGGACACACCTGCGTATCTGGATGTGTACTTCCTGTCTTAGCAAGGGACTGCATGGAACTGAAGGTGTATTCCAGAAGTGACAGGTTATCCCCACAATTAGATTGGTGGGGGTTCTACTGCTGGGACACCTGCCGATCACGAAAATGGGGACCTCGTCAAACCCACTTGGAGTCCCCCAAAATTAATAGGCATTCAGGCATGCACACTGTTGCTCCATTCATCTCTATGGGAGTTTAAAAAAAAAAAAAAGCTTAGCATTGTACTTGTCTGTCTCAGAAACTCCATTAGAGATGAATGGAGAGACAGTGCACATGCTCAACCTGCTGCTCCATTTATTTCATTTCATTATTTCATGGGCTCCAAAGGGGTATGGGGTCTCCATTCTCATGATCGGTGGGGTCCTACCAGTAGGAACCCCCCCCCCCCCGATCTAATAGTTGCCCCCATCCTGTGCATAGGAGAAAACTTGTAGCTACTGGAATACCCATTAAAGGACGGACCAAATACACACGGTTGGGGGGAAGGTAATAGAAACAGTACATTTTAGGAAAGCGACCGACTATGACAAAAATTATAACTACTTTTATAACTTATATTTGTTAGACAAACAAAATTCTGAAGACAATAAGGCATGAGTGAGAACATTTCAGGAGACGTGTATTTTTCAATAAACTGCCAATAAACATCATCATTGATATCAATAGAACACAACAACAACAAAAAAAAATCATAAGTACCACTAGCACATTTTAAACCACAATGGTTATCTGGCTTCTGACCTACGTAGCTACATACTATGAAGTGGCTGACGTAACACAAAAAACATACATACAGGAATAGAACAAGAAGAAGAATGTCCTAGTAGTCATAATTATGTTAAACAATGATTGATAGATTATTGTGAAATAAATTATGAAAACTGAACCCACATAGTAAACAACCTCATACCCAAAGCAGAGTTACGATCACATGCAGTTAATCCAGCATCAGTGCAAGGTGCCAGCCACTAGCTCAATATTCAGCTAATGGCTAAAAAACTCAGAAACAGGTCTGCGTTTCCCCACAATTTCCTCAGGTTCTTCTGGTTCTTCACAAAGAGAAGAGATGGACGGGTAGCTGTCCCTTGCCTTCAGCTTCTTTTTCACCCCAGAGGGTGCAGTAAAGAACTTATTTAATGTTCCTGGCTTTTTCAGTCCTTTTGTCAAGTCATGAAACGCAATGTCATCAGAAAGGACACCAAGAAAAGCACTAGTGGTTCCCAATATGGAGGCAGCAACCTTGGAGTTTCTTTTCATTGGGATAGCATGTTCTACATTTAAAGCAGCTGGATCTTGTAAAATAAACTTTAGCTGTACAGGGGAGCTTTTCTTTAGGTAATGGTATGGCTTTTTCCCACTGTTATCTCGGATATTGACATTTGCTTTATAATCTCTAGTTAACATAAGTATGACATCTTTACACTCATGTATAGCAGCTATATGCAGTGGTGTATACCCACCAAAAGATCTTGCATTCACATTAATGTTACTGCCATTTTTCCGACTTAGGTCAAACAATAATTTCACCATCTCTGTGTTGCCACTCTTGGCTGCCCAGTGCAATGCAGTAAATCCAGATATAAAGTCTCTCTTACCAGCCAATTCACTGTCAGTCATAATAAGTCCAAGGAGTTTATGATTCCATCGTCCATTAGTGGAATTAACTAACCACTCATGTTCAGATGGCTCCAGGGGTACCACATCTGAATATTTGGTCTCCTCACTTACTTTTATCATTTTAGCTGACCTCTTGATGTGGGGAGACTTGGAGCCTGTATCATCAAGCTGTCTTCTGGTCACCTTGGGGGACTTAGTGAATGAGGATTCCTGAATAGCTTTAGGTTGGACAGTTGGTTGGAGTAGATGGTCTTCACTCTGGTTTGTTTCTTCAAATGAAGATTGGGCATAACGTAATGGCAGCATGTGTGGCTTCTGAACCTGGTCTTTAATCTGGGCATCAGACCATGCCTTGGGAAAAGGAACTGGTCCAGCATTGTCCATTCTAGACACAATGTCAAACACAGACTCCCTTTTATCTTCATTCTGGTCGTCTGTAGGCTCCTCATTTAAGTGTCCTACTTGAGACTGGTCAGTTGTTTCAGGGGTGGTTTCAGCAGAGCCTGCATTTTGTGGCTCTGGCAGTCTGAGATCTGGGTCAGATTCATCCTGCAGTGAAGTCGTTGTCTTCTGGGAGCTGGGTGCTATGTCCTCTATGTTGTCACTGCCACTCAAAGGTACAAGCTCTGTTTGTTCTTCTTTGCTGGAGCTGGCTATTTCCCCCTGTTCTTCCTCCACTGCTACACCTGATGTCACCTTCTCTGTCAGTAAATGGGTATACTTCTTCTTCAGTACCACCATCTTTGTGCCCCCCTCATCTTTCACCACTGCTATGTTATTGACAAACCTCTTAAAGAGTTCCCGGTTGTTTGCCTTTTCTTGAGGGTCAGGAGACTCCACCACAGGCTTGAACTTTCTGAGCAGTTCTGAGTTCTTCACCTTCCCCCCCTGATCCAGTAGAAAGTTCAGCACAACTTCTTGTGTTACAGCCATTCTCCTCTTTCACATTCAGAGGGTGGTGGAGGGGATCTTATCTGCTGAGAAGTCCAGAGCTGCCTCTGTTACATGTCTTCTCCTTGTGTCTTATGTACAAGTTACCTGTTGCTTCCGGGGTGAAACTTTGTGATCAGCTCTGCTACGCCCAGCTCTGCCTGATCAGTCAATAAAGAGGGGGAGGGGAGCAGCCTGCAGGCGGAAGCTAGGGGTTGTAGTGCCTGAGTCTGCTGTTACCTGGAGTAGTCAACACCTGACAGGTGAGATCACATCTACTTTCAGTATCTCATTGTGACTGGTCTTATCACATTGCAACCATAAAAGAATCATGATTTCCTGTAGGCAAGCAACAGAAGAGGTATGAAATAGATCATTAATTCATCTAAGTATTACAAATGTCCTGCCAGATTTACTGAGCCTGTTTCTAACTGCATTAGCCTGGACTGACAGTCTAGATTTGGATTAAATCTGATGTATTGTTATTTATACTTAAAAAAAAATTGCTACAAATAGGAAAAATCAAGAGCTGTATGAACTGGATTGTTTTTTTTTTGTTTTTTTGTTTTTTTTGGGGGGGGGATTGTGTGTCCATAGCTGTCATTACAGTTTCATAAGGGGATCTTGCCTAGTTTTCCCAGACTCCTGAATGAAATAATTGCTTAGCTCTGTAGTGATACACCCCCTACTAACATGTATCTGCAGATATACGCAGATCTGCTATTCAGGAGTGTAGAAAAGCTGGGTGGTTTCCACTATGGAGGCTGTGATAGATGACAAGATATATAATGTATTATTAATATTCTGCAGGTTTTGTTAGAATGTGTGCTGCCCATTCTGTGCATTGGGGACTGCAAATTGTGGTCCCCAATGAACTGCCACCATCCATGTGGTTGTCACAGACAGATGCAGACCCATTCAACTTGAATGGGTCCGTGATCCATCCGCACCGCAAAAAAATGTAGAGGCACGGATAGAAACCCCACCGAAGCACTCTGTACTGCTTCCATGGGGTCCATGGCTCCATTCTGCACCTTCCGGATTGTGGACCAGTTCAAATGAATGGGTCTGCATCCGTGATTTGGTGCACAAATGGCTGGGAAAAATGATTTTTAAAAATTTGTAAATGTGCTTGTAAAACCAGTCCTGCTACTATCATTTCAAGAGAGGCTGCCATCCAGCTTTCCACAGTGTGAATCGTTGACATCTGAATAAGCTCATAGGTAGGGTGACCATATTTTGGATTTCAAATTTTTAAGATTTTCAAGATTTTTTTTTTAACATCCCCAATCTCTGCAGTGTCCTCAGTATACCCCCACAGTGCACACAGTATAAACAATGGCTACCTTATTGCCCCCAGTATCTATAATGGCCACCTGTAGCGCAACCAGTATCTATAAAGTGCTCCCCAGGGTAAAAAGCCCCCAATATTGTCCCTGTATATAAAATGGCCCCCATAGTGCCTTCAATTTTAGTTGGGTCTAAGAAAAAATTATTCACCTCATCCAATTGCACGCGCTGACAATAGAAGGAACAAGAAGGACCTGCCATTCCCAGAATCACTATGTCAAGACATTGGGAGTGGTCCTTCCTGTGCAGAGTGAGTGTCAGCGTGTTCCATTGGATGGGGACTTTTTTGGCTTTTTTTCTGGTCACACATTTGTAATATGCATTTTCTTAGTCTCATCCACTTGCTGTGGAAAACTTCAGTAATAAATCCTGAACATAACTTGACCTGCAATGCTTATTTTAAATCTGCAGCATGTCAGTTGCAATTCAGAGGGTAAAATCTGCTGCAAACTTATAAAAATCCACACCATTTATTGAGATTTTTGCTGCTGCATAATACTGACAGATACATTGTGCACTCATTACTGCAGAAAATCTGCAGTGGATCCGGAACATGGAGCCGTATCCAAAAGGTGGCATAGATCATGAGCAGGACTGTTTTTTTATCTTCTCCTTGGGCTACACAAAATAGGTTGGTGTATTATGGGACAGGCATTGGATGTGATTTGTGTGTACATAGGGTAGTGTCCATCTGCACAGAAAAGTGGCATGGAGTCCATTTCTGCACATGCTTAATCAGACTGTAAGGGAACATAAAAAGCGACTGCAAAACGACAACAAAAATCTAGTAAAGTAAAAAACTGCATCAGAACTGAGCTACACTGTGAACAGGGCCTTAAAAAGTGCAGGTATAATAAAGGTAGGATAACCTTGAATGTGTTTGTGGCTTGGCCCATAGCCACCATAGTTGTACTGTTGTGCTCAGGGACATTTATTTGCTTTAGTCAACAGAAATACCACATTGCTTTCCAGCAGAAGATCATAATAACATGCATGGGCGGACTGGGATATTAAAGTGGCCCTAGAAAAAAACTAAAAATGGCCCCAAATTGTCAGAAGGTGGGACAATACATGTAGGCGGGGTCAGCAATATCATAGTGCAAAATACTGTCCCCATCATAACCATATACCTCAGTGCAGCACAATCTTCTGTCAAACTAATTTAATCAGTTTCTATGAGGAGGTAAGTTCTAGACTTGACCGCGGCGAATCAATGGATGTCGTATATATGGACTTCTCCAAAGCATTTGACACTGCACCAAATAAAAGGTTAGTATATAAAATGAGAATGCTTGGCCTGGGAGAAAATGTCTGTATGTGGGTAAGTAACTGGCTCAGTGATAGAAAACAGAGGGTGGTTATTAACGGTACACACTCAGATTAGATCACTGTACCTAGTGGGGTCAGTATTGGGCCCTATTCTCTTCAATATATTTATTAATGATCTTGTAGAAGGCTTGCACAGTAAAATATCGATTTTTGCAGATGACACTAAGGTGGGTAAAGTAATTAACAAAGAAGAGGACAGTACACTGCTACAGAGGGACCTGGATAGATTGGAGGCTTGGGCAGAGACGTGGCAGATGAGGTTTAACACTGACAAATGTAAGGTTATGCATATGGGAAGGAATAATGCAAGTCACCAGTACATACTAAATGGTAAAACACTGGGTAACACTGACATGGAAAAGGACCTAGGAATTTTAGTGAACAGCAAACTAAGCTGTAGAAACCAGTGTCAGACAGCTGCTGCCAAGGCCAATAAGATAATGGGTTGCATCAAAAGAGGCATAGATGCCCGTGATGAGAACATAGTCCTGCCACTTTACAAATCACTAGTCACACATGGAGTACCGTGTACAGTTCTGGGCTCCTGTGAACAAGGCAGACATAGCAGAGCTGGAGAGGGTTCAGAGGAGGGCAACTAAAGTAACTGGAATGGGTGGACTACAGTACCCAGAAAGATGATCAAAATTAGGGTTATTCACTTTAGAAAAAAGACGACTGAAGGGAGATCTAATAACTATGTATAAATATATCAGAGGTCAGTACAGAGATCTGTCCCATGGTCTTTTTATCCCAAGGACTGTGACGAGGGGCCATCCTCTGCGTCTGGAGGAAAGAAGGTTTGTTCACAAACATAGAAGAGGATTCTTTACGGTAAGAGCAGTGAGACTATGGAACTCTCTGCTTGAGGAGGTGATGATGGTAAGTTCACTAAAAGAGTTCAAGAGGGGTCTGGATGTATTTGTCCAATTGGAACTATGATGAGCATTTGAATTAATGCAACTATGGTAACTATACAGTCCTGAACATAAGAAATGTATACAATTACTACTTATTTATAGGGCTCCCATTAATATACTTAAAGGGTTTGTCTCACTTCAGTAAATGGCATTTATCATGTAGAGAAAGTTAATACAAGGCACTTACTAATGTATTGTGATTGTCCATATTGCCTCCTTTGCTGGCTTGATTCATTTTTCTATCACGTTATACACTACTCATTTTCATGGTTATGACCACCCTACAATCCAGTGGTCGTGCTTGTACACTATAGGAAACGGCTCCGTCCTATGCTCCCGTCGTCCCAGCCAACAGAGAGCCAGCGCTTATTTCCTACGGCGTGCAACATGTCCACCACTGCTGGATAACAAGGTGATCATAACCATGGTGATGAGTAGTCTGTAATGTGATGGAAAAATGAATCAAGCCATCAAAGGAGGCAATATGGACAATCACAATGCATTAATAAGTGGCTTGTATTAACTTCCTCTACATAATAAATGCTGTTTGCTGATGTGAGACAACCCCTTTAAAAGGTTGTTTGTGATGGGATAAAACTAGAACATGCCATTGCTTACGAATCTGTGGTGATCCAACTGCCCTCACCACGTAGATGGCATATTATTAGCACTGTCTTTAAGCAATGACGTCACTATACACTCCTATTGACCTTATTCTGTGTGTGTGTGTGTGTGTGTGTAATAACAGACATAACAGTAGCATGGCTTACAGCAGCAAATCTGTCTTCATACATAAAAATTTCATATCCTGTACAGGCCTATAGGTACAAAGCTAACATGGTACTTTTTCTTGTATTCACTGTATTCTAATGTACTGTACCTCTATTACTGTATTGGTGGTTATACAGCTTGGCAGAGATTGGGGCTCACACATGTGAACACTGTAGCATTGCACCCCAAGGTTGCTTCCTAGGTTGGGCTGGCCCATAAATAGGACAAGCTAATGCACCTCATTGTCAGTTGGTTGGTGAGTGCTGCTGAGTCTAGGCACACCTGCAGCCAATCATGTCAGACTGTACAGAGACACCCTCAACTGGTAACACCCAGCAGTACCTTACTACAAGCTGCTGGCAATTCATTCATAAATTTCTAGTAGAAATAATAAAGGAGTGGCAGAACATAGTCATAAGAATAGATGCTCAAAAATTATTACATGGGGAATTCAAGTAGTTACCAAGACATGTCCGGCAAGGTAACTAGTCCTCTTTAAGAAACCACCCAGTTTATTATTATAGATGTATCATGTGACTTCTAGATATAGAGATATAGGGAGTCCCTGAGGAAGCGATAGCGAAACGTGCGTCGGGGCTGGAGGTGGCACTGGTCTGTATTATACCTTATACCCTGTATGTGTCATTATTGGATTGTGATTTATATTACTTATATTGATATTGCACTTGCACTTTAGTTGACATCTTTGTATGACTTATGTATGGAAACATTTGATTAAATTGTACTGATCCCGGTTTGCCCCTCCATCATTGTGTAAGGTTACCACCATTTTTTATCTTTCTTTAGTATTTTTTTCATGAATCAATAAAGTGACAAACTTTCATACATTGGTGTGCTCTGACAATTATTGGTGCTGTTTAATGGGGCCCTAGTCACACCCTTTGATCTTTGTTTGTGTGCCCCCTACTTTTGTATTGGTGCTTTATTTCTAGATATAGAGGAAGGCCAGCCACCATCTTCGTTTCCTAGGGACCCCCATAATTAATCATCTTGTAAAGTCTTGCTGCTGTCTGCAACTGTGTGAGCAGGTAATATTTGAATGCAACAATGTAATGGGCCCCAGAATGAATTTTACTGGTGGGCCCTAGGCATCCCAGTGCAATGCTGCTCTAAAGGACATTTTCCAGTCTTTCCAAATAACCACAGACGTGCTATTCTGTATTTGTTAACCCTTTCTGCAGGGAATGAAATGAGGGAATGGCCAGTCCGTCTGGGGTAGGTGCCAAAGGACGCTTCACCAAATTTTTCCCAAAAAAAAAACACATTAAAATGGCTATGTCCTGGCCTGCAGGGAGAGTGTAATATTGGTGTACATCATTGTACTTTGCAGCAACATGTATAGCTTGTTCTTTCTGATAGTGAAACCGTTACTGTGCATCACCTGTGACAGGCAGGTCTCATACAAGTATAAGGACAAGCAACCAACAATCCTAGCTAACCCCTACCTTAGGCTACTTTCATACTAGCGGCAGGGGTGTCCAGCAGGCTGTTCCAGCAAGTGAACAGCCTGCCGGATTCGTGCTGCCGCTAGTGCATGTGTGTGGCCGTAACTACGCTCCGTCCCAATTCACTATAATGGGGGCAGGCTGGATATGTTGTATTTTTAGTCCGGTTGCCTCTTGGCATGTTTGCCGCGATGTGGCCGGAACTCTGGCTCGCCCCCATTATAGTGAATGGGGACGGAGCGTAGTTCCGGCCGCACACGTGCACTAGCAGCAGTTCGGAACAGCCTGCCAGACACCCCTGCCGTTAGTGTGAAAGTAGTCTAAACCAAAAGAAATACATGACTGCTGAATTATCCCCCTTTCACACGAGCGGGAGACTCGCATGTCTCCCGCAACGCATCTACAGGGCTGGACTCGGCACGGACAGGGATCGCATAGCATTATATGCGATCCCATTCAGTGCCGGAGTCCAGCCCTGTAGATGCGTTGCAGGAGACATGCGAGTCTCCCGCTCGTGTGAAAGTAGCAATTATTCACCCCAATTTGAGAATCAATGAGTACTAGAATTGCTTATCTATTAAACAAGGTGGACACCCCAGTAACAGTCAAATTGGAAAGCTTATTCATCCCAATTTGAAAATCAATGCATAATAGAATTGCTTATCTATTTAACAAGGAGGACACTGTTTAATTAGATGGCTCTGTGCCCTTCACTGGGATGAATGCAAACTGTGCTCCCTCCTATAGGTCCCTTCAACTTCAGATTACAGTCCCTGCCCTGTCCCTGCAGTTTCCGTATGATCTCCCTACACTGACCCTGCACTCTCCTTATCCCCTATCCAATAGTCCACAATTAAAAGCTTTAAGCAACACTGTTCCTAGCGCTTCTCACACCTCTCCCTATGCTCAGCTCAGTGAAATGAGCGACCGTGCAGGATGAGGCCTTTAGAAGGCTATGACATCACAGGGGCTAGCTGCTGATTGGCTGCCTGCATGGCATTATGGGTGATCTCACATTCCCAGGCTTCTTGCTTTCACTTTGTAACACTTGTAGCTGCCATTTTAGGAAAAAACGATTTGTTATCACAAAGCGCAAGGAAATTTGGATTAATTGCAAATTGAATTTTTCCTAAACTTCATATCAAATTCCACTTTGGATTCTTCTATTTGTTCAACGCTAGAAAATGCCTTACTGACATTACATGGCCTTATAAGATGTGTGGTCTCTTTCCTTCAGGGGTACTTTGGTAGTAGAGTTGCTCCTTTGGCAGCTGCAGTCTCAGAGACTACTCTGCTCAGACTAGACTCTTAACTTGTCAGGGGACGGATGTGGTCCATCACCCTGTTAACCTAAACAGTCTGATCATGTATATAGCTCATAGGTTTAAATGATGCATAGAGAGATAAGTGCCCAAACAAGAAATCACAATATATAACTTGGCAACACCAAATTAACCCTTTTGGCAATAATCACCCCTTTGCAGTAGTCCTCTGGGGTACTGCATTCACCTTCACGATCAGATGAATGAAGAGTTTGTAGTTTGGTGTGTGTGTGTGTGACTATAGACAATATGCTATATTTTGGAAACCTCTGCTTGCAAATTCAAACTTGTAATTTATACATTTAAACGTCTGTTGTTTCTGAACTATAAGCTGCCCTTGAGTGCAGCTATCAATGACTGACTATGTATTAACAGTGAATGCAATCAATTGCTGGTAACGTGCCCCCCCCCCCCAATGCACAAATGTGGTCAGAAATAATAGAGATGCATGCATGTTTTTCCACAACACTATATATCAATCTGCATAGCTCCTCCTGTTCTGTAACCTGCTGCCTGCATATTGCTCTGCATTTTCATTGTGACAACTTCCCTTTAAGGTTTCATTAATTAAATAACAATAAAAATGCTAAATGATAGTCATGTATTTAATAAAGATTTACATTAAATAGACCGTTAAATAATTAGCAAGTTCTAAAACACATAACATGGCATGATAATTACTACTCTGTTAGAACAACATTTAACCTCTTAAAAAAGCCGACTGGGTGGTAATAGGGTGGATCACCCTGCTGAAGCTGTAATCAGTATGTGCCAAAGGCATAATTACGAAATCATTATGATAATTGTAGTCAGAGTATTTTACTTATGTGCTATAGTAACACAAAAAAATCATGTCTGAACACTTATCACACTTCTAGCATGTTAGCAGCTTATTAAATATCCAGTTCACTTCTGAAAATAATCAGTTCATTATGGGTAGCGGTTTAGGGGTATTTTTTAAACTTATTGGGACGAGGTGAGGGACGAATCACTTAAAGGGGTTCTGTAGTTCTTTAAAACTGATGATCTATCCCCTGAATAGATCATCAGCATCTGATCGGCGGCGGTCGGACACCCGGGACCCCTGCCGATCAGCTGTTTGAGAAGGCAGCGCTGCGGCCTTCTCTGTGTTTACCGCAGGCCCAGTGATGTCACGACTAGTATCACTGGCCTGGGCGGGGCTAAGCTCCATTCAAGTGAATAGAGCTTAGCCCTGCCCAGGCCAGTGAAACTAGTCGTGACGTCACTGGGCCTGAGGAAAACAAAGAGAAGGCAGTGGCGCTCCTGCAGCGCCGCTGCCTTCTCAAACAGCTGATTGGCAGGGGTCCCGGGTGTCAGACCGCCGCCGATCAGATGCTGATGATCTATCCAGGGAATAGATCATCAGTTTAAAAAAAAACTACAGAACCCCTTTAAATTACCTGGAATCTATGTCTGCGTTTCCCCCATGATATTCCAACACATGGGTGGCCAAGAGGGTCTCACATTTGTGCTTAACATCTAAAAGGTGATCCTCTATCCTCCTACGTAGCTCTCGTTTAGTCTTGCCGACATAGTTTAAAGGGCAACTACATGTGCATAAATATACAACCTATGTTCTTTCCATATTGAACTACTCATGAAGCTGTTAGCTCTTAAAATATAAAGACAAGCGATACATCCTCCACACTTATACATCCCCATTGGTTTCCAGTCCAGCCAAGTCCCTGTGGGTTTTGGTTTTTGATACATACTATGTACCAAACCAGGTTCGGAACTGGCCCACAGGGGAACAGGTGAATCTGCCGGTGCTCCCCTGAGCAAGGTGGGCCCCTAGTCCCCCACGCCCTGCACAAGTGGCACATGGCACAGTAGACTGACATGTAGATAGGCTGGCTGAGATGCTCTACAGTACATTGCCTATGTACGTATAAAAAAACTGGGTAGTGTGGACAGGTAGTATATGCATGTAGCTTTACAGCGGGCCCCTAGAGTGAATTTTAGTGGTGGGCCCTGGGCAGCCCAGTCCGACACTGTACCAAACGATCCCTAATTGACCCGCCCTTTCTGAATGTGATAGACTGATGGTGGACGGTTAACTGAGTAGCTGATTGATGGAAGCATTCCTTCTCGACAGTCGGCTTCTCGTTCAATGAAGGAGACTGCACATTCACATGCAGCGATCTCCTTAACTAAGGAATCATGACTTCTGAGCAGCAGATCACTGTTTAGACCACACAATCTGCTGCCCAGAAGCCATGATCGGTGGCACATTTAGACGGCCAGATGATTGGGAACGGCTGTTCGCAGGAACGATCGTTATCAATAATCTGGACAATTATTGGTGCATCTAAATGGGCCAATGAGGAAAAGAACTGGACTGTTGCTCAGTGGTCAAAGGTGTTGTTCTCAGATGAAAGTAAATTTTGCATTTCATTTGGAAATCAAGGTCCCAGAGTCTGGAGGAAGAGTGGAGAGGCCTCAATCCAAGCTGCTTGAGGTCTAGTGTGAAGTTTCCACAACCAGTGATGGTTTGGGGAGCCATGTCATCAGCTGGTGTAGGTCCACTGTGTTTTATCAAGACCAAAGTCACTGCAGCCATCTACCAGGAAATTTTAAAGCACTTCATGCTTCCCTCTGCCGACAAGCTTTTTGGAGATGGAATTTTTATTTTCTAGCAGGACTTGGCACCTGTCCACACTGCCAAAAGTACTAATGCCTAATAACCACAGTATCACTGTGCTTGATTGGCCAGCAAATTCGCCTGACCTTAACCCCATAGAGAATCTATGGGGTATTGTCAAGAGAAAGATGAGACACCAGACCCAACAATGCAGATGAGCTGAAAGGGAACCTGTCACCTCCTTTTCTGAAAATGAGCTGTTAACAGTACCTTAAAGTAGAGCCAAGTGTGATCCTAATGCTGTTGTTGAAACTGAGAACTGCCGGATGAAAACGCTGAAAACTGAACTTTTAATCTTGCTGCGTGGGCTTTCCGGTGTGGGCTTGAAGTCAAGGGGGCAGCGGCCTCCTTGCTTCAAGTCAAGAAAGCCACTCCCCACTTGCGCTTGACTGACAGTTAGCCCGGGTGCCGGGATCGCACAGTACTCAGTCGCGCAACGCGTATGCGCGAGATTTCGGGAGAAGTTGAAAGCCGGATTTGGATACCAAAAGATTTCCCAAGCTTTAAACATCCCAAGGAGCACTGTGCAAGCGATCATATTGAAATGGAAGGAGTATCAGACCACTGCAAATCTACCAAGACCCGGCCGTCCCTCTAAACTTTCATCTCAAACAAGGAGAAGACTGATCAGAGATGCAGCCAAGAGGCCCATGATCACTCTGGATGAACTGCAGAGATCTACAGCTGAGGTGGGAGAGTCTGTCCATAGGACAACAATCAGTCGAACACTTCACAAATCTGGCCTTTATGGAAGAGTGGCAAGAAGAAAGCCATTTCTCAAAGATATCCATAAAAAGTCTCGTTTATAGTTTGCCACAAGCCACCTGGGAGACACACCAAACATGTGGAAGAAGGTGCTCTGGTCAGATGAAACCAAAATCGAACTTTTTGGAAACCATGCAAAACGATATGTTTGGCATAAAAGCAACACATCATCCCCACTGTCAAACATGGTGGTGGCAGCATCATGGTTTGGGCCTGCTTTTCATCAGCAGGGACAGGGAAGATGGTTAAAATTGATGGGAAGATGGATGGAGCCAAATACAGGACCATTCTGGATGAAAACCTGTTGGAGTCTGCAAAAGACCTGAGACTAGGATGGAGATGTATCTTCCAACTAGACAATGATCCCAAACATAAAGCAAAATCTACAATGGAATGGTTCAAAAATAAACATATTGAGGTCTGAAAACTGCTGTTCACAAACGCTCTCCATCCAACCTCCAAAGAGCTCGAGCTGTTTTGCAAGGAAGAATGGGCAAGAATTTCAGTCTCTAGATGTGCAAAACTGATAGAGACATACCTCAAGCGACTTGCCGCTGTAATCGCAGCAAAAGGTGGCGCAACAAAGTATTAATGCAAGGGGGCCGAATAATTTTGCACGCGACACTTTTTCAGTTTTATTATTACAAAAAAAGTTTAAATGATCCAATAAATTTTGTTCCACTTCACAACTGTGACCCACTTGTTGTTGATTCTTCACAAAAAATTTAAAATGTTATATCTTTTTGTTTGAAGCCTGAAATGTGGCAAAAGGTTGAAAAGTTCCAGGGGGCTGAATACTTTCGCAAGGTACTGTATAGTACCACCGGGACTTGTTTTATAACAACTTTAGACTACCTGCACACGTGTGTGGGCTGTATTGCAGAAATTTTGTATTAATTTCCTTGCATTTACTCACCAAATGTGCACAAAAATGTTAGTTTCGGTTTTTGGCATGGATTTGATGCAGTTTTACCCTAGATTTTACCCTTACATTGAAAATGGTGAAATCTTCACAAAACAACCGCACAAAGAATTGACATGCTGCACGTTTCAAAATCTGCAAGGCAGGTCAATTTTCACATGGAACAACAAGGCAAAGTTTACATGAGATTTGTCTAATCTCATACACTTTGCTGGTACTGTATTACGTTGCGGTTTTTCTGCACGAGAATCTGTTCTGAAAAATAGCGCATAATCTGGAACATGTGCAGGTAGCCCTAGACTCTGAAGATAATTTGTTTCATTTGTGACCAGTTTCTGCAAAGCTAGTAGTCATTTTATAGTTGCTGCAACTTGACTCCGGGTATGGCAAAGGTGAACTGTATCACCTACAAGATTAGCATGCATTTTTTTCATAACTAGTAATTCTTGTTTGACTTGGTCACAGGAATGCTTATTTGTGTGCTTGCCTTTTCATGATGTGGCATTAGCAGTTCTTAGGAAAAAGTGGCCTTGGATAAAAAAAAACAACTACATAATCAACTACTTAGTGTAAATTTCAAAATAATCTGCAACATGATAAATATAAACTACTTTATGAATGTGAAAAAACTGCCCTGTTGCTATAATCCTGTAATTATCCAGATTATCAGAAGCTGAAAAGCTGCAAAATATTGCTGCTGTTCTGGCTATTATGATGTAGTGTTTTTATGGTAATAAATCGTCTGAAAATGACATGCATAAAATCCGTTTTTTTTTATTGTAACCATTTTTACTTAAATATTGGCTGTATTTATTTTGTGGCATTTATTTAATTTTCCAGTCTAAATTAAAAAAAAATATTGAAATATTCCGGTTTTCACATTGGTCACTCGAGCAGTTATAACAGGCTGATGCTTCCAGTTTTCTGTAGCTTACTTTTCAGCTTTGCTTTGTAGACTGAGACAGGGTCAGCAGAGCATCGGCAAGTTAATGATAACTCACGGAGGCCTAGATAAGGCAGGATAGTAACACTATAGCTGCGTAAGACTCAGCATGCATGTCCCCTGGTCTCTGGAGAAGGAGTTATACTCAGTCACTTCTTGACTGTACTATCCAGGTGCATTTTTCTATGCCATTTCATAGTTTATAAGGCTGTAAAGACATCTGTCCCTCTAGTTCAGCAGCCATGAATCGCGCATCCTGCTGTACTTATTATACAGACAATACAAAATGAAAGTATGTATCCTAATAAGTGCTTCAGAACCTCCTTATGTAGAACAGCCTGAATGTTACTAGTTGGCTAAGAAAGAACTCTTCTTTCACTACTCCAGCAACCAGAAATTTTCCAGGTTTCCCACCTAATTTGTAGACAAAGGAACCCTTTCTCTGACAAACGTATTTTTCGGGTAGCTTAAAGCCTATGTACACAATTAGGGGCATTTTTTTTTTCTAATTCCATTTTGCACATTTTGGGCAAAAAAATAATTTTTTCATTTGGTCTTTATTTAAGATATTGAGCCATCTTTATTTAAGATATTGAGCCATTTTGTCACAAAGGCTTAACTGTCTACCTGTGTGAAGGATCAGGGCAAGCAGCACAGGGTCAATCTGGCGAACAGGCAGAGGTCAAGCTAGGAACCTTTTGCTCAGGCACCATCCAACGGGGGAAGGGGCCATAGGCTTGGGACAAATTAGCTCTGCATGTGCTGGTCCTTTTGAGACCTAGGAAGAACATGCATGTCAATGGGATTGTGCACCAGCCAGAGCAGGAGGAAGGGAGCAGGGAAGGCTGCAAGCGGTGAAGCGTGAGTCAGTGGCAGAGTTGAGAACAGTTGTGCCCACCGGGAGTGAGGCAATTTGGGCAGATACTTGCCATTGGCATAACAATGTCCATAGCAGAGGTTTGCTGTCTGGGAAATTAGGGAGTAATTACAGCTCTATCTTCAAATAGAGGGGCATGCCGCCAGCTTTAACGTGAACCTGTTACCATGAAAATGCAGTGTATAGGCACCATGTTATGGAGCAATTTTATATATAGTTTATGGGGGAAAAAATCTGTTAAACTTGTAATTTATAAATTTAAATGTCTGCTCATTCTAGGCTTTGAAGTCAAGGAGGTGGTCCTATCAATGATTGACAGCTATCTTTGTATGCACAGCCATAAAGGGAAAGCTGTCAATCGCTGATGGGACCGGCTCCTAGACATCAAAGCCCAGAATGAACAGGAATTTTAAAGTTCTACTGAATCTTTTCTAACAAAACTTTATATCAATCTGCTCAGCTCCTCCTGCTCTATAACATGCCACCTGCAGTTCAGCATAAAGGGTTCCCTTTAAATAAAGCCAGTGTCAAGGAAGAGGAGAGGAATCATAAGAACTGTAATCTTTTACATTGGTAATCTTGTCCACAGCAAGCCCAGGCAGCATGAAAACAGCTGTGCTTCACAAAGGTGGGCAAGATAATGAAACTGAGCTGTACCTACTTTTTAATGATAATGGCATCAACTTTTAGGTATTTTGTTTTTAAACCCCTTTCATCTGTTTCTCCTGTATCTGACGCAATTTCATTGCATTTATACAGGATATGTGATAAATGTTTGACTGCTCGGATCACCACCAATCACTAGAATGGGGAGCTTGAGTCCCTTTACGTCCTCCTCGCTGCAGTGAGTAGTAGTTTGAAAGGTGTGACAGTCACGCATGTGTGCTTCAAAGTCTTTGTGACTACCAAAGATGGCGTGGTGTAGTATTGACATCATATGAAGGTCTCCATTTACAAGGCCATATTGGGGTTCTATGAAGGAGCCATGTATTTCATAAATTAATGTTTTTAACATATACCACTTTGTTACACAATAAATTTATATTATGTAAATATGCAAATTCTAGGGCTTGCCTCAACAGATATGACTGGCAGAAATGTGACTTGTATACAGTACAGACCAAAAGTTTGGACACCTTCTCATCTAAAGATTTTCTGTATGTTCATGACTATGAAAATTGTAGATTCACACTGAAGGCATCACAACTATGAATTAACACATGTGGAGTTATATACTTAACAAAAAAGTGTGAAACAACTGTAAGTATGTCTTATATTCTAGGTTCTTCAAAGTAGCCACCTTTTGCTTTGATTACTGCTTTGCACACTCTTGCATTCTCTTGATGAGTTTCAAGAGGTAGTGACCTGAAATGGTTTTCACTTCACATGTGTGCCCTGTCAGGTTTAATAAGTGGGATTTCTTGCCTTATAAATGGGGTTGGGACCATGAGTTGTGTTGGGTAGAAGTCAGGTGGATACACAGCTGATAGTCCTACTGAATAGACTGTTAGAATTTGTATTATGGCAAGAAAAAAGCAGCTAAGTAAAGAAAAACGAGTGGCCATCATTACTTTAAGAAATGAAGGTCAGTCAGTCCGAAAAATTGGGAAAACTTTGAAAGTGACCCCAAGCGCAGTCGCAAAAACCATCAAGCGCTACAAAGAAACTGGCTCACATGAGGACCGCCCCAGGAAAGGAAGACCTCTGCTGCGGAGGATAAGTTCATCCGAGTCACCAGCCTCAGAAATCGCAGGTTAACAGCAGCTCAGATTAGAGACCAGGTCAATGCCACACAGAGTTCTAGCAGCAGACACATCTCTACAACAACTGTTAAGAGGAGACTGTGTGCAGCAGGCCTTCATGGTAAAATAGCTGCTAGGAAACCACTGCTAAGGACAGGCAACAAGCAGAAGAGACTTGTTTGGGCTAAAGAACACAAGGAATAGACATTAGACCAGTGGAAATCTGTGCTTTGGTCTGATGAGTCCAAATTTGAGATCTTTGGTTCCAACCACTATGTCTTTGTGCGACGCAGAAAAGGTGAACGGATGGACTCTACATGCCTGGGTCCCACCGTGAAGCATGGAGGAAGATGTGTGATGATGTGGGGGTGCTTTGCTGGTGACACTGTTGGGGATTTATTCAAAATTGAAGGCATACTGAACCAGCATGGCTACCACAGCATCTTGCAGCGGCATGCTATTCCATCCAGTTTGCGTTTAGTTAGACCATCATTTATTTATCAACAGGACAGACCCCTCCAGGCTGTGTGAGGGCTATTTGACCAAGAAGGAGAGTGATGGGGTGCTACGCCAGATGACCTGGCCTCCACAGTCACCAGACCTGAACCCAATTGAGATGGTTTGGGGTGAGCTGGACCGCAGAGTGAAGGCAAAAGGGCCAACAAGTGCTAAGCCTCTCTGGGAACTCCTTCAAGACTGTTGGAATACCATTTCAGGTGACTACCTCTTGAAGCTCATCAAGAGAATGCCAAGAGTGTGCAAAGCAGTAATCAAAGCAAAAGGTGGCTACTTTGAAGAACCTAGAATATAAGAACTATTTTCAGTTGTTTCACACTTTAAGTATATAATTCCACATGTGTTAATTCATAGTTTGATGCCTTTAGTGTGAATCTACAATTTTCATAGTCATGAAAATACAGAAAACTCTTTGAATGAGAAGGTGTGTCCAAACTTTTGGTCTGTACTGTATGTCCAACTTTGTGTTATCTCAACCAAGCTTGTGGCCATCCATTAAGGTACAGACTATCTAGTCCAAGTCCATACAGCAAACACAAATTCCAGCTTTAGGATTAGACAGAAGATGGTGTCTCCCGTATTAACTATTCTTTATATTTATGCTGTTGGTCCTCATCCCATTTCTGAAGTGAGTACAACATCCCTTTCATGTGATTCTTCATGTAATTATCCAGTCTGCACGCCTCCTCTTTCTTGCTTCACTTGAAATGTGTCCTGTTGTTGGTAATGACAGGGCTTATATTATACACTGCCACCCATAAATGCAAGTATTTCTGCTTTTTTTCTGTCTCCCTCTCTCCCTGAATCACGCATCAACTGTCACATTGTTAAAAGCTGCTGTCGAGCGCAGTGCAAACAATAGTGGTTTTCGGCATCAAGTGAGCTAAGTGAATTCATGTGGAGGAAAATAATGATTCACTATAATGATTGAACTTTGGAATTTGGTATTAATTGGATTCACGTATTTTACTGTCCAAGCCTTTTTATGCTGTTATTTGGGGTTGTCCGAGATTATAAGAATATGTGGGCAAAGGCAGGCAGTGTGATAAAATAACACCAGTACTTCCGCTCCGCCAATCAGGTGCCAGTCTTTGTTTAGTTGGCCGCAGAGAAGACGTGACCATTGTAGACAGTCGCTGACATCAATAGTGTATGGTTTAAGACCCCAGAGGCCAGAGATTGGCATGTCATTACTGAGCCAAGTAAAGGCCAGCAGGGAGCACTCGAGCAGCAGCACTGGAGCAGTGGAGGATCAGTCAGGTGATTATTGGCTCATTTCTTGTTTTACCACTTGGCCTGCCATATTTTATGATTTCAAACATCTGTAAGTCCAAGCAGTAGACAACTGGTTCTAGTTAGACCTATGCACAAAGTCTGGACACTACCCCTTAACTGGTGTAATTTGTGGAAAATTGACTTCCAATGCGTAAAAGTATTAATTGAAGGGGAAGCTGCATTATTTTGTGGAAGAAACCTTTTTGGATGCCATTTTGAAATCCATCGTATGGAATTCAGCTCAGGTTTCTCCAATGGAAAAGGGTCAGATCTGCATGAGAAGAGTCATGATTATTCATGAATTCCTGGAGGTTTTTTCGGTCATGCATTTTCGTTTTGCGCTCCCTGCCTTCAAACAGCCATAACTCTTTTATTTTTCTGTTCACATAGCTGTATGAGGGCTTGTTTTTTGCGGGACAAGTTGTACTTTCCAACGCCACCATTTAATATTGCATATAGTGTAGTGGGAAGCGGGAAAAAAAATTCCAAATCAGGTGAAATTGCAAAAAAAATGCTATTCCGCTACAGTTCTACGGGTTTCTTATTTACAGCGTTCGATGTGCATTAAAACTGATCCGTTATTTTCATTCTACTGGTCAGTACGAATCTGGCAATACCTAATATGTATAGTTTTTCCTTCGTTTTGATAGTGGAAAAAAAAATTAGAAAGTTGCCCCTTTTTTTTTTTTTTTTTTTCCTTGTCATATCTTGACCCCCTATAACTTTTTGGTATTTATGTGTACAGAGCTGTATGGGGGCTCATTTTTTGCGGGACAATCTGAAGATTTTATTAATACCATTCTGGGGTGCGTATGACTTTTTGATCACTTTTTATTTAATTTTTTTTTTAGAAAAAAAAGCGACAAAAAACGGCAAATTGCAATTTGGACGCTTTTTTCTGCCACACAATTCGCCGTATTGGATTTTTTTTTTATATTTTAAAAGTACGGGCGTTTTCGGTCACGGTGATACCCATGATGTCTATATTTAGTGTTATTTAGGTATTTATTTTTTACTTATACGGAAAGGGGGGTGATTTGAACTTTTATATCTTTTTTTTTATTTTTTATATATTTTTTAACATTTTAAAAAAATTTTTTTTTTTTTACTATTTGAATGCTGAAATATGAGCTTATATATTGTGGCTTTTTAATTTTCTTTATGAGCAATCATGGATTTACTAGAGGCAGTTAAATCCATGAATTGCTCATTTCTTATCCTGGCCTGCCATCTAGTGGCCAGAATAAGAATTGCACTTTGAAAACTGTAATCCTCACCAGCGAGGATTACAGTTTTCATATGGTGTACAGACACCCCGATTGTCCACACGGGGTGTCTGTACACCACCCGGAAGCGAACGCTTCCGGGTTTAGACGCAACTAGACGCATCTAGTCACCCCGGAAGACGCCGCCGACACAGTAGGTAGCGGCAAGTCTCTGCTGTTAGAAACCGCAGAGACTTGCCGGCCATGACGCCCGCTGCACCCGCGAGCGGGCGCCATGTGCCCGCATCGCCCCAGCGCCATACATGTACGGCGCTGGTACTGTAAGGGTTAAGCGAGGTCAAAATTTTCATGATGCTTTTCATGATGTGTTCCATGTGTCCACCATTCTGTTGGATCCACATTGTTAAACTTTTAATAGTCTTCATAAACATGCTGAACAACCGCAGGTAATACTTCTTCACAGCACCGTAGGATACACCATTTCAGTAACCCATACACAATATGTCGGACAGAAAGTAAATCCATATACACTCCCATGACTGCTGCAAGTAAATCAATAGCCTCAAGCTCTGACGTGTGCACAAATGGCATATGACTAGAAGTAGATTGTCCATAGACCTCATGACTGCCGGCCTGGTACATAATGAGCTGATGCTCTCAGCAATAATTAATACTAGGAGCATCAGGCACTTATGCACATGGCCAAGTGCTGTAGGTACCCTCCTGAATTAATCTGTATTGCGGTTCTCAGGTCCGTGATACAGTTGAAAACCGTGGTGAGCACAGCAGTATTTTGTGCAGGACTGTGGAATTTGGTTCTGTTGAGGCAGTATTTTGGGCTGCACTGCAGTATTGCAGGCCCCATCTACTTATGTTTTCCCTGCCAACTTATGTTGCCCCGCTTTCTGTCAATTTGGACCTGCCTACAACATGGGGCCACTTTTTAAGTTGCCCTGAAAAATAAAACGGCCAAGGACTGTACCCCATTGTGAGCTGTTTAAAATCAATTTTAATTTGCTGGATAACTCCTTCAAGGGTTTCTCTGGGAATAATGAGATTTTATTCAAGTGCCATCAGCCTGCCTCTCACATGATTCATACTTCCTTACAGAACTCCATATTCTGGACCCCAGAGTGTTGACATCCGCTGCAGTCATGGGCCGTCACAGCACTGGAGGCTTCACACAGCTGGCTACACACCATCAGTGATCAGTGGTGGTCAGCATGGACTGCAGCTACTAATTTTACCAGTGCTCCTAATGAGAGACCACAAGCACTGTGGTCTAGAAACATGTCAAGCACTTATAGGAGGCATATAGGTGTTGATATATTTCTCTGAGAGGAACTCTCCACTCAAACAGAGGGAAATAGGATAGATGGAGGTTGTAGTCATACCGCTGTGAGGGTGTTTGCAAAGATACTACAGGAGTTTGCATACTGGAAACTCCATATTATAATACATACTCCATCTCCGCCTGAGCAGATTGGAGGAGGTGAATTGGACTATACACATGTTTTCAACGTTCATAGGTTCCCCTCCAGCCTGTTTGCTGAACGTAATACACACTGAGCTTAGTGCCCAGTTTACCCTTTAAGAAGTATTTAAATAAATTCTTTTTTGTTTTATATTATCTATTACAGGCAGTGAAATTTATCTAAGTTCAACACCCATACCATATATCTTACGTTCATTGTATTGCAGATGTCCCTTGCTGTGATACCACCTGCCACTCGTGCCTGATTATGGTTATACAGATGCTGGATATCCAAGTTCTTTCTACATGGACCCTCAGTTTAAGGGGTTCTATGGGATTTACATATTGATGACCTATCCTCAGTCGATCAGCTGTTTGAGACGGCCGCAGCGCCCTGGTGAGCACCACGGCCACCTCGCAGCTTGCCAAGCACAGCGCAATACATTATATAGTGACTGTGCATGGTATCGCGCTCAGCCCCACTAACATCAATGGGGCTGAGCTGTGCCTAGGACATGTGACCGATGAACGAGACGTTACGTGGTCTAGGAAAAGGCCTAAGTGCTCACCAGTGTGCCTATTCATACAGCTGGGTCCAGGGAGTCGCACCCTCACCAATCTAATGTTGATTACCTATTCTGAGGATAGGCCATCAATATGTAAATCCCCTTTAAGCTAAGGTGGTTTTTGGCTGCTGTGCACGGGAGATCAGTGTCCCAATCCACTCCCAGACATTCTCAATGGGAGAGAGATCTGACGATCAAGCTGGTCAGCTCGATATATACCCCAAAGAGCACGTTGTATAGCATAAACAATGTGTGGGCAGGCATATCTCCTAACTGAGCCAAAAATGCAGTAGGACTGGTTCCACAATGTCCTGGACTTTGGTTAATGTTCCCTTCAAAAATACCAGATGGGAATGTCCATGATGGATATGGCAGCTGGTGTTGGTCCTGTGTGTCTCCGCACTATGCATGATGGCAGTAGGTGTTCTCCAGCCCTCCTCAGAACTCTTGATGCAGCCATCATTAATACCAAGGTAGAACTTGTTTTCATCACTGAACACTATTGTTTGCACTGTCCAAACAATATGAGCTGAGTTTACACTTGTCTGCCTCTTGACCATATAAGGCAACATATGAGTGGATTAACCCCTGAAAACAAAATACTATACATGTGCAACATCTAGGAGCTGCGCTTGCTCTATACGTGTTCCATGTTCACAAAAAGCACTTTTATTCTGCTGGAAAACAGCGTGAAAGTGAAACTAAAAACAGCTTTCTCTCCCGACTTGATTTCTAACAGCTATATCTTCTGATATACTGGATATAATGCTGTGATTTTGTCATCATTTGAAAGCTTTTAAGGAAGGTCAGAACCATTTTTCTATCTGCTGCCAATCCCAAGATATGAACAGCTAAAGCAGCCCTCCCCTCTTCAGTCTGGTTTGCTCTGGGCACTTGCAGCAGCAGAGCTGGGCACTTGGGAGCTGTTTTCCAGCAGAACAAAAGTGCTTTTCCTGGACATGTAATACAGACAGGCATGGGATTCAGCCGATTCCCTCCGGTTCTCCAGATCTGGTTGTTAAAATTACAATGGAAGCGCTCATTTTCTGCCTGCGCTGCACAAGCCTGACCTCGTACAGCGTCAGGACGTAGGGCGCGCACTCTGACCTGACGCTGCACGCAGTCAGGTGACAGTGCAGCGCGGGCAGAGAAGAGGAGCGCTGGACACGGAGCGGAGCAAAAGAGGTAAGTTTTTGTTGTTGTGTTTTTTTTTTTGTTTTTATTCTGATGGGGCAAAGTGGTCTGATGGGGGCACAATGGGCTGATCTGAGGTCTGATGTGGGCTCATCTGAGGTCTGATGGGGGCACAGTGGGCTCATCTGAGGTCTGAGGGGGGCACAGTGGGCTCATCTGAGGTCTGAGGGGGGCACAGTGGGCTCATCTGAGGTCTGAGGGGGGCTCAGCTGAGGTCTGAGGGGGGCACAGTGGGCTCAGCTGAGGTCTGAGGGGGGCACAGTGGGCTCAGCTGAGGTCTGAGGGGGGCGCAGTGGGCTCAGCTGAGGTCTGAGGGGGGCGCAGTGGGCTCAGCTGAGGTCTGAGGGGGGCACAGTGGGCTCAGCTGAGGTCTGAGGGGGGCACAGTGGGCTCAGCTGAGGTCTGAGGGGGGCGCAGTGGGCTCGTCTGAGGGGGGCACAGTGGGCTCATCTGAGGTCTGAGGGGGGCACAGTGGGCTCATCTGAGGTCTGAGGGGGGCTCAGCTGAGGTCTGAGGGGGGCGAGGGGGGCTCAGCTGAGGTCTGAGGGGGGCGCAGTGGGCTCAGCTGAGGTCTGAGGGGGGCGCAGTGGGCTCAGCTGAGGTCTGAGGGGGGCGCAGTGGGCTCAGCTGAGGCCTGAGGGGGGCGCAGTGGGCTCAGCTGAGGCCTGATGGGGGCGCAGTGGGCTCAGCTGAGGCCTGATGGGGGCGCAGTGGGCTCAGCTGAGGCCTGATGGGGGCGCAGTGGGCTCAGCTGAGGCCTGATGGGGGCGCAGTGGGCACTAAGGGGCACTAAGGGGGATTTTTTTTGTACTGGCACACATTTTAAGGGACATTCTTTGTACTGGTGCTCATTTTAAGTATTGAAGGTGGCAGGATGATGGAAAAGTAGGAACCTAAGATGTCTCTTCGTCAAACTGCAGAGACGAGAGAGAGGTGAAAAATCATCATGGCGCTTGGTCTGAAAGGAGAAGATGAGAAAAGAGAAAGTCTGCATCAGAGGAGAAGTCACTGGATGTAAGAGGTATGTGCGCTGTATGCTGGATCGCACTGAATATAATGTGTATGCAAATATGTCTGTAGTGCTAGGTACAAATGTGTATAAAATGTATATGTAAACACGTGTCGTGACGCCGCGTGTCCGCCGTTTAGTAGGGAACCTGTTTTTAAAAATTTGAATCCCACCCCTGAATACAGACACAAAGTGCACACAGGTATGTCTGGGATGTGTATGCAGTCTTCTGTGGGGCAGTGCTCTCACACCTCATGCTGCATCCAATAGCAACCATGACATCTGAGCAGTTAGACAGAAGAGCTCCCTCTGTCCTCTCTGGAAAAGAATCGAGGATTGCTGACATCATCATTTATCATTTTTCTTCATAATTCATGTTAACAATAGACAGGAGATGGGCTCACTATCAGTTCCCCTCTGTAATGCTCTAGATACTGAAAAGCATGGCAAAGGTGCCAGACTAGGAGAAGGCCAGGCGTAATGATGTTTACGCTGTCTGACCCTGTCAATCAAAGTGCATGGGGCACAGCAGCAGCAGGGAGAACGGAGTAATGGCAACGCCCCTGTTGCTCCTAGAGGCTCATTTGCATATATGAAAAGTACAGTTTTCTGACAAATAAAGCCACTGATGGGGATAGGACCAAGACTGGTAGTTTCCGCTGACCTGCGCACGTGTCATAAGTCAGACTGTTCCACTAGCTATTTGTCTGTGTCTGCTTTTCCCTGTGGGTGGTGTCACACGCAAAAGCCAAAGCTAGAAGTGGGTTTGAAGGAAAAGGGGAATATAAAGGAAGGGCTGATCTCTACTTCTGGGTTCACAAAAAGCTGTGTGTGAAACCACCCTCTAAGGGCATGCTAGAGTACTATCTGCCTGTTGGGAAGCTGGTTATTAAGATTATGGGTTCTTTTAAACAAGGGCCCCTAGTTTGAGTAGTTTAGAAGATATACGTTATGTTTGGAAGTATACATATATGCAGGTTAAAGACTGGGTTTATTTCTACAATATGAACCTGCTTTGCACGATACAATCCACATCACTGATGAACATGCAAGTATTCTTTGAAATAAATAGTCTACACCTACAGTAAATGTCATTTTTAAATATTTATAATATAAATTTTTAAATATTTTGCCTTCTATTACAGGAGCACTTGCGTGTTTTTCAGTGTAAGCCACTTTGGTGCAGATTTTGATAATTTACAAAGGAAAGTATTGGTATATTGACGCGTTGCGGATTGCGCTCATTTTTTTTATTTTTTTTTTTTTCTGCACGGATTCATGTACCAGCAAAGTGTATGAGATTTTAAATCAGTCTCATGCATACTTTGCTTTTTCATTCCATGTGGAAATTGACCTACCCGTGTGGATTTTGAAATCTGCAGTATGTTAGTTCTTTGTGCGATTCTTTTCTGCGGATATCACCCTTTTCAATGTCAAGTGTGGCAAAAATCACATGAAACCCGCAACTAAATCAACAAGTAACACATGCAGATTTTGGTGTGGAAACGCGCAGAAATGTGTGCAGCAGGAGCGGGCTGAGAACTTAAAGTGGCCAAGGAAAAAAAATACAAAAAGTGGCTCCGTTTTGTAGTTGGGTCTAAATTGATGGAAGGCAGGGCCAGCCATACCATATTGTGGCACATTATACCACCCCAACAGAGCCAAATATCACAGTCCATCACAAAATACTGCCAGCAGCACAAAATACATCCCCAAAAACTTCCACTGACCAGCTGTGAGGACGGCCCAAGCGGCCCCCTGGGCATCGGGCCACTGGGAAATTTCCCTTTAAGGTCTATGGCCAATCCGCCCATGTTGTGTGGTATTCCTGTCACACAGCCTGCATCTGTTTACAGGTAACCTTAAGGCAGCAGTGGACAATGTTTTCTGGTTGGGGGCCACATGGCCAGACTGGACCGATGACGAGGGCCGAAAATTGAATTTAAAGGGGTATTAACAACTCAAATACTGTATTTATGGTATATTGAACACAGAGTATATACCTTTAATGTGTAGTTACACTTACAGGACTCCCATCTAATAGGAGAATACGTGAAGGATACATGTGAGCAGCCACAAGACACAGATGTACATCTGTTACCAGATGGCTGGGGGACGCACAGAATGGTATCAAGGGCCGCATGTGGCCCCCAGGCCGATGGTTGTGCCTTAAGGTATATCAAGACCTTGTACAACATACAGGTCCATCTTAAGGCCTTTTTTGGACAGCCATAGTACTGGCGCATTTTAATGTCAGTGTTACAGCATATGGACCTACCGCAGGAGGAGGTTCCAGTGTTGTGGTCTTAACATGGATGCTAAAATGCTCTCATCACGGCTGTTGATGGGTCCCCACTGATCACTAAAGCAGGGGCTCCTCATTTGAATGGAGCAGCAGTATTGCATGCGTGTTCGGCTCTCCATTTGTAACACCCCAGAGTAGTGTTACAACTCTGCGTAACCAGCTTCTATTTGTGTGCTACTCTGGAAATGTAATTCCGTGCATTAATGTCATCACCAGCATTAATATGTATTATATTCAATGTTATGCAACTGTTTCCCATGTAATGTACCTGGTGTACCAGCAGGTGTCCGTAAATACTATGGCAGATTCAGATGTAGTTTTACCAGAATGGTACAGTCCTTAGTCCATTCTGACCCCCTCTGCTGGAGAGAAGTTAAGCTCTTCCAACTTCCGGCAGTGAGAGGAAATGACAGTTAAGACAGTTTTGTGTTTTAGTCATGAAGTTGTCCCCTGTACCCCATCCAGGGAGGACATGTGCAGGACAGCAGAGCACCTTCAGCTCTGCTGTGCCCTAAAGATAGAGTAATATAGCCTGCAATAAGGCACAACAATACTCTCAAGGGAAGCCAGACTTAAGAGGTAGCCTCAGCTTAGAACAGGAAGCCTGAAACCTGAATTTCCAAGCATCTGCCAAGTATAAGTAATAGCTGCACTTGCTGGACACCAAGCTGAAGGAATGAACCTAGTTATCTGCGTTCAGAGATAAGTTAATAAAACTACGTTAGACCCTTCATACAAGTCTGCACATCATTCCCACCGGACGACCCTCAATAACTACTCCTAGTAAATTTATTGCAGCCGGAGCCACCGCCTGGAGCCTGTTCGTCTCATGAGGTAGGAACACCGTGACAACACCACTAAAGACTTGAGTGGCCTAATACCCCTGGCACTCCTACCACTGGGACATAAAGGGGAAAACACCTTAGAGGGCCCTGGAGGGGGGGAAAGGGTCGCCCCCGTAGCAACCGCGGCACCCCGGTCACTGCACATTCGACTCTATGCTGAACATAGTCTTGTAGAACCCCCACAGTCAGACCCCTGTTGATCAGACACACCGGATAGGGGATAAGCTTTGGTCATGGGACAACCCCTTAATGACCAACAATACGTATTTTTACTGACTTAAACAAAAGGGGTTTAGGCTAGACAGCTGGCTTTAAAGGGGTTATCCAATATCAGGTCGCGATAGGAACGTGCCTCCCTAGCGTCACCCGCGATGCTCAGGCATTACTGTTGCGGCCTGCTATTGGCTGTCCCCTTCGCCGGACGTTTTCATCCACACAACTGGGCAGCGTTGGCCGTGCGGGCATCAGGAACAGCGCAAGTGCCGGGGAGGGAGGCAAGTACAATCTGTGTGAGGGACCGGTGCATTTAGGGAGGCGTTATAGGGGTTGGATAAACCCTTTTAATCAATACTTATATGTACCCAAAATTGTGCATTAATACAGGTACATTGATGAAAAATCAAGAGTTATAGCTTGGAAAGCGATGATGAGAAAATTTGCGTGGTCACTAAGGGGTTAATGGATTAAATGATGCTACATATGTTATCTGGTGGATTCTCATGGCATTATTGAGAAAAACCTCCATATAATATAAGCACACATGCAGTAAGTAAAGCACAGGAGGGGCCCATCAGACTGAGGGCTGTATTACAGACTTGTACAGTACTGCCATGTTATACAGCCACATTTATTAGAACTTGTCTTTCTCTTATACATTCCTTCTTAAGGATAAACAGTAATCCTGATCATAATAAGGAAAAAAGCTGATTATTGCAAGTGAAAATCCCTGGAGGCTGCCTTTTAATTAGCTCCATTTAACAGCACTTTTCATAAATTATAATAGAATTGTTCATCCCATAATACAGTCTAATTATTGGAAGTTATCTGTTTAATTAGGAAGCTTTGCAATGAACAGACCTAACAGCTGCAGGGTTTCCAGTCTCCTCCTCCCACCAACTGCATATAACAAAGGCTACAGCGGTCTGTAACTGGTACAGCACAGTTACCCAAAGCAGTCTGCGCCAGGTAAATGACCCCTCAGATGCTATGGCAATAGACCAAGACATCTGAAGGGTTAAATGTGCAATTCTGATCACGGTCACTTCTGGCGTATGTCCACCGGCTGTGGTGCCCGCTCAGTTCCCGAGCGAGCTCATCTCTATAGGGCTTTCTTGGGAGTACAGGATTGATGACCTATCCTCAGTACAGGTGAGCAATATCTGAATATGGGAGTCCGGCACCTGGGCACCCCCGCCCATCAGCTGTGGCGCATCGGTGAGCGCTGCAGCCTCCTCCTTGTACACCAAGCACAGCACCATACACTCTATAGTGGCTGTTCTTGGTATGACAGCCCAGAACCATTCACTTGAATAGACCGAGCTGCTCATAGTCCATGTGAGCAATGAACATAACATCCCTGGCCTTGAAAGAGGCACCAGACACACTGAAGCACTGCAACCTCTTCAAACAGCTAATCGTGGGGTTGCCTAGAGTCAGACCCCCACTTCTGTGATGTAGGGCTGAGTTTATCCATACATAAACAATTGGTATGTTCCGCATGGCACAATTAGAGACCCCTGTGGAAGCTGGTTATTCCAGCTATATGCGTGGGGCTAGGCAGTTGTGCGTACGTCGACACACTATCTCACATCATGGGTATTGTAATTTATCTGTATTGGACATCGTGTTATAGCATCATGTGAATAATTATTTGTTCATTCTTTGGGTTGTCTGGGCATTGTCCTTATTTTTGGACTGGTACTCACTTGTTTATGTAAGGACAAACTCAGCCCTATATAAAGTTTCTATTGTATTCAATGTTTTAACTTTGTGGTGTTTAAATAAAGATTTATGTTTTATATATTAGATGTGCAGCTTTTTCTTGTATGGACCTGTTAGTGGTGTTGGCATTGTATTGATTATAGAGACTGTTGGCTAGCATTCCAGCACAATTTTTGGTGTGCCCTCCATCTGCTATTACTCTATCCTTAGGATATCAGATTGGTTGGGGTCAGACACCCCCACCCCTACCGATCAGCTGTTTCTCTTCTCTGTTTACCTGCTCGCCGCAAGTTATTGCAAGTAAGGCGTCCCCATTCACTTCTATGGGACGGCTCTGCAGTATTCACTTGAACAGATGGATCCGTCCCGTAGAACTGAATAGGGGCGCCATACTTGTAACTATACTGGTCGCACCTGTAATTGCTGTCGGCGAGTGGGTAAACAGAGCAGAGAAGTCAGCGCTCATACAAGCTGATCAGCAGGGGTGTTTGATGTCTGACCCCGTCGATCTAATATTGATGTCCTATCCTGAGAATAGGTCATCAATAGTAAAAAGTGGACAACCTCTTTAAAGGGAACATGCAATGTAAGCTACAAGCATCATGTTACAGAGCAGCAGGAGAAGAGCAGATTTATATACAGTTTAGTGAAAATAAATTTTGTATAACTTGAAATTTACTCATTTAAATTCCTGCTCATTCTGGGCTTTAGAGTCCAGCAGGCGGTCCTATCAGTGATTAGAGATCAGCTATCTCTGTATAAACAGTCATAGAGGGAAGGCTGTCAATCACTGATAGGACCTCCTCCTGGACTTCAAAACTCATGATGAGCAGGAATTTAAATTAGTAAATTACAAGTTGTGCTGAATTGTTTCCCATAAAACTATATATCAATCTGCTCACCTCCTCCTGCTCTATAACATATTGTCTGTCAGATTATACTGCACTTCCATGGTGAAGGTGGGCAGGAAGAAGGGGAAATCCTTAATAGGACTCTTCTCTGGCAGTGCTGGACTCTTCTCTGGTGCACACTGGCAGGATTAAATACCAGGTTCTCAGCAGCAACTGATTTCAGCATGTCTGCCATTACTTAAAGGGAACCTGTCATCAACCTTATGCTAACTGTACTGAGGGCAGCATAAAATAGTGATAGAAATGCTGATTTCAGTGGTGTGTCTCTCTTGAGCTAAAAGTGAGTGGTTGCTGAGAACCAACATCACAAACATTGCATCCCAGGCCTTGAAAACAGTCATATCTACCTGTGAAGAGTCATGGTTACTCCTAATCTCCTGCTCTCCCCACCCATCTGCTGATGATTGGCAGTTCTCTCCTAGAGAGAAAGGGAGAAAACTAGGTAGAAGCCTGTCAGTCATCATCAGGTGGGCAGGGAAAGCAGGAATTCCTGAGTAACCATGACTCTTCTCATGAAGATTTGACTCTTTTCCAGGCCTAATCTGCAATGTTTGTGATGTTGGTTCTCGGCAACCACTTACTTTTAACTTATAAATGACAGACCGCTGAAATCAACTCACCTGTCTCTACTTTATTCTGCTGTTGGTATGGGTAGCATAAAGGTGATGACAGGTTCCCTTTAAGCTGTTTGCAGCAAGGGCAGCATAAAGAATACGACAGGTTCGCTTTAAGGGCTCATGCACAAGCATGCGTGCCCTGTGCTGCGGACCACAAATGTGTTGTTGTGTTTCTGTGGGCATCCGATCCATGTCATTGGGTCCACATACATGATACAGAGTGCACAGGGCCAGTACCCTTATATTGTGGACATGCTGTTTGCGGTCTGCAATACAGGCACGGGGCACACATGCTCATGTGCATGAGCCCTTTAATAAAAAAAGAAAGCAGTCATCCAGTTTGTCCTTATGAACATTTATTTACTTTGTTCTCTGCTACATTAACAATGCAGAACACATTCAAATGAAGAGTCATTGACAGAAGACATTACAATTCCCCTTCTATGAGCCACCTCAATAGAGCCATTGTAAGGGATGTTTCTAACTCATTTGCATAGGTTTTTTTACTGAAGGGTTTTGTAAGCAAAATAGTATGACAAGTGCTGTCTGTTGGGGAAGCCTTTAACCCTTCAAGCTCATAAGATGAGATCTTTAAGTCAAGGAAAATGGAGGAGCCCTCTGCTATTTAAATGTCAAAACATGGGATAATAAAATGTAGATGGCAGCTGCTTCAGAGAACTGCAAGTGTAAAGGCCCTATTACATGGGCAGATAATTGTTAAGATGATCGCTAATGAGCATTCTTATGAACACTCATTAGCGATCATCTGGCAGTGTAATACTGCCACCGATTACCTGATGTTTGCTCGTTCATCGGGATATTTTAACATGTTAAAATCCTGGTTTGCCAGCAGCAGATAGGCGCTCTGCAGCTGGCAAACAATGAGACAGTATAGGGATCAGCGATGTATTGGCAATCGCTCGTCCATATACTGAGGAGGAGATCGCTGCATGGAATAGCGAGCAGGCGAATGACGGGAGGGAACACTTCCCTCCTGACGATCGTCTGCTCTGTCCGCCTGTGTAATACTAGCCTTAGGGCCCTAACTAGAGATGAGCGAGCATGCTCGAGTGCCATTTTTGCGTATTTGTGTACGCATTTTAAAATTCGTACGCTATTCATACGCATATTTTAATCTATACGCAAATGCGTACGAATAGCGTACAAATTGAATTTGTACGCTATTCGTACGCATTTGCGTATAGATTAAAATATGCATATGAATAGCGTACGAATTTTAAAATTCGTACGCAAAAATGGCACTCGAGCATGCTCGCTCATCTCTAGCCCTAACAGATTTTGCAGGGAATTGTCTGAAAGGAAGCATTTTTTCCCGCCAATTGCCTGCTTGTTAGTGGAGGAGACTGCTGAATACGAAAACAAAATTTTCTGAGAAAATTGAACTTAATACTTTTCAATGTAACCCCCCTTGACTTCAACACACTTATTCCACTTTGCCTCCAGTGATCAGATGCCCTCAGAATAGAAGGAGACTTCTTGCTGCTGCAGGAATCCTGTTACCGCCTCTTTGACTGCGTTATCATCAGGAAATCCTTGCCCATGCAGAAATTTCTTCAGGTTCCGAAAGAGAAAGTAATCACTGGGAGCCAGGTCTGGACTGTAGGGTGGATGGTTCAGCTCCATGAAGCCGCATTCCCTGATAGCAGCTTGTGATTTGTGAGACTTGTGAGTTGGCACCTTGTTGTGAAGCAACAACACACCTGCTAACTTCTCGTGGCATTGGTCTTTGATTGTCTCCCGTAATGCATTCATTGTTGAAGCATAGGTGTCTCCAGTAATTGTTGTCTTGTGTGGCATGAATTCTAGTAATAAAATGCCTTCTGTATCCCAAAAACTGGTGCCATGATCTTTCCAGCTGACTGCTGCACACAAAATTTCTTTGGAGTTGGTGATCCTTTGCGCTTCCATTTCATGGACTCTTGTTTGGTCTCAGGATCCTGATGGTGGACCCGTGTTTCATCATTGATGATAGTTCAAGAATAGAAGTCTCCTGGATTTTCTCTAAGCATGTCTAAATTCTATTGGCTAAATTGCTGGCGACAAGTTTTTTGCTCAGGCGTCAACATTTATGGCACCCACCGGGAACTGACCTTTTACATCAATGATAGTGGAAACTGTGCCAACTGAAGTACCTAAATCATGAGCTATAACACAGACCTGATGATCTTCCTCCACTTTATGGCACATTTCCTCTGAATATGTTCACCATTCAGGACAACCTGTCGATCATCTTCAAGTGATTCCCTACCCCATTTAAACTGCTTGACCCAAAACTTTATTTTATAGTAGGAAGGTGCATCATTAATAGAGATGAGCGAGCACTAAAATGCTCGGGTGCTTGTTATTCGAGTCGAATTTTTCCCGATGCTCGGGTGCTCGTTTCAAGTAACGAACCCCATTGAAGTCAATGGGAGACTCGAGCATTTTTTACAGGGGACCAAGGCTCTGCCTAGGGAAGGCTGGGTGAAAACCTGGAAACCTCAGAAAATGATGGAAACAGCAGGGGCAGCATGCATGGATGCCTCTGAGGCTGCCTAATCCCATCATTACCCCAAATTCTCGGGCAACAGCCTGGTGGTGACCCTCAAGGCAATTGTGCTCACCCAGACCATAAAAATTTAGAGTGGCCCTGTATGGCTATGACTACAGAGTGACCGAGTTACACTGCGGGAGCAGGCAAAGCACCTAAAAATTTATCGTGGCCCTGTATGGCTGTGACTACAGAATGACTGAGTTAGAGTGCAGGAGCAGGCGAAGCACATAAAAATTCATCGAGGCCCTGTATGGCTGTGACTACAGAGTGACCGAGTTACACTGCAGGAGCAGGCGAAGCACATAAAAATTTACAGTGGCCCTGTATGGCTGTGACTACAGAGTGACCGAGTTACAGTGCAGGAGCAGGCGAAGCACATAAAAATTTATCGTGGCCCTGTATGGCGGCGGTGACAACAGAGTGATCGAGTTAGACTGAGGTAGCAGGTGAACCACCCAAAAATTTAGCCTGACACAGCATGGTGGTGACACCACCAATGCCTTTGTCCGACTGAGATTGCAGTCAAATGGCTGTAGGTGAGCCTCCGAAAAAAATTATTTTTTTTTTTGTGTCTGTGGTTGACGATACTGAAAAATGGTTTTAGAGTGTCTATAGTTGACGCTCCGGAAAAATTGTTTGGAGAGAGGGCCTGTAGGTGGCCCTCCAGAAACATTGTCTTAAAAGAGTGCCAGTTGGCCCTCTAAAAAATTCCCTTTTGGGTCAGCGTTTGGCAATGAAGAGGAGGAGGAGTAGAGGAACCGGATACATAAGGAATCTTATTCTTTAGCTGCTTTCCCCCGGAGGAGATTTGAATTCCGGTGAAATCCAGGCTTTGTTCATTTTAATAAGCGTCAGCCTGTCAGCGCTGTCAGTTGACAGGCGTGTACGCTTATCGGTGATGACGCCACCAGCTGCACTGAATACCCACTCTGACAACACGCTAGCGGCAGGGCAGGCCAGCACCTCCAAGGCGTACAGCGCCAGTTCAGGCCACGTGTCCAGCTTTGAAACCCAGTAGTTGTATGGAGCAGAGTGATCATGCAGGACGTTGGTATGGTCAGCTAGGTACTCCCTCACCATCTTTCTGTACAGCTCCCCCCTACTCTGCCTAGACTGGGGACAGGTGACAGTGTCTTGCTTCGGTGACATAAAACTGGCAAAGGCCTTGGAGAGCGTTCCCCTGCCAGTGCTGGACAAGCTGCCTGCTCGCCTCCTCTCCCCCGCTACTTGGCCCACAGAAACACACCCTCTGCCGCTAGCGACGTCAGATGGGAAGAATTGTTTCAGCTTGTGCACCAGGGCCTGTTGATATTGATTCACTCTCATACTCCTTTCCTCTACAGGGATGAGAGTGGAAAGGTTCTGCTTGTACCGTGGGTCCAGGAGAGTGAACACCCAGTAATCGGTGTTTGAAAAAATGCTTCTAATGCGAGGGTCACGGGATAGGCTGCCTAACATGAAGTCTGCCATGTGCGCCAGAGTCCCAATACGCAAGAATTCCCTCTCATCACTGGCCTGGCTCTCCATTTCCTCCTCCTCCTCCTCCTCCTCTTCAGCCCATACACGCTCAAGAGTTAAGAAGGACTGAGCATTGGTACCCTCTTCTGTCTTGCCAACATTCTCCTCCTCTTCCTCCTCATCCTCATCCCCCTCCTCCAATACGTGCTGAGAAACAGACCGGAGGGTGCTCTGGCTATCAAGCGACATATCTTCTTCCCCCATCTCCTGTGACAAGCGCAAAGCTTTCGACTTCATGCTGAGCAGTGAGTTTTTCAACAGGCAAAGTAGCGGGATGGTGAGGCTGATAATGGCGGCATCGCCGCTGACCATCTGTGTTGACTCCTCAAAGTTGCTCAACACCTGACAGATATCAGACATCCACGTCCACGCCTCATTGTAGACTTGAGGAAGCTGACTGCCCTGACTACCAGTTCTGGTGGAAGTTGACATCTGGCAGTCTGCAATCCCTCTGCGCTGCTGGTAAACTCTGGATAACATGTTTAATGTCGAATTCCATTTCGTGGGCACGTCGCACAACAGTCGGTGAGCTGGCAGTTGTAGGCGCCGCTGCGCTGCCCTGAGAGTGGTAGCATCTGTGCTTGACTTGCGGAAATGCGCACAGATGCGGCGCACCTTGGTGAGCAAATCTGACAAATTGGGGTAAGTCTTGAGGAACCGCTGAACTATGAGATTGAACACGTGGGCCAGGCATGGCACATGTGTGAGTCTGCCAAGTTGCAGAGCCGCCACCAGGTTACGCCCGTTGTCACACACAACCATGCCTGGCTTGAGGTTCAGCGGCGCCAGCCACAGATCAGTCTGCGCCGTGATGCCCTGTAACAGCTCTTGGGCGTTGTGCCTTTTGTCACCTAAGCTCAGCAGTTTGAGCACCTCCTGCTGGTGCTTACCCACGGCACTGCTGCTGCGCCTAGAGCTACCGACTGAAGGCATTGTGCCCACGGGTGGTAATTCGTCGGAGGAGGGGTTGGAGGAAGAGGCATAGTACATCTGAGAAACCGTGACCGAGGTAGGCCCCGCAATCCTTGGTGTGGGCAGTACATGAGCGGCCCCAGGGTCAGACTCTGTCCCAGCCTCCACCAAGTTAACCCAATGTGCCGTCAGTGAGATATAGTGTCCCTGCTCGGCAGCACTTGTCCACGTGTCCGTGGTTAGGTGGACCTTATCACTAACCGCGTTGGTCAGGGCACGGATGATGTTCTCTGACACGTGCTGGTGTAGTGCTGGGATGGCACATCGGGAAAAATAGTGGCGGCTGGGGACCAAGTACCGAGGGACAGCCACCGCCATCAGGTTGCAGAAAGCCTCAGTCTCTACCAGTCTATAGGGCAGCATCTCCAGGCTCAACAATTTGGAGATGTGGACGTTTAGGGCTTGTGCATGTGGGTGGCTGGAATTGTATTTGCGCTTGCGCTCAAATGTCTGCTGCAAAGACAGCTGAACGCTGCGCTGGGACACATTGGTGGAGGATCGTGGAGGTGAAGGGGTGGTTGTAGGGCGGGAGGCGCTCGTGCCGGGGTCCTGGGCGGGGGGTTGACTCGCTGAGCCAGCATGTGACACAGGGGAAGGGGCAGTGGTGTGACCCGCAGGCGGTGAAGGCCTTGGTTCCACTGAGTTGGGTGTTTAGCACTCATATGCCTGTGCATGCTGGTAGTGGTTAGGCTGTTAGTGGTGGCTCCCCTGCTGATCCTGGTGTGGCACAGGTTGCACACCACAGTCCATCGGTCATCCTCACTTTCTTTAAAAAACCTCCAGACTTGCGAACATCTAGGCCTCGGCACGGGAGCTTGACTCCATGAAACAGTTGCTGATCTACTTGCTCTGGCCCTGCTTCTCCCTCTGGCCACCCCACTGCCTCTTCCAACCTGTTCTGGTGCTGCACTTGCCTCCCCCTCAGAAGCACTGTCTTGAGTTGGATTACCAACCCAGCTCGGGTCAGTCACCTCATCATCCACCAGCTCTTCCTCCGATTCCTCACTCTGCTCCCTCCTCCGACTTACTGCCCTGACAACAACGTCACTGTCTGACAACTGTGTCTCATCATCATCATTATCATCCGACACCTCTTCACGCACTACTTGCACTAAGTCCACACTCTCATCACCCACAGACTGTGAAAGTTCTAAATTTTGGGCATCGGGACAGAGCAACTGCTCAGGTTGCTCTTGAGCAGTGGTTTGTGTCTCTGGGTAGGGTCCTGAAAAGAGTTCCTGTGAGTATGCTGGATCTGAATCCATATTTTCCGTGGGGGGGCAGGCTGGGGGGAAGGAGGTTGAGCTGAAGGAGTCAGAGGTCTACTCGGCTAGCGTGGGTGGACTGCGTGGAAGACTGGGTGGTGGATAAATTACTGGACGCATTGTCCGCTATCCATGTCATCACCTGTTCGCACTGTTGTGGTTTCAATAGTGGTGTACCACGTGACCCAGTAAGTTGCGAGATGAAGCTAGGGAGCAAAACTCTGCGGCGTTCCACTGCTCCCTCATCAGCATGTACAGTGTCACCCTGCCCAGGACCATGGCCTCTGCTCCATACACTACTTGAACACCCACGCCCTCGTCCTCGACCCTTAGCCCTTGGGTTCAACATTTTGTATATTCACCAAACTGTCGAGTTAATATCTGAGGCCAAAACCGTAGACAGTAGAATTACTATCTGAGGCAAAAAAATTTAGTCTTTAGACTCCAGCTATTGCACCGCGAACCACTCAATTTTGCACTGGACTGTAGTTTATATAATTGAGTGCAAAAAATTATTCTCTAGACTGTGGCTAGTGTATCGCACACCTCACAATTGTTCACTGGACTGTAGTTTATAGAATTGAGTGAAAAAAAATGTATTTTATAGACTGACGCTGCTGTACAGCACACCTCACAATTGTTCACTGGACTGTAGTTTATATAACTGAGTGACAAAACGTATTCCCTAGACTGCACTACAGATCCCAGAAAGCCAAGGTACAGCAGCAGCAAAAATGAGTACTGAGAGGACTTTGGGCAATGTCATTGGGGTCTGTGTGGACCATGTGCTGTCCCCTTTCTGCCACCAGTCGCTGTGCACAGTGTGCAGCCAAGATGGCGGTAGCTGCACTACAAGTCCCAGCCAGCAGCCAAGAGGAGGACAAAGAAAAATGTCGTTGTAGCCCTTAGAAGGAGAGTTGGGTTCTTTGTGGATGATTCCTGCCTAACCACATTCTAATTTCACACCTTAACAGTGTGCAGCCAAGATGGCGGTAGCTGCACTACAAGTCCCAGCCAGCAGCTAGGAGGAGACAAAAAAAAAAAAAATTGCTTGTAGCCCTTAGAAGGGCTGTTGGGTTCTTTTGTGGGTGATTCCTGCCTAACCAACATCTAAATTCAGGCCCTAACACTCTCCCTGACAGACAGCAGCTCTATCCCTAATCTCATGCAGACGGCGTATGACGCGAGCAGCGCGGGACCAGATTCTTATATTCCCAGGTCATCTGATCTGGCCAGCCAATCCCTGCTATCGACTTGTAGGGGCCCCACATGATGACTCTCCTGCATGTTGATTGGCTGAAAAAAGGCGGCTAACATGCAGGAAGAGGAAGTTGTCATTTCCTCGAGGTCCAAGTAGCGAGCATATGCGAATACCCTAATGCTCGAACGAGCATCAAGCTCGGACGAGCATGTTTGCTCATCTCTAATCATTACTATATGCAGGAATCATCCTTTTATGGATTTCTTCAGGCTTCTTTTCTTCCTTTGTAAGGAATTTAATCACAGAACAAAGCTCCAAATCCCCCACTTTCTTTGTAGACCCAAAATTGCAGAACGGATGCGGGCTCATTCACATGGGCGTCTGCTATCACTGATGACACCTCCCATGTTACATAGTTACATAGTTAATACGGTTGAAAAAGACATAAGTCCATCAAGTTCAACCAAGGGATAGGTGGAGACACGAATCCCATGTGTACAGCTATCAGTGAAAGACCACCAACTATGTATACACACAGAGAATTATATCAATCACTGATAACACCTCCCCTGTGTACAATGATCAGTGACTGACAGTTATCTATGTATACATGCTTAAGACTCATGCACACGACCGGTGCCGGCTCGTGCCCGTATTGTGGCCCGCATACGCAACTCCATCCTCCCATGCAAACCCCACTCAAGATCACAGACCGGCCAGTCCCAGGTGGGGTGTAGACAGGAGCCAGGGGGGCACAGACTAGGACCAGGGGGGTGCAGACAGGGGCCAGGGGGGCACAGACTAGGACCAGGGGGGTGCAGACCAGGGCCAGCGGGGGCAGACAAGGGCCAGGGAGATTCAGACAAGGGCCAGGGTGGCACAGGCCATGGCCAGGGGCAGCACTGAAAGGGCCAGGAGGGCACAGGCAGTGCGCACATACCTTAAGAGCCGACGATTGAGTGATGTGCGCTGGCCTGCTGCGCTTCTCTCTCTCTGCTGCCACACCCTCCAATTAGAACGGGCTTAATTAGCATAGCGCGCTAACGGACGGCGCCGTGCGCTATGCTTGCAGAGACGGGCAGTAAGAAGAATCAACCGGGGGGGGGGGGTTGGCGATTGTTTCGGGGCGCGGTCGGACGGGCCCCTTGTTAGCCCGGGCCCCGAAGCAGCCGCTTCCCCAGTAGTTACGCCACTGCTATCAATCACTGACACCTCCCCCGTGTACAACTATCAGTGACTGACCGCTATCTATGTATACACACTTACACAGAGAATGCTATCAATGATAACACCCCCCCCACCCCACCCGTGTACAATTATCAGTGACTGCTAGCTATGTATGTATACACACTTAGGGCTCATGCACACGAATGTGTGCCACCAGTGCCTGTGCTGTGGACCGCAATTTGCGGTGCACAATGCACGGGCACTGACTGTGGGGCCGCCGCATTCGGATCGCGGACCCATTCTCTTGAATGGGGTCTGTGATCCGCATCCCACTGTCCGCACCGCAAAAAAGTAGTGCATACATTACTTTTTTGCGGTGCGCAGGCACAACCACAAACATCACGGAAGCACTCTGGTTTCTGATCTGTGCTTCCGTTCCGCATCTCCGGGATTGTGGACACATTCAAGTGAATGGGTCCGCGATCCATGATGTGAGGTGCACACGGCCGGTGCCTGTGTATTGTGGACCCGGCGTATGCGAGCCGCAATACGGCCACGGCCGGGCAATGGCCTTGTGCATGACCCTTACACAGAGAGTACCATCAATTACTGATAACACCTCCCCTGTGTACAGCTGTCAGTGAGTGACAGCTATCTATGTATATACACTTACACATAAAGAAAGCTATCAATCACTGATAACACCTCCCACATTTACAACTGAAACCAGAAATAGCGTAATTTATACATTTAAAAATGTCTAAGTTATACTGAATCTTTTCTCACAAAACTACAGCTCAGCTCCTCCTGCTCTATAACATGCTGTCTGCATATTGTACTGCATTTTGTGGTGTCAGGTTTAAAAAGAGGATCCTCAGCAGCTGCAGTGTGTATTATACAGTACTTTGCCACAACTGCTGCAGAGTAAAATGTAGCGGACAATTTCTGTGTAAAGAGGTTCTGCAGCAGCTTATGTGTGTTTTACAAGGAGTAATGTACTGTATACAGTAAATTAAGCATATTTGGAATCCCCTTGGTGTTTAGTGATACATATAGATGCCTTGGCCTGGTGTTTTCATGAATTTATGTTCTGCCAGACCCCCACTGCTAATACCGGGTATTTACTGCGCTAATGCGCCTGAATTCTAGAGTCTATGCTGTACCCCAGATTTATTACGGGTTTAAGAAAACAGGCGGAGATTTATCTCCCTGCAACAGTTTTCTGGCGTAAAAGAAGTCTGAAATCCATGGCAATTCGGTGCTGCAGTAGATGTCTGTTCAGGCGCACAGACTCCCAGAGGATGTGCCTAATTTATGACTAGCTCTACACCTTGATGTAAATTAGGCGCATTCTCTAATAGCACCGGAGTTATGAAGACCGTCGGTTTTGATAAATCTCCCTCGATGTCTAGAGAGGAGCAGAAAGCATCTAGAAAAGGGGAGTGCTTTAGTAAATGTAATGGTTAAAATTATAAGCAAAGTGACTTCTACAAAAATGTGCGAAATTGATATACAGCATGCCCCACTTTGATAAACTTGGTGCATCAGCTCTAACTTGTAGATAGGACTAGTTTGATTAATTTTCAGTAGGCTGTGCATAAAATAACATGAAGGGGCATAGCTTAAAGGCTCATTGGCCCCGGTGCAAGAGTTCAGCTTGGGCCCCTATTTCCTCAGTGTTTTGTGGCCAGGGGACCACATAGCCTTTGTGCTGCCTGAGGAAAAATTGAAACGGCACCCCCATGGCAAATTTTTGACCTAACCCCTTCCCTTCAGCCAGAGGTGTAACTTGACCTGCATGCACTTTCTATAATACCAGTGTTGTCTTATGTGGTACAAGGGTCTTTGGGCCTCCTCAGGCTCCTGGGCCCGGTAGAGGCTGCTACCTCTGCACCCCCTATTGCTGCGCCCTTGATAACATGTTTGTACTGTGGTCATCTCTCCAAGAAATACAATATTTTTTTTTTTTTTTTTTTTTTTTTTTTACAATTCTAGCTGTCAGGTCAGCAGCTTGCCGACAGAGGGCGCCAAAGTAGCACTTCATTTGAACATCCCCGCTTCAGCAATTCTATATAGAGCCAGTATAGAGATATACAGAGTATAGGTTCCTGCAGAGCATAACCTGTGCTGTGCATCAGCCTCCACAGTCGTCATCAGCTCTCGAGCTCTCGCTGGCACTACAAGTCCCAGGCTGCTTTGCGGACAGAGGGCGGCGCCAGGCTCTGTCAGGCCGTTCTCAGCGCCGCTGTGAGCAGGGCGGCCTGATTCCCAGCCCTAGCACAGAGGCTTGTGAGCGGCCCGGCCGTTGCTGCGCCCTCCACAAACCCGTGGGAGGTGACAGGGACGCTGTAATGCAGAGGGGAGTTTCCAGGAAGTGCAGTGGCCATATTGGATCCCATTGAGAGCCAGGAGCTGGGATTGCATCAATTCAGACGACACAAGCTCGGGAGACGTCAGCATGGCCGCCACTGATGTAGAGCGGGCAAACGTGAGTACAGGAGCCGGGCACCAGCACTGGGAAAGTTTCCATCACCAGTGCAAGTTGTAGTGCAGCTTGTTAGGTGCCCTGGGCATGGCAGCAGCTGGCACACCTGGGTTCATGTTTATTCTGGCTGCAAAGGGTTTACAAGCCCCAGTAACATGTGTAAGGGCACCTTTCCTGGCATGGATATGTGAGTGGTACCATAGCAGAGACATTACTGACTTGCATTATCACAGTTGGGTGGTGCTGGCATCAGCAGTGGTATTTCTGTAGGTTTTTGTAGGGGAGGTGTAGAATTGACTTTTTGTTATTTATTGAAGATAAACATATTATTGTGTATAGATAAGAATAATCTAGAATGCCATATATTCTATATAGTATGACAATGTTTAGTTGTTTGCATTTGTTGTTGGACATGTGGCTTTTAATAAAGGAGACTCCTTGGCACTTCTGATTGGGAGGTTAGATAGGGTCTTATCATTGGGCCTCATGCACACGATCATAGATCCACTGAAACAGGTATACCGGCTGTATGTGTCCCGCGTTTTTTTTTCATCCCCCCCCCCCCCCCATGTTAGAAGTGTCTATTCTTGTCCTCAAAACAGGCAGGATTAGGACGTTTTGTGAAACAGACATCCGGATGGGGACAGCACACATTTTTGCAGCCCCATTAAAATGAATGGGTTCACATCTAATCTGCAAAAATGTCAACCCAAAATAGGGTTCTATGCATGGGGCTTTAAATCGGTTATTTCTTCTTTTTTTTTTTTTTTTTTTTTCTTTTTTTATAACTAATGTGTTCCCCTTACATTGGTAATGATGAGAATGTCCCTACCGGGCGGTGTAATTGGGCTCTCACTCCAGGATCACATGCCGTACATTGTGGATGCGGTCCCAGCCTGGATACAACCCACAGTGCACGCGGGTTGTTCCTGCACAGTCAACGCCTGAATCTGGTCAGGGGTCAGAAGGTGCTGATCATGGACAACCTGGATTGAGCGTCCCTAAACGCAGCCCAAGATATGTGCAGCTACACGTTTCCTCTGCCGCAGGAAGTTGTACGTGGTATCGACTCAAATGAATGGGCAACCATTAAAATGTAGTTTATAATAGTTTCTCTCTTACTAAACCCTCATGCACATGACTGTATTTTCCATCCATGTCCTAGCCGCATTTTTTTTAGATTGCACATGGACACATTCTCGCGTGATTTCTCACGTACCTCTCCCCTACTCTGGAACTCACTACCCCACTACGTCAGACTCTCCCCCAACATCCAAACCTTCAAGAGTAACCTGTATACTCGCCTCTCCTCCAGGAAAGCCTACGACTTGCAATGAGCATGTTGCCACCACACAGCCCATACCCTCACCTACTGTGTTCTCCTCTTCCCTTGTAGATTGGAAGCTCTTGTGGGCAGGGTCCTCTACCAGTCTGTTAATAGTTTCTTGTTTACTGTGTTTTTTTTTTTTTATTTTTGTGTAACCCCTTACTGGATGTACAGCGCCATGGAGCTTTAAAAGAAATAATTCATTAATGTGGGTTTGAAAAAACAAACAAAAATAAAACAAAAACTGCACAGACGATATCCACATCTGTATGTCTGTTCGGCAAATTATAGACACCCTGCCACTTCTGGCAGTCAGTGCTGGTGATGTTCCCCATTTAAAAGCTTACTGTTTCCGATATTTATGACCTATCATTGGGAAACCGGACAATCCCTTTAATGTCTAATTCTTATTTTCTGGCTGCTGAAAGGTGGCTCCTGGAGTGGTCTGAATGGCCACTACATGAGGACATTGCCTTGTTCAGTAAATTAAAGATGGCTCATAAAGTGAGACGTTAATGGCTCTTAAGGGTTAATGTACAGACAGGGGTTGATCTGCGGAGCTGTCAGGGGGTGTCTTTCTACCCATGTGATGTTGACCTTCCCCCTTCATGTGCCTGCCAGCTGTTTGACAGCGGCTCTGAACTCTGCCGCCTTTTGTGTTCATGGCCGGGTAATCTTCCTCCTGCTTGGCTCAGCATAGTGGCCTTTATAAAATGGATATTCGCTGCCTGTTGCACATGTACAGTTGTGAGGAGCATAAACCTTGTCACCAGCAGCAGTTTCATATGGAGAACATTCTCACCAATCTTCTTGTATCTGATTCCCGCATTCCTGACAGTATCTGGAGTTCCATAGTGTGTGTGTTTTTTTTTTTTTTTTTAATGCCTCCTGATACCTGGTTGGCAGAACCCATATTAGGGTCATCTGGCTGATAGCTGTCACATCTAATGTTTGTGGTCACTGACCGTTTCAAGGAGGTAAAGAGTTCAGACAGATCAGTGGGCCTTTAGGGTATATTCACATGCAGGAGTTTATGCAACTACTCTATTCATCTCAATTAGGCTTGTAGAAACTGTGTGGTTCCTGCTAAAACGTCCACATTCAGATGAATGGAAGTCATTTTCAGGAGCAGAAATTTGTGAAGGAACCTTAACTTAGAGACTCTCCAGGACTTGACCATCAATTGCTAATCCTGAGCCAAAATCCGCCCTTCGGTGCAAATAGCTCCCAAAAACTCAGCTTCCTGACTTGGAGATGTATGGGATATTGAAGTTACCATTTAGTTTCCACTGAGCCCGTTAGGGAGCAGATGCAATTCAAGAGGATCCCCATGTACAGTAGGAATAACCATTTAGCTAGCATGGAGAGCACTTCCCACTCTGGAGGACACAGCAGCAGGACGCGTGGTGGCATTACCCCTGTGATGAGGTAGAAGCCTGAGATGGGATGGGCAGAGCATTCACTTGTCACATGTGCTGCCAGCTGTAGGTGGCTGTCGCTGCTTGCTTGTTCTTTGGGGTGCTTTATTTTCTAGGCTTCCTTTGACAACAATGACTTCTCTGTACTGTAGTCCTTGTAATGGGAGTAATAATGTGTTATGGCAAAGCTACAAGAATCATGTAAATCAGGGTTGGGCTGTTGTAATCTCTTTATACTGTTTACTCAGTTGATCAATCTATGCCAGGCCATGCCAAAGACCCTAGAGCAGGCATCCTCAAACTGCGGCCCTCCAGCTGTTGTAAAACTACAACTCCCACCATGCCCTGCTGTAGGCTGATAGCTGTAGGCCGTCCGGGCATGCTGGGAGTTGTAGTTTTGCAACATCTGGAGGGCCGCAGTTTGGGGATGCCTGCCCTAGAGCCTCACTCCTGGTGCCAGGCTTTCTGAGCCATTGTACCTTCTGAGAACACAAATTAGCAAAGTTACAGTTTAGTAAAGTGACTTTAACTGTGGCTGGGTCATTCTTGATATCTTTTTTTTATATTTACCACTCCTTTATCATGGCTGGAGCCCTGCTGCTGTCTAAATCCAGAGTGTAGGAGACCAAACCAAAAAAGTGACCTCTCCATATTCAGGAGTAACTGACAGAAATCTACCAGTAGTATAGCATGATCTCAACTGATTGTGAATATTGCACTTGGCTTATGCCTTGGTAGCATCTCTTGCCATATTTACTATCTATTCATAAGTACACACCACCGGGACATTGAAGTTGGCTTTACTGTTATATTTACATTGCTGATGCCATTAGAGGTAGAGGAAAACTAAACATGAGATATATCGGCTCACATTTACTAATGTGATTGTGCCTAGACCTTGTCGTAAACTGTGCCAAAGTTTGGTGCAATTTGGTGCATCTAGTTTAAAAAAATAAATAAATTGCCACAGCACCTTGCTTGCCTATGGGGAATGGTCAAAGATCCAACATATTATGCCACTGGTATAATTGATGATATCCATGAAAAGATGGTCAGTGATTTACCCGTGAAGATGTCTGTGAAGGGTCCATGTGTTCTGCATGCACTGTTAGGCTGAAGAACGGGATTTCCAATTATCAATGGTCAGTGAAACCCACTATCTGGGTTCTGTCAGTGGTCTTCATGGACTTATAGACCTTCAATGGGTGTGTTTGGTCAGCATGACAGACTAAAATAACTCACTATCTACCGGATTATGTTTAATATCCTTTGTGTACTGTAGAATGTATACCACGTGACATATACTGCTTTATGCCCTTGGTGCTAAATTGCCATTGAACGTGGAGATATGCCATGAATAGGGATCCAGAGAATGGTGGTCCTTTGATCCCTATCTTGCTGCTTCTGATAATTGAGAGGCGGTTGCACATGCAAAATCACTTCTATGGGATTACTGAAAATAGCCAAGTATGCATACAGTATGGAGAGAGTCGCGCATGTAAGGACAGCTCTTCATTCACAGCAGCTGTAAGATGGGGCTGATATTTTAGCATATCTCCGATGTTATGTCAATGATGGGAATAGCCTCTTAAAGGGGTTGTCCCATCATAGACAATGGGGGCATATCGCTAGAATATCCCCCCATTGTCTAATAGGTGCGGGTCCCATCTCTGGGACCTACACAGAGAACAGATCGGGAAAAGCTGGTGGAGGGCACCCTGCGCTTGCGCAGCCGCCCTCCATTAATTTCTACTCAGCTATTTCCATCAGCCCCATAGAAATGAATGGGATCGGTGGCTGCGCAAGTGCAGTACACTCCCAATCCCTTGTATGGGGAGAGCTCTTGGTGGTGGCTGGAACCCAGGAAACCTGGGGTCCTCCAGCCACCGCTCTCCCCGCTCCGTTCTCTGAGACCCGCACCTATCAGACAATGAGGGGTATTCTAGCGTTATGCCCCCATTGTATGTGATGGGACAACCCCCTTTTAAGTCACATCCTAAACGCATTTAACTGAAGTGGTGCTGAATTCTTCAGGTTATGTAGGAAGACCCAGCAGGTACCTGAGAGCCACATCCTTTTCACAGGCCACAATTAGGGGTTGTTCACATATCAGTTATTTGATCAGTTACTTCCATCAGTTATTGTGAGCCACAGCCAGGAGTGGACACTAAACAGAGATCAGGTATAATGAAAAGATCTGCACCTGTTCAGTGTTTTTGACCAGCACCTGGTTTTGGCTCACAATAACTGATGGAAATAACTGATCAAATAACTGATGTGTGAACAACCCCTTACTGCTCAGTTTTCCATCCAAGATGATGGGTGTTGCATTGAACTTGGTAAACTGCATTCACGTAATAGTTCCTGGTAATTTTATTGTTTTTCAAATCTCAAGAACATCAAAATATTCAGAGATTTTGGTATATGTGTCATTCAGTTGCTTGTTTTAACCGTCAATGTAATTTTATATGTTACGCTTTGCAGACCTTGTATTCGTGATAAAGATGAGTTTGGGCAGTAGAAATGTATGGTAAAGCTCTTCCCCCATTTCTACACGCACATTCCTATGAACATTGCAGAAATGTCTACATTCCATAGCTGAAGACTTGCTTCCAGAATAAATATCACTTGCCACAGAGCTGAACAGATCCCAGGAGCCAGGTAGCCACTTGCTGCTGGTTTTCTTTCTGCAGAAGTTCTTTTATGGCTCCTGGACTGATCATATTGACTTTAGTCACACTTGCAGATTACAATATTGTCTCTTCTTGCAGGAGACTTCTCAGCCATGCTACTGCATGGGCTCTGTACCTTCCCTGGCAAGCAGAGCAGGAAGCTTCCTGTAGGCCGCTCTGCAATGAGTGACTGAGCAGATGTGACCACCAACACTCAGCTCATTAGGCGGACATGCCATATACTTTGAAAACCTAATAGTGGTCTTCACTGAATCATTTCTACCAGTATCTAAAAACCTTGTTCGTTTCCCACCGTTTCTTGTCATATTCATTTTATATATCCTAATAAATTAAGCATATTTGCCATTTACATGCTGTTAAATAAAAACAACCCATTTTTTTACTTAGTATGGCGCCACCTGGTGTTTAAAGTGTCTAGGATGTGCACCTCCATCTGTACTGAGTCCTGCTGGTCAGGCATGCTCAGTCACTCTCCTCCCCACAGACCGGTCTCTGCATAGTGATCCCCTGTTCACTACTTATTTAGAATCCCTTCCTCATTCTTGTGCAAGGAAGCATATGCTCAACATGTTTAGGGTTTTAATTGTACCTGGCCATACAGATTTTTTATTTTTATTTTTTATTTTTTGCCCTGGGAGTTGAAATGTTCTATTAATCACCAACCAGTCTTGTATAAGAGGAAACAAAAATCCTACACTTTTTCTGGCCTGAACATTCTTCTAAGTAGTCATATTAGGCCCCATCTACTTATTGTAGCAGGGCTGTTACTAGGCCACCTCCTGTAACTGTGGTCAGAAAAAGACCAACTCCCAGTCCCTCCCCCACCACCCCCAGTAGTCCTAGCATGGAATTACTCAGTCTTCCATCCAACATGTAATTACAGCAGGACTGCCCTTCCCCCAGCCACCTTCCCCTTTTAGTAGTTACATCAAAGCCTCCATCAGCTGTGCCGTCATCTCCCAAGCTCATGCAATAGAGACTAATACAGAATGAGGACATAGCCCTTTCATTATATGACTGTCAATGTGGATCCTCTGCCCTGCAGGAGCAGTGCCTAGATGCATCTGCTGGGAGAGGTGGATCTGGATGCTGTCAATTACCATATCTAGCACCATATATTCGGCAGTAGGTTGAGGAACCTGGCACAGGAAGCCAAACCATACATGCAATACTGGATATGGTCATGACGAGAATTATAAAATCCATTGATTTCATTGCTGGTTGCGGTTCATGGCCAGGAAAAAGATAGATATAGATAGATATATATATATATATATATATATATATATATCTATCTCCATAGTATAGGTCTGATCAGTGGGAGCCTGTGCACCAATTACAAGAGTGGTCTTGTTTGGTTGCCACTCCATTCAAGGTCTATGGGACTGGTTAAGATAACAAAAGACAACCTTTTGACTATTAGTCCTGTAGAGTTTAAAAGGAGCGTGAGTGTACATGCTTTAAAGGTGTTTTTCCGAGATTTAGGTCATCAGTATCAGATTAGTGGGGGTCTGGCATACATGGGACCTCTTTTCTTGTTATCGATGGGGTCCCAGCAATTGGCTCCCTATCAGACACTTATCACCTATTCTGTGATAGTAGTTGACAGGTTTAACTAACATTTGGACAGCCTTACTGCCATCTACTACTATCCAGCTTCTCTTTTACTTTAAGTTACTTTCACACTAGCGGCAGGCCTGATCCGGCAGGTGAAGGGTGCTGCCGGATCAGGCCTGCCGCAGTGACATGTGTGGAGCCGGAACTGCGCTCCGGCCCCACACATGTCACACAGTACATACATACACATAAACATAAACATACATACTTACATGCTCCAGGCAGGTCTTCAGAGCGTCGGAGGGACAGGACTGCTCGCACAGGTGACGATTCCCCACAGCGCCCTCTGCTGGGCGCCTGGTGGAATCGTCACCTGTGCGCGCCGTCCTGTCCCTCCGACGCTCTGAAGACCTGCCGGGGTGCATGTAAGTATGTATGTGTATTTGTATGTGTATTTGTATGTGTATATGTCTGTGTATGTTTATGTTTGTGTATGTCTATGTCTGTATGTGTAGCCGGATCCGTCATGAACTCCATTGAAAGTCAATGGAGGGCGGATCCGGTTACCATTGTGGTCACACCAGACGGATCCGCCCCCATTGACTTGCATTGGGGGTCATTCCGGATCCGTCTTGGTGCGGATGCCTGGACCGGAGAGCAAACCGCAGCATGCTGCGGTTTGTTCTCCGGTCTGCAGACGGAACGGAATGCTTTCAGGAGCATTCCGTTGTCTTCAGTTCAGTTTTGTCCCCATTGACAGTGAATGGGGACAGAACTGAAGCGTTTTATTCCGGTATTGAGCCCCTATGACGGAACTCAATACCGGAATTTTAAAACGCTAGTGTGAAAGTAGCCTTACTTGCCCTTTGACAGCACTTGTGTGTCTATATCTTATCCCAAAAAGCACATTGCAGTCAGTCCCTGGATCCAGATGAAAGCCACAGTCTTTGGCACTGGAATCGACCATTACATACCGTTTTTTTAAGAACTCTTGAAATACCTCTGTTTTCATCCTGATTTATATTTTAGTATCTGACCCACAAAGCATAGATCAGTTACTGCGGCCGAACAGCGCATTGTTTGAGAATATACTGTAGGTAGCGCTGTTGACGGATGATATTCTTCTGAGGGTATACTTCTATGAAGAGGCTTCAGTGTTTGAAGTTTTAGGTGTGTCACAATATTGCTTTCTGTTCTCATTTAATTTGCTGCTATCAAAAAGATATTAGGACACATGAAAGCAAAAATGGCACCTGTCAATGACTTCAGTGTTTAAGCTTTTTCCATTAAGCAGTTATGAAAAGTGCCACCTCCTCGCAGATGTATTGTACAGTGTGCCCCCAGAATATGTCCCAGCCCTTGTGTGGGAACAGAGGCTGCAGCTCGTGGGTGGCATACAATGTCCAACTCTGGTGGAGTATTGCCTAACATTCAGTAGAATAGCTTGTGCTTCTAGAACTGCCATTCCAAGCAGAGAGAGAAATATGGTGGGCGGGACCCTGGCCTATATCATAAGATTCTATGAAGGTGTGTAATAGTGTTTATCACCAGGACAGGCCTTGACGCCCTATTAAAACCCCTAAGACATTGATTGAGAGATTGCTCTAGCACCCACTAAATGATCCTCACCCTCCTATTTAAGGGGGTGGTCCAGGTTTTAAATTTGATGACTTTGGAATAGGCCTTCTTAGATAAGTGGAGCTCCTGCTTAGCACCTGCACTGATCAGATGTTTGAAGAGTTACTGGACATTGGTTTGTACTGCAAAACAATGTAGATTTAGTAGTGGCGCAGAGTATTTTAGCTGTGTCCCATTCACTTGAAGTGCCTAAGAAAATTCACTGCACCCTTCCCGTGTTATAGACTACTTGTCCTGTTTTATGGTTTTTGTCACCATACCAGCAACTCTATTCTATTATTATTTCCAGAGAGTTGCATGCTTGGGTGACATTATATTATTGAGTGGTTGTCGTCTGTGGAATTGTCTCGGGGTCTTGTGGTCTGGCTGCCTTAGCGTACAGGAAGGTTCCTGTGCTGAGGTGTAACCAGAATGACTGGATTCTGTGACAAACTTGCTTGTCCTGCAGAATCGCCTCTATTTTAGTGTCAAGGGTGGGGTGACACCTGGGAGTGCAGTCCTCCCACATTCATACACATGTATATCTAGATGAGGAAGAATGGACACCCAGTTGCCAAATGACTTAAATATCATATGTGATGTTTGCCGAGAAGATTATTATTATTATTATTATTATTAAAGCACCATTCATTCCATGGCGCTGTACGTATGAGAAGGGGTATACATATATAATACAAACAATTGCACTAAGCATGAACAAGATGAGTTACCTGCCTGTGAGGGCTTACAGTCTACAAGATGCAGAACACTGGCATTATTAATCTCCTTACTTTCTGTGTTGAGGGGGGAAATGCAATGTAAGTTATAATTGGGCATTATAGCATACCACATGCACACCGCTGTAACTAAAAGTTCCCTTGTACAGTGCAGTCTGCTGCCAGCGGTCCCTCGGCCAGACTGATTAATGGGCTTACAGTGAACCAGAGAGCGTTCTTATCTGAGAGCAGACATCTGTTGCTGGTGGGATAAGCATGCCAGAACACTGTAGATTTCTTGCAGTCTCAGACTACCTGCTCATTTATCAGTGTCACATGTAATAATTAGGGCAGGTCTGACAGCTAGTATTGGGTAATTTGTAAATTTCAGCTAAAAAAAAAAAAAAATTATTTTCAGTGTCATCTACCGATCTGTATGGCAGGGTATATGATGGTCATATGGCGGGATCCACAGATTTCAGCCAGAGAAGAAGGTTTGGTTACTGTAGTGGACCAGTTTTGGCATCTTCTGAGTGATTTCTTCCCCCTCAATCCTGCCCAGACCACTATGACAACTTCTGTCTGCAGCTTTTGCTTCCCAGCCATCTTTGGTCTCAATTTACTGCAGCCCATCTCCAGCCTCTATGCTGTACCATAAATTAATTCCAACGCTAGACAAGACCGTTTAAAATAGTTGTGACCCACAACAGACTACTGTTGCCTTACTCTCTCCTTGACTTCTCTTCAGCTCCAGTCAAAACATTGTGCTCGCCACCACAAATATTGAATCCAGCAGACAATGACCGGTTGGAGAGGGGGAAAAACGTGCAGTTGTGTCGGAGTAGATGGTGGCCACATTATACAGTATTATGTCTGTGATTTAATGGTTGTGCCATGTTCCTGTTATCAACTGCATCCAACCTAGCAGAATTAATATACCTACTGCCACCCTTCTGTGTCCACCTGGATGAGACCCATCACCAGTTTATGAATCCTTTCTCACTATATGTGGTAGTCGCTAGATGAGGAGCGTTAGGAGATAGCCGTCCTCTTGTCCAGTGTGGTGGTATAGGATCTAGAAGGAGATGTCTGCTTTAATTTACTTGTTCTCTCTCTGAAGCCTGCGGGTGCCATTGCATAGTCTCATGACTGACATTTCGATTATTTCTTTAATTTAATAACATTTTAAACATGGCTGGGGGAGCTTGTAGCTGATGCTAGGCAGGGTGCAGAATAACAAAGCTTCATTTCCTCTGAAAATTCCTCAGCTTATGAGATGGCGCATATTTGGTCTCTGCTCACCAGATCCTTTGATCTTTCAACAATGTCGTACAGTTGGACATCTAGGTTTTGAATCTACATCATCTGGTGTTTTGTGAAGTTAGACTTTTTGCCTTTCTATCTTCTCCAATGGATTTGGACATTTATTTGCCCACTAAGAAACCAGTTAGCTGCTAAACTTTATCTGCAAACTGGGCATTTGCTGAAAACAACAGGTTAATGGCACCCTCCTGAGGAGTTCCATTTCTCATCTGCGGGGTGTCTCCTGGCAGCTTTGAATCAACATTTGAATTTCCTTTTCCATGCAGATGAACCAGTACCCCTTGTAAATTGACATGAGCGGCACGTTCCTCTGTCTTCCTAGAGTGTGTGAGCTTTTTCTTAAATACCAACCGAGAAACCACATAATGGTCGCTGCTTCCCCAATGCCCCCTAACTGCACGTTAGTTATGGTCCTTGGCTAATTACAAAGGACCAAATCAAAGTTTTGAGTCTGTACCACTTTTACTATGTGAAATTTATGTAATAAGGATGAAGATATAAAAAAAAAAAATAGGGCCATGCACAATATAGGATAAGGTGACCATTGCACAGATTGCTTAGTTTTCTTGTAAGACGTGACACGAACTTTATAAGAAGTGGTAAGGGCTCTTTAAAGCATCTATGGCATGAGATCCTTTATGAGCATCTTGAGCTCTGTTCACACTAATGTTCATTAGGCATGCTATTTTGAAAACTGCTAAATGTGTGCCTATATAGTTATGTCCACCATTGACTCCCGTTGTAAAAAGATGCATGCGTCTGTGTGCAGATAAAATGAGTACCCCAATAAGGTTAAACCCACCTGTGGATCTATGGGCACATCTGCTGCCATGCCCAGGAAACGTAAGTCAGCGTCACACACATTCAATAGACGTGTACTGTACATCACATACAATACATCCTTTATTTTTAGGAATAGTGTAGAACCCTGGTTTGATACTTTGGTTGCTGGATGCAGAGCTCCTAGAGTTCAAAAAGGCTGATTGGTTGAGGGCTACTGACAAAGGCAACACATCTAACCATGTCCTGTTTAGCTGGATGCTAGCCTAGTACCTCACTCTGGTTCTTGGAACTGTATGGTGAAATCTCTTGTCACCCAAGACTCTTCATTTGGGGACAAGGCAACTTGCAGATCATTTTGACAGCTTGTCATCTTCAGTGAGCTAAGGAGGCTGCAGGAGATAAATGGCTTGTGATGGCAGTACCCTGCATGACCATGGTATGAGCTGGTGTGTGGCGACACTGCTCCAGCGTCTCTGATTCTGTATACTGAGATTTCAGATGAACGTTACTGAGCAGTGTATCATTATGAGCACAAAGGGTTATTTCAAAGGAGTTTTACCCTCTGCCTTCCGATCCTATTAATTTTAACTCTAAACCCTAGCATGGATTTTCTCATTGAATTTTGGCTCCTGTCTCGACATCCCAGAAATGACCTAGGTCAGTGAAAGAAACTTCCCAGCTGGGATAACAGCATTATCATTCCTGCAGTTGATTCCCACAATCTTCTGCCTTTCTGCGACCTTTGACCATGCACTTCACTCAACAGAGAGAAATTTTCTACATTGTTTTCTCTGTTTTTCTAAAATCTAGAACTAGAAGGCCGAGTTACTGCAGTAAATCTAGAACTAGAAGGCCGAGTTACTGCAGTAAATCTAGAACTAGAAGGCCGAGTCACTGCAGTAAATCTGGAACTAGAAGGCCGAGTCACTGCAGTAAATCTGGAACTAGAAGGCCGAGTCACTGCAGTAAATCTGGAACTAGAAGGCCGAGTCACTGCAGTAAATCTGGAACTAGAAGGCCGAGTCACTGCAGTAAATCTGCAACTAGAAGGCCGAGTCACTGCAGTAAATCTGCAACTAGAAGGCCGAGTCACTGCAGTAAATCTGCAACTAGAAGGCCGAGTCACTGCAGTAAATCTGCAACTAGAAGGCCGAGTCACTGCAGTAAATCTGGAACTAGAAGGCCGAGTCACTGCAGTAAATCTGGAACTAGAAGGCCGAGTCACTGCAGTAAATCTGGAACTAGAAGGCCGAGTCACTGCAGTAAATCTGGAACTAGAAGGCCGAGTCACTGCAGTAAAGCAATCCATACATTCCAAACGTGAGGGATTAATTTCTAGTATGGGTGGCATTTAGATGAGATGCCGCCCAACCTGCTGGGCTGGGTGGCTCGGCAGTGTCTCTTTTTAGAGTTTGTGTAGTTTTCTTCCTATAATCCATACATCGGTTAATTGGCTTTATGTGAAAGTTGCCAAGAAATCCAGTTGTGCGGTGCCTGGAAAAAGCCGGGTGGCTTCCACAGCAGGGTCACAGTGTCTACGATGTGCCACCTTGCATAGGGCAGGATATTACAGGAACAAGTCTGCTGCCCTGTAGGACCTCACATCACAAAAATATATGGCTTAGTATGAATACAGTGAATTGCGCTAAATGTATGTATTAGGACTCGGAGTGCCGTTTTCCACCAGCTTCACTGATCGCTGATGATCACCATGATTACATGCAGTCACTTTGGGAGGGAGTCGGCAGATCTAGAAAAGACAGATGTATCCTCAAAGCCAATTTAACATATCCCCACATGTGCCTACACATAGATATGGAGTCATGCAGGTTCATTACACACCTGTCAGGTCCACATACTGGACCAGATGTACTAAGCCTGTAGATGGAGTAAGCTTAGACAGGCCGTCTAGATCTGCACCAGATTTATCACAGTGGTTCAGGCTGGATAATAAATATGGTGTGGGGATAATCGCTTTTCTCTAACTATACGATCTATTAGTTTGCTTAATTTGAAACCGGTTTGGGAGCAAAATGGTGCATCTCAGACACTGCCCATAAAGCTTTTCTTTCTGCTTACTTCTGCCCCTTGTGGAACATGTTTGAAAAAAGTGTAGAACTCCTCATGTGCCAAATAGCACCACTTTTTAGACAAATTTTTCGAGCAGGCATGTTAGGAAATCTGGACTAATGTGTATTATATGTGAGATCCTGAAAAGAAAATTGAAAAGCGCAGATTGGCTTTATCCTGTGGCTGAGGTCTTCTGATTACTTGCTGCATTTAGTGACAGCTTTGTATATAGACCCCAGAGGAGTGCTCTTGGTCCATTGGCATCTCCTAAGCTGACAGCTCAGATGGGAATTATGAAGTTTGTGGATTTCCTGGGATTTAGAGTTTTCACATATTGCATGTTCTGGAATTTGTGGAAAGTCTGAAATCTGATATGCAGTATTACAATATAAACATTAGAGTATGATACTACCGCCTCATAACTTTCTCCTTACTGGTGTTAGCAGAACTGTAATCCTGTGCATCTAAAAAGAACCAAACAATTAATTAGTGATAACTGGTTGTGCTTTTATCTAGAGGGAGGGAGATAGATAGATGACACCCTAAGATGACATTGCCTGTTCCTTTCCTCTGGCAGCTCACTACTATTATAATAAGGTCACTAGGACTTCCCAACAACCAGCTAAGTTCCACATTCAGGTAAGAAAATGAAAGAAGCACTCCCACAATAGGTTTTATTCTAATGTTTCTGATTTCAGCAATGTCCGTCCCCACTATTTGATGGTTTTCATTAAAGGGATTCTGTCACCTAGGTTTAGCCTATAGAGCTGAGGACATGGGCTGCTAGATGGCCACTAGGCCGTCCACAATATACATGTCCCATTGCTCTCAGTGCCTTAATTTAGTAATAAAAAAAAAAACGATTTTATGCAAATAAGAGTTATAAGGAGCCCAAGGGGCGGTTACCAACATTCCTGGAGCCCAGCCGCACCCACTCTGAAGGAGCCCTGCACCGCCCCCCATCCTCTGATCTCCTCCTTGCTCCCCTGATGTCACACATTCAGAGCGCCGTAATCTCGCGCATATGCGAGTACGCTGCATGTCAGTGCTGGAATAGTGTTCCTTCCCTGTGCTGGCATCAGCATCAGGGAACAAACTGCGCATGCGTGAGATTACCACGCTCTGAATGTGAGACGTCGGGGGAGCAAGGAGATCAGAGGATGGGGGGCGGTGCAAGGCTCCTTCAGAGTGGGTGCGGCTGGGCTCCAGGAATGTTGGCAACCACCCCTTGGGCTCCTTATAACCCCTATTTGCATATGTATAAAATTGGGGTTTTTTTACTAAATAAAAGCAAGGGCAATGGGACGTGTATATTGTGGACGGCCTAGTGGCCATCTAGAAGCTCATGTCCTCAGCTCTATAGGCTAAACCAAGGTGACAGAATCCCTTTAATGGCATCTGATTTCTGTATTCAAAATATAGCTATTACATTTTCTAAAACGAAAGTGCTAAACAGAGATATATGATTTTAATGTACCATACCAGAGATGGAACATGCAACTGCCCCTGCCCTAATGATTTTCATCTTAGTTGGGCTCCTATATTGGAGGTCCTTCTGATAGCGGGCAGAATTAAATAAAAGTTGCTCACTCCTCTCTCATTAAAGGGGTTTTCTGACTTCAGCAAGTGGCATTTATCATGTAGAGAAAGTTAATACAAGGCACTTACTAATGTATTGTTATCATCCATATTGCCTCCTTTGCTGGTTAGATTAATTTTTCCATCACATTATACACCGCTTATTTCCATGGTTACAACCACCCTGTAATCCAGCAGTGGTGGACGTGCTTGCACACTATAGGAAAATGCGTCAGCCTATCTGGTAACAGGGTCCGTGGGAATACGCATAGGCTAGAGCTTTTTCCTATAGGGTGCAAGCACGACTACTACTACTGCTAGATGAATCCAGCCAGCAAAGGAAACAATATGGATAATAGCAATACATTAGTAAGTGCCTTGTATTAAATTCCTCTACATGATAAATGCCATTTGCTGAGGTGAGGCAATCCCTGTAGGGTTTTTAGTAAAATAAGAGCTGGTATCTGAGTGGTAGCTGGAAAACCTCTCACTTTCCTCTCACTTTGATCTATTATGGGTTGTAGAGTCAACACATATGTGGACTACTGCTTGCCACGACAAAGCTAAACATGTTCTAAGGCTTAAAGGGAACCTGTCTGCTCCGAAACCCCCCCTGAACTAGAATAAGCGGTGTATAGTGTAAGTGATGCTGAATCCGAATATGTAAGTTTTATCTTCATACTCACTTCCATTCTGACGCTGTGCTCCCACAAACCAGCAGTTTGAGTCCTCTCCATTATGTGAGTGAGCACTGAAGTCCACTGAGTGCATTTTACTGCTGGTTTGTCACAGCACAGAATCTTCAGAATGCAAGTGAGCATGAAGATAAAACTTAAGTAACCGGACTCAATGTGACTTATACTATACACCGCTTACTCTAGTTTGGAGGATGTTTCAGAGCTGACAGGTTCCCTTTAAGTAGAACATACATCTTTTTGAGACCAAGGGGAGTGGGGGGTTGGGGTTCTAGCATAGAAAGTGATGCCATGTAGCCAAGATTTCCTGATCAACGGGGATCGATTTATTGTAGCCAACCACCTCCTTAGCAGTAAACTGCAACACATCACAAGTCCTTTGAACCCTAGAAGAGACAGTAGTGCTAAGCCATTGCTAGGGTCTCTTCATTCTGAAGATCAGTACTCAGAACCCCACCATTTGGAAAATCATGATATACGTAATTTGATATGCACCTGTTTTGTGATGAAAGCAAGAGCTTTATAGTTCTTTGAACGAATGTCATAGTTTGGGGTCTACCTGGGGAGAGCTTTCATTCACCAATTCAATTCATGTCTGGTAACTCCTTTCAACAAAATTCTGTTTCTCGCACGTGTCATTGGGGGACACAGAAGACCATAGGTATAGCTGCTGCTACTAGGAGGCGACACTAAGCCACAAAAGTGTTAGCTGCTCCTCTCAGCTATACCCCCCCTGCAGGCACTGAGCTAATCAGTTTTTAGCTTAGTGTCTGTAGGAGGCAGACCTCCCTCCCTTTGCAGGGCGTCTTCTTTTCTTCTTTTACCTTTTTTCCTCTTTAGGTACGGGAAACAGAGACGCCTGGCCTCTGTGTTTACCCGGGGAGGAAGGCCGGCATCGGTTCCCATCACCGCCTGCCCCCCCCCCCCCCCCTCAAGAATGCAATGTGGACCAGGGCAGCCCAGCTCCCCTGCATCCCGCCAGCCATGGGGTCATCTGCACTTCCGCAGTCCTCCCCTCCAGCCCAGCCTCACTACCACTTTTGTGCTAGTGGTTGAAGAGGTAACCCTGCTGGTACCCTGACGGGGGTGGAGGTGAACAGAAGAGGATGAAGATGGGGTGAGTACTCTGTACACAAGGTGAGTATCACCCCGTCCATCCACCTCCCCTCTCCATTCCTACTACTCTCCACCTCCATTCTCCGGCTGACTCCTGTTTCCTCACAGCCCGGGTTCTCTCCTTGCCCTCGTCCATTCCTCTTCTCGGTTCCGATGCGGTGATGCCCTCAGACCGTGGACGCCCGCCGGATCGTCATCCTCTGGGGCTGACCAACTCCTTGCCCAACGGTCACATTCCCTCCCGGCACGACCGCTGCCCTGGCCACCGGGCATCAAGAATGCCCATCCCTGATCTTCTGGACCTGCGGGTCCGGTCTACCACGGCAGTCCTTCCGGTCGGCCCGCTTGTACGCGAGTCCCCGGCTTTGCGGCCTAGTAGACTTCAACTTCCATTACGAGTTTGGGCGGGGACTGTTCATCCCCCTTCTCTGTGAGCGTGGCTGAGGACAGCGGCGGCCAGAACAGGTAAGTATGATTTTTTTTAAAGTGGCTGGGTGGGCTGATCTGAGGGGGGCACAAGACACTGACCTGAGGTCTGAGGGGGGGCACAACTCGCTGACCTAAGGTCTGATGGGGGCACATGGGGGCACATTGTGTTGGTCTGAGGGGGGCCACAAGACGCTGACCTGAGGTCTGATGGCATATTGTGTTGATCTGAGGTCTGAAGGGGGGCCACAAGACGCTGACCTGAGGTCTGATGGGGGCACATTGTGTTAATCTGAGGTCTGATGGGGCACAAGACGCTGACCTGAGCTCTGATGGGGGCACAAGACGCTGACCTGAGCTTTGATGGGGGCACATTGTGTTGATCTGAGGTCTGATGGGGGCACAAGACGCTGATCTGAGGTCTGATGGGGGCACAAGATGCTGATCTGAGGTCTGATGGGGGCACAATGTGTTGATCTGAGATTTATTATCCCTGTACTGTGACATCACTGTGTTTATTATCCCTGTACAGTGACATCGTTGTGTGTATTATCCCACGCCATTTTTTTAAAAAAATGAGATTTTTGAAAAAAAAAATGGCGTGGGGCCCCCCCTTTTTTCCTTCACCAGCCAGATACAACCAGCAGCGGCAGCCTGGCACTACCAGGGTGGGAAGGGACACGGTTATTGGCCCTTCCCAGCCTAATGGTACCAGCCTGCAGCCGCCACAGAGCCAGACCCTCAATTTAGAAGGTCCGGTCCTGCGGGTACCCGGCTCTTCCCAGCACCCCTGGTGGCGGTGGGTGCCGAGGTAATAGATGTTGGGGTTAGTGCTGGCCTGCCATACCGGCAAGCACTAAGCCCAGTATTAGTAATCAGGGCCGTCTGTAGATAGCCCTAATTACTAAAACTGTAGTATTGTAAAAAAAAAAAATACACACACACACCAGTATAAAACATTTTATTGAAATAAACACTCCCCCAGACCCCTGTTTGACCATTTTTATTTAAAAAAAAAAAAAAAAAAAAGCTGGTCCGACGTAGTCCTCTGCATTCACGACCCTGAAAAATAGAAAACAAACACACAAACACAGACCACTTACCTCTTCCTGCACTGGGATAATACACACAGCGATGTCACAGTACAGGGATAATAAACAGTGATGTCACAGTACAGGTATAACAAACACAGTGATGTCACAGTACAGAGATAATAAACACAGTGATATCACAGTACAGGTATAACAAGCACAGTGATGTCACAGTACAGAGATAATAAACACAGTGATGTCACAGTCCAGGGATAATAAGCACAGTGATGTCACAGTCCAGGGATAATAAGCACAGTGATATCACAGTACACCTGTGCAAACAAGGCCTGGGGGACCAAGATAAGGCTAGGGGCTACACTGAAAAGGGCCAGTGGCGCACAGATAAGGGGTAAGGGGCAGGGTCACAAGCAAGGTCCTGGGGGGGAAGGGGGGTGAGGGGTGCACAGATAAGGGCCAGGGTGGCGCACACAGGGGGCAGCAGAGACAAGAACCAGAGAGGCACAGACAAAGAGGGAGTGGGGCACAGATAAGGGCCCAGGGGCGCAGACCAGGAAGAGGCGTACAAATACAAGGGCCAGATCCCAGGGGTGCAGACAGGGGCAGGTAGGCACAGCCAAAGGGGCGCAGATAAGAGCCAGGGTCTGCATTGAAAGGGCCAGGGTGGTGCACAGAGCAGGGTCAAAAGCAAGGTCTGGGGGGGGGGGAGGGGCGCACAGATAAGGGCCAGGGTGGCATTAATAGGTTCTTCTTTATTTTAGCGAGGTATCGTATCAGTATCGAGTATCGAGTATCGTGATACTTTTGTACGTATCGGTATCGAACTCAAAATTCTGGTATCGTGACAACCCTACTATGCACATACTCCGTACATCCTACTCCTGGGGGGAGTAAGAATGCCGCCTTCATAGGCGGCGTAATTGCTCGATCACTGGCTATTATACTGCCTGTCACATTACCCCCCCTTCATAGGCAGCGTAATTGCTCGGCCATTGGCTGTTATACTGCCTGTCGCATTACCCCCCCCTTCATAGGCGGCGTAATTGCTCGGCCATTGGCTGTTATACTGCCTGTCGCATTACCCCCCTTCATAGGCGGCGTAATTGCTCGGCCACTGGCTATTATACTGCCTGTCGCATTACCCCCCCGTCATAGGTGGCATAATTGCTCGGCCACTGGCTGTTATACTGCCTGTCGCATTACCCCCCTCCATAGGCGGTGTAATTGTACGACCACTGGTTTAGGTACTGCCTGATGCATTATCGCCTCCCTTCATAGGCAGCATGATTGCCATTCATAGGCAACGTGATTACACGACCATGGTATATTGTACAGTCTGTTGCATTACCCCTCCCTCCATAGACGGTGTAATTGCTCAGCCACTGACGGGACAACCTGTCATTTCCTCCCTTCCTAGGCAGCGTGATTGCACAACCAGTGGATATGACGCAGCCGGTCGTATTACCCCCTTCCTTAACCCTTTCCCGTGCGGGGACATGACGCCCGCGCGTTTCTAACAGCAGAGACTTGCCGCTACTTACCGCCATCAGCGACGAGTGGCCAATCGGGGTGTCTGTACACCATATGGAAACTGTAATCCTCACTGGTGAGGATTACAGTTTTCAAACTGCAGTTCTTATTCTGGCCACTAGATGGCAGGCCAGGATAAGAAATGAGCAATTTTTGGATTTAAAGGGTTTCTGTCACCAGAAATCACCCTATTAAACCAAGTGTCATTTGCAATGAGCAAATGACACTTGATGACAGTAATGTTAGTGTCATATTTCTCTGTCCACCAGTTTAGACAAAAAATAGGTTTTTATAATATGCAAATGACCTCCCCTAGGTGCAGTAGGCGTGAACCTGCACCTAGGAGAGGCCGTAATAACGCCTCTTACCACGCCTCCGTAGCGATGATTGACAGGGCCGGGCAGCCAGCTCTTTCGGCTCCCGGCCCTGTACGATCCCGAAATCCCGCGCCTGCGCACTGCCGTAGTACATCCGCGCACGCGCGCTGAGAGCCGGCGGCCGCCCGGGTCCTGGCTCCTTCGTGCGCGGATGTACTACGGCAGTGCGCAGGTGCGGGATTTCGGGATCGTACAGGGCCGGGAGCCGAAAGAGCTGGCTGCCCGGCCCTGTCAATCATCGCTACGGAGGCGTGGTAAGAGGCGTTATTACGGCCTCTCCTAGGTGCAGGTTCACGCCTACTGCACCTAGGGGAGGTCATTTGCATATTATAAAAACCTATTTTTTGTCTAAACTGGTGGACAGAGAAATATGACACTAACATTACTGTCATCAAGTGTCATTTGCTCATTGCAAATGACACTTGGTTTAATAGGGTGATTTGTGGTGACAGAAACCCTTTAACTCCATCTAGTAAATCCCTGATTGCTCATAAAGAAAAAAAAAATAAACACAATATATTAGCTCATATTTGAGCTTTAAAATAATCACAAAAAAATTTAAAAAATGTTAAATATATAAAAGTTCAAATCGCCCCCCTTTCCGTATAATGAAAAATAAATACTTAAATAACAATAAATATAGACATCATGGGTATCACCGTGACCGAAAACGGCCCGTGCTTTTAAAATTATAAAAAAAAAATTCCAATATGGCGAATTGTGTGGCGGAAAAAATCTAAAAAAAAATTAAATAAAAAGTGATCACAAAGTCATACACACCCCAGAATGGTATCAATAAAAACTTCAGATCGCCCCGCAAAAAATGAGCCCCCATACAGCTCTGTACACATAAATACCAAAAAGTTATAGGGGTCAAGATATGACAATCAAAAAAAAGGCCAACTTTATAATTATTTTATCAAAACGCAGAAAAAAACTATACATATTAGGTATAGTAGAATGAAAGTAACTGGTCAGTTTTAATGAACATCGAACGTTGTAAATAAGAAACCCGTAGAACTTAGAGCGTTTTTTTTTTTTTTTTTTTGCAATTTCACCCGATTTGGAATTTTTTTCCCGCTTCCCACTGCACCATATGCAATATTAAATGGTGGCGTTGGAAGGTACATCTTGTCCCGCAAAAAACAAGCCCTCATACAGCTATGTGAACAGAAAAATAAAACAGTTATAGCTGTTTGAAGGCAGGGAGCGCAAAACGAAAATGCATAACCGAAAAAACCTCCGGGGTAGAAGGGGTTAAGCGGTGTAATTGCTCCATTATTGGGAAGTATATCCCGCATTCCTACTCCCACAACATCAAATACGATATTTACTATCTTTTTCCATCCCCCTCCACGGGTGGAGTAGACAGAGGGATGGTACCGACTATTACCCGATCCCTCCCCACGAGCAGAATATGGGCGTGACCATGGGATACTGCAGCTGTTCTGCATTACCCCTTCTTTTTTGGTTGTGGGTTGTGAACAGCAACATGACAATTTCTGTCCTCCAGGGTGTATCCCTACAACACCGTTTCAAGTCCCAGGGGGACTCATGTTGCTAGGCACCTTTAATAGGTGGCGTATCCACCTTAGAAGAAATTCGGTGGTTTCTACCAGCCATTTGAGCATTACAATGCCAGTGTATAATGTATCCACTTCTAGTTCTCCTCCTTTTTTAGGTGGCGTATTCGGCTAGCACTCCATACCATTGTTACTACCGTATGCACTCCTCCGCTGGTGGAGCATTCACGCTAGAACTAGAGATCATAGCCACTACGGTACATCCGCCTTTCCAGGTGGCGCATCTACCCGGGCTTTGACTTTTGTGGCTCCTACGGTGTAACCTTCTCAGGTGGAGTATTGCTCTAGCACTTCATTTTCATGGCTACTACTAAGGGCCTTCTCAGGTATTGCGCTAGCCTTGATTTAGGCAGGTACTATCGGTATGGTCTCTTTTCCAAGCACTCCATACTATGGCTCCTACTGATCAGATTCCCCCCTCGGGTGGAGTAATTGCACTGGTACTATATACTGTGGCTCTTCCTGTACAGTCTCCTCATCAGGTGGAGTATGGTGCTAACACCGTACACTATGACTTCTGCGGTATACACCTCCTCCTCTGGTGGAGTAATGCACCAGCACTGGTCCCTGTGGTTACTCCTGTCTGACCTCGTTCTCAGGTGGAGAGGTTCCCTTAGTCCTTAGTGGTTTGTCTACCACGATGTGGTGTCCTTCTCGGATTCAGGGTTTTCGTTCACTCTGCGGGCCATGGAGGCATCCCCGTTACTTTCCTCCTCGCTCTGTGCATTTGCACTGGTTGTGGTTTCTACCACATTGCCCTCTGTTCCATTCCATGTTTCGGCACTGGCTCCATATACTGTAGCCTCTACCGCTTCCCTCATTCTATAGATGGAACCCTCACACTGGTCCTAGGTGTGGTAATTGTGTATTCATTCCCTCGCAGGCGAATCTCCAGCTCAATTTACGCTATCAATAGATACCGTTGCCCCAATAGGTGGGGTGTTTAGGCTGTCGCTGTCGCCTTCGGTTTTTGAGGGTTCGCCCACTCTTCCTGATGACATGGTCATCTGCAGTACTCCCATTCTCAGGCCAGGTTCTGCATTAACATGCATGCGATAGCTGACGAACCATTCACTTCTGGTGCGCACCACTGTGGGGTTCTCCCTGACTGGCATAACTTCTTCGCTTATATGGCACTAGTATTCCACATGGTGTCCACTTAAGTTAGACATGGCACTAGCTGTTGAAGCTGTTGCACCATCAACACTGCCTCTTGAGATGTGTTAATTTTGACTTGTCCCTATGCAGATGACATACCTATTCAGGGCACATACTGTGCATCAACTGCTTTCCCCCCGCACCAGACGGAGCTAGGGCACTGGCACATGTTGTCAGGGCTACTAGATGTTTCGTTCCTGGAACGCAACACTCTTCAATGTTGCCCCTCCGCAGCCGGACGCGGTGGTGCGCATCTGTAATCCCAGCCACTCGGGAGGCTGAGGCTGGCGGATTGCTTGAGTCCGGGAGTTCTGCAAGGCAAGTAATTGCGCTCCCCCCAGATGTAGTTTCTGTCTATCTGGATAGTAGTCAGTTTCCTAGGTTGGTTTTTTATGGTTCTGGAGCGTTTGCACAATTTTTTCCTTATATGTCCAGTTTTTTCTCTGCTGTTTTGCAACATCGGACATAGTCATCCATTCTCTCCTGGAGAAGTATTCTCCTATCTCGGACCAATCTGCGCTTCTGCTGATGTCCGCATCATCCCTTTAAGGCAGAGTTACTACACGGTGGCAATGATGGTCTTTGTTGACTCTACACACCTTCGAGATATTTGTTCTTCACCTTACTGTTGGGTCTGCCTGATCCAGGCAGTTTGTGGAACATCAAGCAACTTCTTTTGTTAGAAGTCTCATGACAGCCTCTACGGCTCTAGTCTTCCACTGTATCTGCTCCTTTAGGGAGCGTTTCCTTTTAGCAGAGATGTATGCTGTGATCCTCACCTTTTGGATAAGCTTCCGGGAGGGTATTCTTGCAAGTGTATGTGCCCTCTCTCATGTATGGTAGCCTGCGTTTCTTTTTACAGTGCGGTTGCTCAGTTCCTGAGGCTGTCTAATGCCGATCATGTTGTGGTCCTGGATCCAGCACCACTCGCAGTCTTCCTTTTGTCCAGCGCGGAGGTTGCTTGGCTCCGCTCTCCTGCCGCATTGCTCTCTGCTGCGGGCCGGGATGCTATTGTTCCTCGAGGACATGGTCTTTTCCTCTCAGACTATTCCCTAATTGCCTATGGCTCTTCATTTTATACCTTTGATTGGTTCTGGTTGTGACTTTGTGTCCTCCTTAACCATTCCTTCTCTGTTTTTATTCTCTTCTCGTGCTGGATTCTTGCAAGGGAGTGACTACTTGCTGTTTTCTTTTACAAATGGGCCCACCGGGGTCTCCTCCCTTACCTGGCAGATCCCTACGGGACTAGTCCTCTGCCAGTTGCCCAGTATTCCTTCCAGTTTTTTTGCCTGGGATGAACTTTCCCATTACAATACCTACACATTGGTACGGTCGTGTCTGGGTCTTGTGCATACCCAGGTTCTACAGACCCATTTCTGTTGCGTAAACCCCACTTGGTTTTCCATGGAACCTATTATCATGCAAGACATCCTAGGTTCCAGTCCGGGCCGCCACAGCCATTCTGTGGTCCTCTTTATTCGGAAGTTCCTCCCACACATCATTCTCAGTCGTCGGACATGCTTATCCTTCTGGGGATACCATGTGCCGCTATCTATATCCTCGGAAGCTTCTTGAGTCCATGGACTTCATTTAGCTGAGTTCTTCCTTCTCTCTGTTCTTTGCCCAGTCTAATGTGCCATGCTTTCTATGCTCTCTGGCTTGCCTTCCTGGTTCATGCTCTTCCTGACCTTTTTCAGGGATTCTGTGCATTCTTCCCCACATTTCTGTGTGGGATCCCATGAACGGCCTTGGTTGTGTTCTCGTCTTTTGTTCCCTCTCCATGGTACTGCTTTGGAACGTCCCATGGTCTTCTGTGTCCCCCAGTGACACGAGCGAGAAAATAGGATTTTTTTTGTGCTTGCCTGTAAAATCCTTTTCTCGCTGAGTTCATTGGGGGACACAGCTCCCATGCCATCCTGGTTCTGACCCATCTTCAGTCTTCTTTCTTACAATTGGTTTCTGTTGGCTTTGCCTGGCCGATCCTACTGCTTTCATACAAAACTGATTAGCTCAGTGCCTGCAGGGGGGTATAGCTGAGAGGAGGAGCTAACACTTTTGTTGCTTAGTGTCGCCTCCTAGTGGCAGCAGCTATACACATGGTCTTCTGTGTCCCCCAATGAACGCAGCGAGAAAAGGATTTTACAGGTAAGCACAAAAAATCCTATTTTTGCAGCCAGGTTGGTAAGAGTGGTTTGCAAATAATAAACGAGTGACATAGTAGATGGATGTGGTGGCACCTGTTTCATTCATTGCTCAACCACTAGTGGTCCATGTACAAATAACAATTCTCACATTTTCTTCACATCTGAGTGATCATCGTGATTATTGCCTTCTCTTAAAGAGATAAAGTGGCCATGTGCAAATTGACACTTGCTTGACACTAGTAGACATCCGCTTCTGTTCCATCATTTCAAGCAGTTGACCTCAGATACTTATTAAATTACATTACAGAGGTTGTCCCAATAAGACAGCTGATCTCCTATCCATAGGACATGAACAAGTATCTGATTGGGGCCCTGCTGATCACAGCGGCTCATGGTTCCCCATTTGAATGGGGCTGCAGACAGGATATGGAATTAGTTTTCTCAAAGGGTAGTCTGGTTTCAGGAACCCCTGTATTCGCCCAAAATAAAGACATTCAAGTACACATCTTGCACTGCCACTCCAGTTTTCCTGGCCAGGCTCCATTTACCTGACTGTAGCAGTGATTTCACTTTGACAACGTTTGACTGTGCAGCCAATCGCTGGCCTCATCGGGTGCTCTGCAGTGGCCATGCGGTGTTGATGTGACATCACTGCTGCAGCTGGGTAAGTAGGCATATGATCTGTCCCGGGACTTCCTGCTGAAACTGGACAATCACTTTAAGGGCTCATGCACACGACTGTATGTATTTTAACATCCGTGTGCATTCCGTATTTTGCGGAACGGAACAGCTGGCCCCTAATAGAACAGTACTATCCTTGTCCGTAATGCAGACAATAATAGGACATGTTCTATATTTTTGTGGAACTAACATACGGAAACGAAATGCACACGAAATAAAAAATTTTTTTTGCAGACCCATTGAAATAAATGGTTCTGCATACAGTTCGCAAAAAAAAACAAAAACGAACGGACACAGCAAGAAAATAAGCTTGTGTGCATGAGCCCTAAAGCAGTTTCCAGTTGGGTTTTAACAGAATTGATACTTTATACTCCCTGCTCCCCCACTGGTCCTGTTTCTGTAGGGGAGTTATATGTTGGGGTCTATGCTGGAATCCAAATTCATTTATAATATAACATCTGTAAGTTAATATGTACACTGGAGATGCATATATGGATCCCCGCGGCCCCAGCTGCAGGGCAGAAGAAGGGTTCATTGGTGGACGTACCAGTCTGTATACATATGTAGTATATGGGTTGCATCCATTGATGCAGCACTGACCATCCAGGACACATGCAGGGAATGGTTAGTACGGATACGTGCATACCAGGGCTGTGGAGTCGGTAAACCGAAGCCCTGACCCCAACTCCGACTTTTCAATTTCCCCTGACTCAGACTCCCAATCCGACTCCGACTCCCTCATACATGGCGCATGTTTAAGTGATAACTTTAAACAAACTTTGCATAAATCAATAGTACAGAAAAGTCATGACAAAGAGTTTGTAATATATGTTTTACTAGATAACTTTACTCAGAACTTTCAGTATCAGGCTTTTCTCTGGGTGCAGCTCACTAAGGGCCTGATGTATGAAAACTGTCTAGGTCTGACTTTCTTTGTTGCCCATAGCAACCAATCAGAGCTCCCCTTTCATTTCTCCAAAGCACTATATGAAATGAAAGGGGAGCTCTGATTGGCCACCTCATATCTCATTGTTGAACCTCTTCCATGTTTTCATGTTATGGATTTGGGATCCAGTGGCATAGCTTGCAATGGTCATATATCTGACGCATACAGATTTTGTTTTCATGGATTCATATGCAAAAAAAAAAATGGCATTACTCATCACATGTCAAATTATGAAGGTATTCTGTCCTTGAAAACATAGCACCTCATGGAGGCAAAGCTGTCCTCCAGTATCCTCCCACGATCCAAAATCTAAATGATGGAAAATATGTTGTTGTTCCTGGATAGATGTATCCTTATAATTGTAGACATAAATATTTCTATGTATTATTTGCTGTGTGTGCACGCTGTGCTTGGAAGCTGCTTAGCGTGTCCCAGTTACAGTCTTTCTTTACATACATCCTGTGCCTGCTGTGCGTGACTTTTATACTATGTGCACATTTTCTGGTCAAGCCGTGATGTACTGAGCTATTTTGAGATGAAAAGCATAACCATGTAAACCAGCGGCTTCCTTCTCTTCTCACCTTAATCTCATTTTGTGTTTATTTCAAGTTAGGGAGAGTTCACATCTCTGTTTCATTTTCTGTTCTTCAGATCTGAGAAGAACAGGACTTTGTTTCCTCCCGTCTTTAAAAAACAGTTCTCAGATGGAAATGGGAGGGGAGTGAGGAGATGGAAGCAGGAGCAATGAGCGAGCTGAATGATGTGAGCGACTTTTGTCCAGGCTCAATTTGTGATGGCTGGATGACTGAAGTACCTAGAGTACATCCACAACAGCAGTTCTTGTGGAGTGGATATTACTGTACTGATCTACGTAGGCTAAGGAAGGACAGGCAGTGATCCAGTAGTGAGGACCTCATGGGTACCCAAGGCTCATTGATGGATGTGGGGAGCAAATGCTAGCCCATCTGCTCCTGTCCCACAGAAGAACACAAATTATGGTAAAGGTTAAAGGGGTTGTCCTGCAATGTTTGTTTTTAAAACCTCGGCGAATGCTTTAAATCAGGGATCAGCAACCTGGCTACTGTGGAACTACAACTCCCTGCCAGGCACGCTTACCCAGCTCTTTTTGTAGCTCCCAAAGAAGTGAATGGAGGATTTGGGGAGTTGTAGTTTCAGAACAGCTGGAGTGCCGGAGGCTGTTGACCCTTCTTTAAAATAACGAAAAAAAGTTACATAGTCCTTACGGATTCCCTCCGGCTCCTGTTCAGATGCATCTTGGGTCCTCTGTCAGTCTGTTTCCTCTAGATGCACACAGGTCATATTCCCACCGAGTTCGGGTTCTGGTTATATGTGCTGGATAATTTACCTAACTTATAAGTCTAATATACCCATTAGTCATAAGAGTGTACTTTACCTTTGCCTCAGATGTAGTGAAAATTGTGCTCTGCTAGGCCTTTCCGTACAACTACATAATATATTACAGATGAATGCACAGTATGCTTTTTTGTCTTGATAAACATTAACGGCAGATATCCAGTAACTGTATGCTTGTACGGTTGCATACATTGGGCCGAACGTAATGCCTGAAATGATTGTTCATATGTACAAATTATTGTAACCACTTATGGGGCTGTGACATGGATTGCCCGTGGGCTTGTGCTGTCAAATTACTAATACCATCACTGAAAGAAAGCTTGTTCCTGTGGATTGGATGGGTGTAATAATGGGCACCTTCATTGTAATGATTCTGGTGATTGTCAGTCTGTAGCTTAAAGGGGTTGTCTCACCTCCTCACTTCAGCGCTTGACGCCAGGACTTTCGGCTCTCTAGGGGGTGTTGCCTGCAAGTATGACTGGCAGCACAGGCAAGGGGCACTGAGACACTGTAATCCCGCCCCTTGCGTGTGCGCTCCCAAGGATGCTATGATTTAGTAACAGCCTCAGAGGAGAGAGGTGGCCCGGAGCGCAGCATCTGCTAAAGGAGATACGAGGTGGCCGGGACGGCATCATCTGGTGAAGGAGATACGAGGTGGCCGGGACGGCATCATCTGGTGAAGGAGATACGAGATAGCTGGGGATGGGAGTTACTGTGGATGCACGCAAGTGTATGCGCGCTCGCTCCCGTATCCCGGACACCAGAAAGGCCGGCATTCTCTCGGTTTATCGCGCTTGCGCGGCCACTGCTGCTGCATTGTGATGGTGGCCGTAGCCCCTAGAAACAAGCATGGTATAAAAGGAAGAAAAACTGAAGATGCCAAGTACAGGAGGCATTATTGAAAAATAAAGTTAATTAGTAAGTGACTTATATTAACGTTTTAGACATCATAAAAGTCACATGGTGAGGTGAGACAACCCCTTTAATAAGATTATAAAGCTTTTAGATAGCATTTCTACTTGTTCCTATCGCTAGCTTCTTTAGACTGGGCTTCCGCATTCAGGTTTCTTAATGTGGTTTTAGTAGCCAAAGCCAGGAGTGGATCCAGATGGAGGAGAAGACTCAGACTTTATACGTGTCCTCAGTTTATGATCCATTCCTGGCTTTGGCTCCAAGAACTCAGTCACCTCATTCACATCTGCGTTGAGCTTTCCGTTCTGCTGATCCGTTAGAAGAACAGAAAAATGAACAATAACTGTGTGAATCCCTATTTGTTTCAATGGGTCTATGCTCCGTTTTCCTCCATCAGAACAGAAAAATGAAAAAAAACTGCTCCGTTTTATTTGAGCATCAGTTGTACTTAGTCTTCCGTGAGCTTCCAGATCTGTGCCTCCATGCCTATCTTTGATCACAGGCCCATTGAAGTCACTGGGTCTGCAATGTGATGTGGTGTGGCCGGTGCCTGTGGTTTGCAGATCCGCAGTCATATTTTGATGTGGGCATAAAAATCAATGTTTGTTGAGAGCACATCACTCCATAAACGGGGATATTCTGCTGACAAATCTGAATGGTGACTAACAATTGTACTAATGATCGTTCGCACCTGTACAGTAGGATGATTGCCACTCATGTAGTACATTTAAATGTACCAATCGGCATGCTATATCATTGATTGGCGCTCATTTACAGAGGCATATTATCTGCCAGTAAGAGTTGTGTGAAGCTATTGATCATCTGTCTCGTGGGTTTGCGACCAATGGGGGATATTTATCAAACTGGTGTAAAGTAGAACTGGCTTAGTTGCCCCTAGCAACCAATCAGATTCCTCCTTTCCTTTTCCAAAGGATCTCTGAAAAATTAAAGGTGGAATCTGATTGATTTCTAGGGGCAACAAAGGCAGTTTTGATAAATCTCCCTCAATGTGTTCACTATAAGGCTGGAAACGCATGCAGTTTGAGGTGCAGTCTTTGATGCAGTTTCTGAGTCAAAGTAAAGCTACTTTCACATATGCGTTGTGGCATTCCAGTTTTAAGTTTCCCTCAGAGGATCTCAAAACCGGGCCAAAATGTCTGTTTTGTTCCCATGCATTTTGAATGGAAAGAGATCCGTTCCATCAGCATTCCGTTTTGTGACCGGACACAAAATCGCTGCAAGCTGCTGATCATCGAACGAAACAAACCGGATCATCACCCTTTGACTTTCAATATATTTAGTGACGGATCCAGTTTGTTCCATTTCAATTTCAAACAACCGCATTGGAACGGATGTATCCTGATGTGTAATCCAAACTGAACTGTTTTGAGATCCTCTGCCAGATCCAAAATCTGAAACCAAAACGCATATGTGAAAGTAGCCTAAATGATGCAGGAAAGGAATACATTGGTAATAAAGTGATATTCTCATTTGGGACATTTATGGCATATTGCTAGGATATGGTATCAATGTCGGATAGGTGCGGGTCCCACCTCTGGGATCTGTTCCTTTCTCAGAAAAGGGCACCCAAACTGAAGGAGAGTACACGGTGTTGGTGCAGCTTGCTCACCATTCGCCACTATGGAACTGTCGGAAATAGATGAACCAGTGCTCTGCTTTTCAGAACTACCACATCGGTTAACAGAGGATGGCCACACATGCGCAGAGTGCTCTCCTTCACTTTTGGATGCGCTGTTCTGGAGATAGGTGCAGGTCCCACCGCTGAGACCCATTCTTCAATCTCATTGATGGCTTATCCTACTGATATGCAATTAATGTCCCCTTTAATTTGTATTTCCCCTTAGGCCCCATTCAGACTACCGTATGGCCTCCGTGCCGGTGTTGCGGGCCACAAACAGCTGTATGAAACCCATGCTGCGGTGCGGACCCATTGACTTGAATTGGTCCACGGTCCACAACTTAGGCCTAGTTCACACTTGAGTGACTGCAAGTCAAAACCAGATGTAGGTCAAAACCACAGGTTCAGATCTTTCCATTGTACATTATCTCTGTGTAGGCTTTATTTCTGGTTTTGGCAGATAATCACTGAAGTATGAACTAGACCAGTGATGGAGAACCTTTTATAGACCGAGTGCCCAAACTGCAACCCAAAACCTACTTATTTATTGCAAAGTGCCAACACGGCAATGTAACCTGAATACTACAGTTCAATGTAGTATATCTTCCATGTACTTTATCATTTAGCTATAATAGCCTGCCTACATTCAGTGCGCTGCCCGTGCTGTTCATAGTACGCCCTGAGCTGATGAATGGCAGGAAAAGTCTAAGGCATATTGTTACACCATAGACTTTTTCCAGGGTGCAGGTGCCCACAGAGAGGGCTCCGAGTGCCGCCTCTGGCACCCGTGCCTTAGGTTTGCCACCACTGAACTAGACCTTACTTTTGAATTCACTCCTGATATGGAAGACTGCATCAAAACTGCATGTGTGATTCCAGCCTGTTATTCACAAAAAATATGGTTGAGCTGCAGTGCCTGGAAGCCCATGGGTAAAAATGATGAGTCTGTTAAATTAGGAGGTCTGCTGCATTTCTTATGATTGTGGAGGTCCCCACTATTGCACCTTGATGGCATAGCTCTACTCCTGTGTTCCTCAACTCCAGTCCTCAGGACCCATGTTTTCAGGATTTCCTTAGTAATGAGCAGGTGATATAATTAGTGTCTGTGCACCAAGACTTGCCACAGGTATTTATTCTATGGGATATTCTCAAATCCTGCCCGGCAGATGGGCCTTGAGGACTGGAGTTGAGGAACATTGCTCTACACAACCTCTTTAGGGGATAAAATGAATCTTAGCCATCAATATCAGATACCCCCACCAATCAGTTGATACATTGTAGCTATGGCACCTGAACTACCATTGTGCAGTGGACAGAGCTGGTAACTGCAGTTCAGCTCCCATTCACTTCAGTGTTTGATATTCAACCCTGTCAATTGATTTTCATATAGTCTAGGTCTTCACGTGTTTTAACAATGGGTTTTTATTTGTTTTGTACCTTCTGAATCCTGTGCCATTAAGATCCCTGTCAGGTTCAGATTCCTGCTGTTGTCTATTTCCTTATTAATATACTAGAATGCAGCTAAATAGGATCCAAAGAACTGCGTATAGATTTTTATTTTTTTGATCCCACTAAATGGTAGCCATATGTCCTTTGTGTGAACTCCTGTAAATATTCGTGGCCATTAACTGGTCTCTCCTTTCTGACAGAATGAAGAAAAACGCAGCCTCTCGCTGGGCGGCCATGTGGGTTTTGACAGCCTTCCAGATCAGCTTGTTAGTAAATCGGTTACTCAAGGCTTCTGCTTCAACATCCTATGTGTAGGTAAGTCACACAGTAATTTATATAAAAAAAAAAAATATATATATATATATATATATATATATATATATATATATATATATATATATATATATATATATACACAATTACAAAAAACGGACAGCACCTCCTGCAGGCGAGAGTCAGGTGCAAGCTACCTGCTGGCTAGTTAAATACTAAACAGAAAATGGTAGCAGCACTAGATGAGCCATGACACATAAAATGAACATATGAAAAGGTAAAAAGCATTACTGATATGTAGACAAGTAAATAAAGTGGAAGCTCTTGGCGCATATAAATGATCATAAATATGTCGGGCCCATCCACCAACCGTCAAGGTGGCTTCCAATCAGATGGGTCCTATACTAACACATATCTGCATCCTACACAAACCGGCAGGCCTGTATTAAGGGAACACCATACATGATCAGAAGCTGCACCAGTGTGAACAGGAGTGCTAAATTCCCAGAGGAAGCCAGTCCTCCTCCATATATATACAATTACAAAAACGGACAGCACCTCCTGCAGGTGAGAGTCAGGTGCAAGCTACCTGCTCATTAATAAATATGTCGGGCCCATCCACCAACCGTCAAGGTGGCTTCCAATCAGATGGGTCCTATACGAACACAGACCTGCATCCTACACAAACCGGCAGGCCTGTTTCAGAGATATATATATATATATATATATATATATATATATATATATATATATATATATATATATATATATATATATATTTTCCAGATATTATCGCAACACATCTGTTCTTCTGTACCCTGGTAGTCTGGTATTAAAGCCCTCATACACATTAGTGTATTGTCAAACGCTCCCAATGAGAACAGTGGGTTAGGTTGACACTTTAATTTGTATATGGAGCTCCCGATTCTCCCTAACATTTGATTTTGGGGGAACTGAATATTTCTGGCCTACTCTTGTTCTCCCAGGAGATAAGCTGTCATTAGAAGTGTCTGACAGCGACTTCCTCCCCATAACATATGCAGACACGTTCGGCTGAGCTGTATGTGTATGAGGGAGTTTTGGGGACGTCAGAAAAAAGAGCTGTCATCTGAACAATTGTTTATCTGACAGCTGTTGAATGTGTATGGCTGCCTTTAGGGTTTGGTATAGTGTTACATTAGGGGTTTTTGCTTCATTTTTTACCTAATTTTAGAATTAGGACTTGATCCAAAAGGATTGTCTCTTCTTTGGCAAAATTAAGGGGGTTGTCTCATTAAAACAAAACCTTTCTGAAAGGTAGCCAGCACAATGATCATGAGTCTGACCCCTCTAACCCCCTGCAATAAGCTGTTATTCATCTGTCTGTTTCATTCTGATTAATGGCTGACTTTGTAAAGCATGGACCGGCTGCATTTGCCAGAGTGGAAGCTGGTGCCATTAATATTGTTCTTCACTGACCTGCAAGGCTATTTCTATATTCAAAACCAAGACCAGCTGTAGATTGTAAGCTCTCCCCCTCTGTACTAGTCTGTTATGAATTTCTTACCCAATATACTTGTGGTGTTTTATATTATGTATGTGTAACCCGTCTTAGATGTACAGCCCCATGGAATTAACGATTCATTCATTAATAATACTTTAGATGCATTAGTAGGATACAAAACTGGGAAAAATGTGTTAAATATCTACTGTTTTGTGTATACAGCTCTTTTGCAAACCTCATGGGTCTAATTTATTAAGCTGAAATACACCTATATTAGACATATCTCAGACGCAAGTTGCTCCACATTCTGCCACCTTTTCCACTCATGCCAGGTGTAAAAAGGTGGGTATGGAAGGGCCAGCAGGACCGTCTCATTAACCATTTTCTACGCCTGTTTCAGGCGTAGAAAATGGTCTAAATGTAAGAATGCTAGGAAGCTGTCTTACATTACATTTAGAACTGGCAGAGCATCTGCTGAAGTTATGAAGAGGCCTGCGCCTCTACATAACTTCAGCGGAACCAACGCTGTTTAGGGGTTTATTAAGACGGGTGCCTAAAACGCCGGTCTTAATAAATGTGTCTCTGTGGTTACAGACTGCAGCAAATTCTGTGCAGACTGTTTCTGCAGCCCTACTTTTATTGGCTAACCTACTGAATGTAAACGGACTATTTGCAAAGTTTTCTCATTTTTCATTTTAAATGAACTCGGGCAATTTAAGGGAGACATGGCCCTGCAGTATACCACAATAGTAGACCATGAACAGATGACAAAAGACTGCTTTTCTGACTTAAGTACAAATCACAGGAGATACCAGCTAAAACATAGCTTTTATTTGATAAATTTAAAAAATACTGGTGCAAATAAAAATAAAAAACAAGGACAACAGAAAGGGGATATCCTATTCCATAGCGAATAGAAAGGCAGCTCTATATCTAGATGGGATTTATGGAATTGGAAAAGAGGATATTTCCCTAGCTATGTCCCTAGGCTAATCAGCCCTGCCTAAGACGGAATAGCCGCCCGATAGGGGCGATCCCGTGCCAGGAACCTCCTAATGTCCCTCACTTGGCCCTGGTACAGAATAACCTCCACCCTCTAACAAAAACACCACACCAGTGAATAATCAGTGACAAAAAATAATAAACATATATTACAAGTGAGGCATCAGTGCGGACTCCCACACCTCGCCCCTCACTAGTACCCGGTGATCTATGGCCGGGCTTACCTTAGAACATCCTGTTGTCTTTTGTGGGGCTAAGTAATACCTTTTTTCTTTATCATATGAAGTGGTATTTATTACTAAGCAGTCTTATTATGCCTCATATTACCCCCTGATGAACCAGAAGTTCCTGGGGAAACGCGTTGGGGTCTTTTTTGTCCTCAGAAGAGGATAAGTATTACTACTATCTATGATTGTTCATTATATAGGCTACATCACTAATGTCTAGGAGGAGTTTCTAGGAAAGTTTTATCAATAATATATATAAGATGTATATAATCGTCAGATGACGATTCCACCAGGCGCCCAGCAGAGGGCGCTGTGGGGAATCGTGACCTGTGTGAGCCGTCCTGACGCTCCGAAGACCTGCCGGGGAGCATGTAAGTATGTATGTGTGTTTGTATGTCTATATGTGTGTGTATGTTTATGTGTATGTATATGTATGTACTGTGTGACATGTGTGGGGCCGGAGCGCGGTTCCGGCTCCACACATGTCACTGCGGCAGGCCTGATCCGGCAGCACCCTTCACCTGCCGGATCAGGCCTGCCGCCAGTGTGAAAGTAGCCTAATTCTAATCTGGTTCTGCTCTGTACATTCTATAGCTATACAGAGGTGCATATACAATATTCTTTTTCTTGAACTGTAGAAACTACATAAAACTTGGTACTCCACCTGATATAACTACTAATCTGTTATATGATTATTTGGTCATAATAGTAATTTTGAGGTCCGCTGATGAGCCATAACCCAAAGGTGAAACGCGTAGGGACATACTGATTATATAAATCATACTTTGACCTTCCTATTGTAGTTGGTCTGATACTTATCCTGTGGATCTATGACTGACATCTATGACGAGAATTGTAATATATGTTTATTATTTTTTGTCACTGATTATTCACTGGTGTGGTGTTTTTGTTAGAGGGTGGAGGTTATTCTGTACCAGGGCCGATTGAGGGACATTAGGAGGTTCCTGGTACGGGATCGCCCCTATCGGGCGGCTATTCCGTCTTAGGCTGGGCTGATTAGCCTAGGGACATAGCTAGGGAAAGATCCTCTTTTCCAATTCCATCAATCCCATCTAGATATAGAGCTGCCTTTCTATTCACTACGGAATTTTTTATTTGTACCAGTATTTTTTTTATTTATCAAATAAAGGCTATGTTTTAGCTGGTATCTCCTGTGATTTGTAGTTTAGTAAACTGATACCGGTGTGATTATCTATATAGCTGGTTGACACGTACCAGGACTGTGATTCCTTTTCTGACTTAAAGGGTTATTCCCATCTTGGTCAATGGGACCTGCACCTATATCGAGAACGGGGCCCCGAAAGTGAAGGAGGGCGCACCGCGCATGCGCGGCCACCCTCCATTAATTTGTATGGGGCCGCCGAAAATAGCCGAACACCGGCTCGGCTATTTCCGTTGGCTCCATAGAAATGAATGGGAGCGCACTGCGCATGCGCGGCCCAGCTCCCATTCATTTGTATAGAGCCGATGACGGCCCCATACAAATGAATGGGGGGCAGCCGCGCATGCGCGGTCCGCCCTCCTTCACTTTCGGAGCCCCGTTCTCGATATAGGTGCAGGTCCCAGGGGTGGGACCCGCACCTATAGGACAATGGGGGCATATCCTAGCGATATGCCCCCATTGTCCAAGATGGGAATAACCCTTTAAGGTACCTTTTACACTACGCAGTTTTCGGGACAATTGAGCAACAAGTGAGTCATTTCTTTAGACACGTTATCGTTCACACCATCCGATATTCCATCGTGTGTAAAGCAGACAGTTGTATTTACACAATGCGATAACTTGAGTGGCGTGCTTACACACCCACGGTGTAATCATAACTAATCGTGCGTGCAGTGAATGATTCCTGTTTACACATATGAAACTGTAAACGTCCAACGATGATTTTTGAGCCCACACAAACAATCTGACCAATAAGAAATCTATGGATTGTCGGTTGTCGTTCATTGCTTTTACACTGCTTGATAATCATGCAGTTTCACTCGACGTAACAATAATTTACATGATAATGGGCTCGTGTAAAGGTACCTTTTAGTTTTTTTTGCAGATATTTGATCATAAGTTGATGGTCACAAATGTCCTACCTAGAGTTTTCTGAAGCCTTCAGAATTGGTCAATACGGTTGACCTTTATCTGATTATCTGATGTCTCGTGTATCTTGGGGATTCTTGGCCCGTTTATACATTTTTTTGCCTCTATCAGATTAGCAGTGTACTTGAAATCCTAAAATGTGGACCTTGTACTATTTATACAAGATCTCAGTAGAAGATATGGAATGCAGATTAGCAAATCCAACCTGTATATTTGCTTGTGCACAGAGATGGGAATCTCCTTGTCAGCAGAACAAAGGCATTTCCTGAGATGTCAGACATGTTGGTAAATGCCTGATTGCTAAGTAGATGTCAGGTCATTGGGGTAACTCACATTTGGAATTGATGTACGTGTCATTCCTACTTTAAGATTTATGGTTTTTTGACGTATGTGTTGAATATTTTTTTTATTAGACTTTGAGCAACTTGACTAAAATCTTCTTAAAACCTACAAAATTTCCTGGAAGCCATTATCACTTCAGACGTGATATGTTGATTTAAACATGACTAGATCTCTAAGCCTGGGGAGTATATTGTTTTATGTTTGAGTTCTAAAGGCTCAGATATCAGTGCCCATAGTATGGTATGGGCAACCATTCGTCTAGTGTGGTCTAGGGTTAAGCGATATACCTGTGTTAGCGATAAAACGTGGTATTAAGAAACAGCGATTTTCCTTCCCTTCAATAACCATCCCTCTATGTGCTGTGTCGATGGATGCACAGACAGGCAGATAGATAATAGACAGACAGGTAACCTTAATGATTTTTGCTATAACAGAGGGTAGACATTAGCACAAATTCTGTCTGTTATAAATCCAGTCACACAGAGCATTGTGAATATGTGGAAGTGGAAAATGAACTGTTTAGTGTCACATGTCCTGCTGATGTCAGAACACATCTCATTACCCTAAGGCATGATAGGACAGCAGCCACATGACAAACTAGGATATGCCACCATTCAAGCATTGGGAGAATAAAAGAAAACCGCGTATGAGATAAGCTGTAAAAAAAAAAATGAAAATAAAAAAAAATAAAAAAAAACAGGAAGGAATGGGGGCTAGAGTACTTTATGAAAATACACTTTAGTAGTATGGCACAACCCTTTAACAAATCTGAACCATCGTGCTTGCTCAATGGTTGCCAAAGTAGTGTTCGTGGACTTCTGGGCATAGATTACTTGTCATGTTACCTAGATTTTACATTTAATTTTTTATGTACAGAATTACTGTAAGCCTTTCAGCAATACATTCTGCAACATAACTGACGTCCACCTGTACTTATTCAGATTGATTTGTTGTGAATACCGCATTTAATGAGCTGTTCTGATTTATTGTCTAGGTGAAACTGGCATTGGAAAGTCTACCTTAATGAACACCCTTTTTAACACAACATTTGAAACTGAAGAAGCGAGCCATTATGAGAATGGAGTTCGATTAAGACCACGAACATATGAGCTTCAAGAGAGCAATGTACACCTGAAACTGACCATTGTGGACACTGTGGGGTTTGGAGACCAAATCAACAAAGAGGACAGGCAAGCATTATCACTTGAAAATATTCTTGTGTCATTGTTAGAGGCTGTCTATGTGAACTAATGTGGTCATAAGAGTGAGAAATTAGTCATAGAAGATATGTTTTGATTATTTCATTTATTAAGGTAAAAAAGCCATCTCAAACAACCAGGCCCTATGTGAAGAAAAAATAATTGCCCAAACATACACATGCACACCGTTTTTGGTAAGCAGAGTTCAACTTCACTTAGCTACACCCAGGCGTGATTGCTTCCAAACCTGTAGAGTCAAGAAATCACTTAGATAATATCTGTCTGACAACATGATGTAGGCTACAAGATCCCAAAAAGCAACACATCATGCCCCAATCTAAAGAAATTCAAGAACAGATGAGAAAGAAAGTCATTGACATCCATCAAACAGGTTACAAGGCCATTTCTAAGGCTTTGGGACTCCTGAAAACATACAGTGAGAGCTATTATCCACAAATGGAGAAATAATTAAACAGTGGTGAACCTTTCCAGGAGTGGCCAGCCTACCAAAATTACTGCAAGCGCATTTACGACTTGTCCAGGAGGTCACAAAAGAACCCAGAACAACATATAAAGCACTTCAGACTTCGTTTGCCTCAGTTAAGGTCAGTGTTCATGATTCAACAATAAGAAAGATACTGGACAAAAATCATATGCATGGGAGAATTCCAAGGTGAAAACCACTGCTGACCCAAAAGAACACAAAGGCCCGTCTCACATTTGCCAAAAAAATCTTAATACCCAAGCCTTTTGGGAAAATATTCTGTGGATTGACAAGACAAAAGTAGAACTTTTTGGAATGTATGTGTCCTGTTGCATCTGGCGTAAAACTAACACCGCATTTCAGAAAAAGAACATCAACAACTGACAGTCAAATATGGTGGTGGTAGTGTGATGGCCAGGGCCTGCTTTGCTGCTTCAGGACCTGTACGGCTTTTTGTAATTGATGGAGCCATGAAATCTGATCTCTACCAGCAAATCCTAATGGAAAATGTCCACCCATCAGTTTGTGACCTTAAGGTCAAGCGTACTTTGGTTCTGCAGCAGGACAATGACGGTTTTGGAGTGGCCTAGTCAAAGTCCGGACTTAAATCCGATTGAAATGCCGTTAATTAAAACAATTCTGCAAAGAAGAGTGGGCCAAAATTCCTCCACAGAGATCTGAAAGGCTCATTGCCAGTTATCGTAAAAGCTTGATTGCTGTTATTGTCTCCAAGGGTGGCACAGCCACTTATTAGGTTTAGGGGGCAATTACTTTTCACACAAGTTTGGATAGCTTTTTTTTTTTGTATTTACTCAGGTTACTTTAGTCTGATTTATTCAAATTTGTTTCATAATCTGAAACATTTTAACTGTGACAAATGTGCAAAAACAAAAGAAATCTGTAACGGGGCAAATAATTTTTCACAGCACTATATATAAATGGTTTGTATAGCTTCCGCCCCATTCATTCCCTGCGTTAATTTGGGGGCATCACCAAAAGCGTTGGGGACTGGGACACCTCTGATGTCAACATATGTGTCTCCTATGCGATTAACACTTATCAGATGTTTATGGTATATCCATGGGATATACCATCAGTGTCTGAAGTGGGAATATCCCTTTTGAAGGAAACCTGTCATCGTGAAAATGCAATGTAAGCAATTGATATATTTATGGGAATATATAGATTTATGGGAAAAGATTCTGTATGACCTATAATTTAATTTATTCCTTTAAATTCCTGCTCATTCTGCGCTTTGAAGTCAAGGGGGTAGTCCTATCAGTGATTGACAGCCTTCCCTCTATGACTGTGCATTCAGAGATTGCTGTCAATCACTGATAGGACCGCCTCCTTGACTTCAAAGCCCAGATTGAGCAGGAGTTTAAATGAATACATTACAGGTCATACTGCATCTTACGCATCTGCTCTATAACCTGCTGCCTGTAGAATGTAATTTTTATTTTTTTTTTCCATCCCCTTCTCTATAGGGAAAAAGACTACAAAATTGCCAATTCATGCACGTCTTAAGAGAAAAACCCCTTAAAAATGCACATGACATGACATATTAGCCATTAAAAAATCCATACCAAATTCATGTGTGAAGGAGTCCTAAAAACACCTGCTTAACATGGCTTTGGACTTTTTGGGCAAAAACTTTGCAACATTTTTCTTTATTATGCCTCTCCCTACAGTTTTGAAAAGTGGGCATGGCTAGCCTGCAGCTGATTTAAAGCAGATTTATGAACTGCGATGTTGACCTTAAGGTGCAGTTCATTCCTGATAATTGCCTGCTCGTCAATGGATGTGATCACTGCATTTATCACCTCCACAGTATGAGGTCGAGTGATGGCTACTGTTTACATTATCGGTAACGAGGGTTCGGAAAAACCTTCTTTCCAGGTAATCGGTCCAAACACCAGGTTGTGTGAACCTGCCTTTAAACCACCAAACCTCATACGACATGTGATTGATTGGGCACAAATGACAGCAAAACTGACTTAAAAATCCCCTCATGATAATTGTTCATCGGTGGGGGAGGTGGTAACATTTTTCCGTTTTATAGCAGGAAACACAGTTCTTAGCCCACAAAAACAATCCAATGTACTAGAACATCTGTACCTTATTAACCAAATCTGTATATGAACATTAAAAAACATTAAATACCACCCCCTTCCTCGCACTGGTGGAATTCAAAGGAGACCCCTAAAAATAATACAGTGAAACCTTCTTGAGATGACTCCCCAGTAGTTCATTGTAAAATGATCTTTTAAAAGCAGACAGTGGAACTGCAAATCCATCATGGGAAATTTTCACTAAGGGGCTGTCTTCTAGAGAGGCTTTACTGTAATTGACGTGCATTGACTTTGTGCTTTTCTCCATAAAGTATGTCTAGCAAACCAGGTGACACCTATATTTTGTGTTACTGGCGTGGCCTATAATTAAGGTAATTGAGAGGTATCCTCTTCAGTGCACTCCAAGGGGAGACTCTTCACAGATAACTGATCAGTCTGCAGCAGCTCTGTGTATGAGACATAAATCCAGGAGCCTGTCTGTATCACACACTTTCCAGTAACTCTTGGCATTGGTTGTTAAGTCTGTGGTTTTTCTTTTTATTAATAATTTGGCATTTACACGTACACATAATTCAGCTGACATGACAGCGCTGTGGGGCATAGCACAGACAAAGTGGCGAAATGAGTGTTTACTGTAAATTAGACCTCCAGTTGTAAAGCATGTTCCCTACCCCCTACCTCCTCCCCATAAGCTCAGCCTAGAAGTTTCTGTACTTTTGAGGAGACTTTTTGAGGAGAACATCCTAATAGAGTATATGAAAGGTGCCTTAGTGCAAATAAAATCCCATACATGATGTTACAGGTCTCGAATCTTTAGCATGCTTATAGTGGTGATCTCATGAAATCACCATCCATGAATGATTAAAAACATGGATGAGGATGGCGCACCCACACAGTGTCTTTGTGATAACAAAAACTTAATAGAAATCAAGACAGAACCGTTATCATGAGGTCAAGAGCACAACAATATTCATTAGAGGATTCTTTCTATAAAGAGCTACTCCCACCATGCACTTTAGATTAGCGTTGGTTGAACCTGCTGATATTGGTGGGGTCAGCAGACTATCTGCTGAGGATTAGTTTCTCACCTCTTTCCATTGACCATGCATGCATACTTGGACATTCAAGCATACATGTGTATGGGGGAGTCAGTGGGAATGCTGTTCAGCTGACACGAAACAGAAAAGTTACAGCTTCAAATTTCTTTAAATTATTATTTTTCAAATTACATTTATTCATGGGGCGTGTACAAGCTTCAATTAACATATGATTGAAGCAGTCATAACAATGCTTAAAAGGACATGGTTACCAGTTTGTTGCCCTAAGTCCTAACAGTACCAGTGCACGCCGGTGAGTCCTGATATTTGTGCGCTCCTGCCTACCACACCTCCCCTCTCCACCCCTGCCTCCGATTGACCGTCTTCTTCCTACTGCAGTCAGCAGCAGGTGGACAGGGAGAGCAGGGAGCTCATGAATATCAGGACTCATCGGCATGCACTGCAACAATGCAAGAATTTAGGAAAATGGCTGGTCAATTAAAGAAACAGAATGTTCATTGCATTGGGAGAAATATTTAGCCAAAGAATTTTCCTGCAATAAATATTCCACTTCAAGCCATTCTAAAGGGAAAAAAAAAAAGCGCACCTCACTTACAATCAGGGGGCCATTTCATGGGTAGAAATCCCATATTCAAAAGAATGTAGATAGTAACATGATAGATCTGCAAGAGACATAGAGCAAAAGGCCTGTTCTCCTTGGCTACCATATAACGCCAGATACCTCTTTTGCCAAGGAACTTAGGAGGCTAAGCTTCGAGCGTTGCCTAAGAAATCGGACCACCCAGTCTGTCTTGGCTGCGTCTCCTGCTACCACTTTTAAACTTCTGTGGAGTTAGGCAGCTCCGCTTGTGCACTTATAACTGGAGGTCTGCTTTGAGCAACTTATGTTCTGATACATTTTAGTTAGCTGTACAGCAGAGTTTTATGTGTAGGTTGCACTGATGAAGTGCTTCAGAGTCATACTAGCTGTTACAGAGGTTGCCCCTTTACAACAAGTTATTTCTAATCCACAGGACAAGAGATAAGTGTCTGACTGCTGAGGCCCCAGCCGACCACTAAAACGGGGGTCCATGTTCCCCGATTTGAGTGGAGTGGTAGACATGCATTCACACCATTCAACCCTATGGGACTGCCAGAGATAGCAGAGCGCTTGGCAGTCCCATAGATTTGAATGGCGCTGACGTGCACATGAGTGACCACTGCTCCATTCCACTAGAACACAAGCCCCCGTTCCAGTGGTCTGCAGGGGCCATAATGGTCAGGCCCCCATCAATCAAATATTTATCCCTTACCCTTTGCATAAAGGTTAACTATAAATAGCGACATGGAAAATTTTTAAAAAATCACCAAAAATTCTAAAAATAAAAATGTTTAACATAAAAATGTCATGACACATTTTCTTTAAGTCATACCATCTTTGCTAAACCACGCCACCAGCCAAAGACAGAAGAGATCAGTAGATTAACCCCTTCGTTCTCTGCACACTTTCTACAAGACTTCATACTCTATCATTTTACCTTTATCATTCCGTCCAGGACCAAATATCTAATTTTATGTCCTTCAGTTAACCTAAAATAAAAACCAGAAGGCTGCAGTTAGTCCACATGGTGTTTTATGAAACTTTCATTTTCCGATACCACTATCTCCTTTCAAAGCTTAAACTTGGCTGAACTCGTCCACACGTGTGCCCCGCTCCCGTTCTTGCTCCCTTCACGCCTCTAGAGGACGGCTTCTACTGAGACCTTTGATTAGCACACAGAAATGGCTTTGTCCAGCGGTGGAGAACAATCTGGCCCACACCACCTCTTGGGATTTGTGGCTGTTCTAACATTTGTTGTGCCAAATAACAACAGATCATCTTTGTTTGATATTTTTTTTTAATACAGTAATTCAGTTTCTGTGATGGTAGAGTAACCACCATTTACATGGCATTTTTGTGCAGTTACAGGTCAGTCGTTGACTACATTGATACTCAGTTTGAGAATTATCTACAAGAAGAACTGAAAATTCGACGTTCCCTTTTCAACTTCCATGACTCCAGGATACATGTCTGCCTATACTTCATCACCCCAACAGGGCATTCCCTAAAATCCCTCGATCTAGTGACCATGAAGAAGCTGGACAGTAAGGTAATAAAGTAAACATTAGACCGTATTCATGTTTCCTACTTTCTGAAGGGGAGAAGGGAAGTTTTTTTTTTTTTTTTTTTTGTTTGGTTTGTTCCTTAGCAGCACAAGTATGTGTTTTTTTAAAAAGGAAGCTTTCCCAAATGCAACCAGGGCTTGTCATGCAGAAGTGACTGGTGAGCGTAAAGGATATCTTTAGAGGTTTGAACTTAGGGGGTCATTTATCCATTTGAAATAAACCTAAATTAGACGTATTTCAGGCGCAGATTGCGGCTTAATGGTTAGTTGCGCCGCTATCTGTGATTCTCCCCTCTCGCGCCAGGTCTAAAATTGTGGGTGGGGAAAGGGATGGGACGGCAGGTCCATCTCATTTACCATTTTCTACGCCTGTTTTAGGCTTAGAAAAAAGTCTAAATGTAAGACCGCTTGGAAGCTGTCTTACATTTAGAACTGGTGGAGGATCTGCTGAAGTTATGAAGAGGCCGGCACCTCTTCATAACTTCGGCTGGACCACCTTCAGCTTAGGGCTTTATTAAGACTGCCGCCTAAAACGCCGGTCTTAATAAATGTGCCCCTTAAACTTTTTTCTTTCTTTTCATACATGTATGTCCGAGGCCTCCAGTTTCTATTAAAATGTTATAGTTGCTTCGCTGTCACTGTTGAACTACTTTTCCTGCATTCTTTATTAAACATTTTATTGCCATATGTTCCAACCATATCTCCTTGATCACTAATGCACAGGTAAGTCATATTACCCATTCATATCATTAATAGAGATTACCCTTCTCTCCTTCCATAAATGTATGGCGCTAGCAGGTGGGCCTTATCGTGTAGTGCTGTGTATATTTACCGTGTAGAGAACATGCTGCTGCAACAAACATGATAATCCTTATGTTGTGGAAACCCATTCCACAGCACTTTATATGTGCATCATCAGACACTACAATCAACACCTCAAGCAATATGAGCAAGGGCCCGGCTCACAAGAGCTTACAGTCCATGCTATAAAATGTTATGGGTCTCAGAATATGGCGGTACAAATACAGATAAGGTTTTGTTTTTTGACAGATTTTTTCGTGCAAAAGTTGTGAAACATAAAGGGGTTGTCTGCTTTGTTTCTATTGATGACGTATCCTATAGTTTCCCTGATATGTGAGCTCCTGCTGTTTAAATCCTACAGGGGTCTCCGTCTCTGGGCAGAACCCACTTTCAGATGCTCCCCACACTACATATGCTCCACCTTTTCTACCTCCTGGTAAACATCCCTGACTTTGTCATTGGACAGCAGCTCCTCTGTGTCTATACTGAGAGAGTGTGAAAAAACTTTTTAGGTTTAGCCTCACTGTGTGGGCACGCACTGAACGCTCCTTCTGAGGAGTTCAATAGGGCAGAGAAGCAATGCAAGTTAGCAGTTGAACAGTATTTTTTTTTTTTTTTTCCCCAAAATGTTTTAACAAAAGCAGAGATAGACCAGAAAACAGTTCAGTGAGATAAATGGAGACTGTGACTGGAATGCAAAGCAAAGACCCACAAATATGTTTTGGCACTCTGTGGGTGCTAAGATGTATGAATACATGTAATACATTTATTTTAAACTGCTTTACTGCTATATTGGCTATTCAGAAAGTTTTTAAGCTTTGATCAAACTGTGAGCCCACTGGCAATGGCAAGACCACATGGCCACACTCGGATGGGCCCCCACACTACGCAATGTGGCAGATATATTAATCTTACAGAGGGTGTAAACTTGCCCAGGTCTGCACCAGATTTATCACAGGGGCTCAGGGTGGATGATAATGGTGGTGTAGGGGTTGACAATCCTGTCTTACTTTACAACTTTTGGTTGGTTTAGTATTATATTTTCATACCAGAATTGTGGTGCAATGTTGGTACTAACGGGGGTCATTTATCAAACTGGTGTAAAGTAGACCTGGCTTAGTTGCCCATAGCAACCAATCAGATTCCACCTTTCATTTTTCACAGCTCCATTGGAAAATGAAAGGTCAAATCTGATTGGTTGCTATAGGCAACTAAGCCGATTCTTCTTTAATGTCACATGTCTGGCCACAGCCTGCAGAGCCTCCTTTACATTACACAATTAACCTTGTTGGTCTAGACTTGGATAACTTCTCTCAACCCAGATTTGCCAAATTACACCATATTTTACTCCAGATTCTAGGTGTAATGACATTAGAAAATGTGGGCCCATGTAAAATAGGACCAATGGCTAGAATAAGAACTCAGGAAAGGTAATTAGAAACTACCTTGGACAGGTGGGATAAGTGGCTGCGATACCTGAGGTTGTCTTGAATGAATGAATGCCTTGTCCAGTCCAGGTTCAGGTTGCTGCTCTTTGCCTCTTGAGTGTAGATCACCGTCTTTGATTGACTAATGGTTACAAGCTCTAGCTCCCTAATGCTGAATGAGGACACAGCAGTGATAGAATGATCTTCACCCCTGAGATAAAGGTGGTCATATAACGGTATACTAAGTCAAATGAGCCACAGTGAGAGGAGAGCTGGCATACTAAAAACTGAAAGGGCACAGCCACACTGGGTGGATTTTGCAACCTATCCATTCAGTGTGATGTCACTTGGCCTAAATGTTAATGTTCTTTGCTTCTGTGTGGCTTCAACAAAATTTAGCTAACACTTTTTTTGGAGAGTTGAGGGCAATTCTTCAGCCACATGTCGGGGTGAGGAGGTGGTTAGTGGAAGCATGCATAAGATAAACAGTCTAACAGTAAGCTCTTATACTATAGCAGCTGGGCATGGGCTGTGCTCTCCATTGTCTCCTTCTTATAAACTACTCTTTCTTTATTACACATGAATGCACCCTCTACTTCTACAGATGCCAGCTGTGCAGTTATATACTGTGGACACTGCTTAACACTGGCAGTGACCGGCTCAATTACATGATGGTTCATGAGTAAATATTTATCAAAAAAAAATTTTTTTTATATAAATAATTCCAGTAACTGGGGGGACGTACGCCGTAGGATATATTGGAGCTCACCATCAGAGGTATAAATCATACATTATTTCAGGCATATATATCTGATGGGAGGCCCAGATGTGATGTGAACAATTGCTTAAATTCTGCAGATTTCAACAGCTACCAGCATCTAGAATGTTTTCACATATTTTTATGCTGCAAAGCTACCGTCTTGTACACCACCAGCAAAGTAGTTGAAATGTTAAGAAATGTCATCCATGTGCTGCAAAGAAAATCTGTGGGATGGATTGTCAGTCAATTTATGCTGCAGATCTCCACAGTGGATCTCACCCTTTGCAATGGAGAGGGTAAAATCCCCACGCCTTTTCTGCAGCAAAAAATGTAAGTGCTCCATGTGGTTTTTGCTGTGAATCCACAGCAGACTTTTACGCCGTATTTCATGTCCTGTATGGACATACCCTTAAAATTGTCCAGGATTAGAAATAACGGTGCCACCTTGTCCACAGGTTGTGTGTGTGATCACAAAGAAGCCCAACTCTGTTCATTGAAGCTGTTCTGCAATACTGCCACAACACATGAACTGGTGTGGCACAGTTGTTCTAATCTGGAACAATCCTCTTAGTACATAACCCATAAAGTAAGGTGCTTGCTGCAACTCAATAGACACATTGGGCGAGACTTATCAAAACTGGGGTAAAGGAAAACTGGCTTAGTTGCCCATAGCAACAAATCAGATTCTACCTTTAATTTTTCAGAGCACCTTTGGAAGAGCAAAGGTGGAATCTGATTGGTTGCGATAAATCTACCCAGCTCCTGGGAACTGTCCAGGCCTTCCTTTTAGTTTTTTTTAGACATGCCACCATCATCTGATGAATTGGATGTTTATATTTGATCATCTTGGGCAACTCTCCACAAGAAAGGCTATGTATGCAGCACTTTGCATATTTCATGGACATAGAAGAACCATACCATAAATTCTGCTTTGACTTTAGATGAGGTTTCATACACTGATTGTGACCTAAATGTTAGGTTCATGGTACGTGTGTGATACATTTCTACTCTGAAATTTTGTTTTGTGATCATCCTTGGTAAAAAAAAAAAAAAAAAAAAAAGTGCTTTCTTCTTGAACTCTTCTGGGTTTGTTAGTGTATGTAAGATATTGTCTGACCACACGTCTAATCGCAGTCACATTTTCTTCACATGACTAACATCTATGTGACTAGAAGCTGATATTCAGCATCCAGCCCTGTTTCTTTTTGGTGCATGCGTGTGGTTTTATGATGCAGTAATTGCCCTCATGATTTTTACAAATCAAACCCATTTTTACTCCAACATTTCATCTGTATAAAACTTGCTGCAAAAAAACAAAATGTAAGGTGTAAACCCAGCCAAACTGTTTGACATCACTTCTGACTCTTTTATGGAAAACCTGCTCACCGTCCCCCTTTTTTTTTTTTTCCTTTTTCAGGTTAATATTATTCCAATAATTGCTAAAGCTGACACCATTTCCAAGAGTGAGCTCCACAAGTTTAAGATCAAGATCATGAGTGAACTGGTCAGCAATGGTGTCCAGATCTACCAGTTTCCAACTGATGACGATGCTGTGGCAGAGATCAACTCTGTGATGAATGTAAGTAATGATACCATGATAAACAGCCAGTTGATACATCAGCTGACCAACATAACATACTTCATTTTTAGATCTTTAAATCCCCCCGGGTAATGTTGTCCAACGTGGGATGATTTTCTTAAGTGTGTGTCCCCACAGCTAAAATCTGCCACTAATTTGCTACTTATTGGCCACTGATTTAGCCGCAGTAAACAGCCTTATAAATCCACAGCCAAAACTCACCAACAGTTTCCCCATTGACTTTAACTTTGAAAACTCCACTTTGCGTCTTTTTTTCAGTAACTGATTTGAAAAACTCTTGAAGTGATGTTACTTCTTGGAAGCAGATTTGATTGTGGATTTGATAAAAGTCAATGGAGAAGCAGAGAAACCTCAACAGAATACTCTTGTAAAAACGCCTCTAAAACCTTCCACCAAATTACAAATCTGCCACCAAAACAACCTGTTTTCAGCTAGTAATCTGCTATTGATTTTCTGCTGCTGATTTTGCTGAGTGCACATAACCTAAAGAAGACTTGCATAAAGACGGGTTATAAGAAGGCTGCCATTTAGTGTATGCTAGAAATTATGAAAAGCCTGAGACCGCATTTCTGGAGAGATTCTGGTGATTTTTTTCGATAGAAATATATTGCATGTCTACCACTGTGCTTTGTCACCAGTACATTTCTCCTGCAGTTCTCTAGTGTCCTCTAGTGGTAATGTTAATGCAAACCTCCTTTTCTCTGGAAGAAAACTTCCAAAGAAATACAATTTATTATACGTCCAAAAACACAGCAGATTTCACAGCAGCAAATCTGCAGTGTTTTACATATTAAGAAATCTCATTCACATGCTATGAAAACCCATGAAGTGTATGTTCACAGCATGCAGACTTCCATCATGGAGTTCACCCCTTTTGAGGGTGAAACCTGTGGCAAATCTTCAAGTAACTTGTGGATTTTTTTCACCACAAATTACATCCCATATGAACAGTTCTGGTGTACTTGTTTTCATGTCAGCTACTATAGACCTGACTTGATGGTGTTTGGTTGACTTAAAGTGGTCTCTTTTCAATGTATTTACTAGTAGCCAGTCTCAACATGATTTCAGCTTCTAATTTTCATTATTACTGAGATGTAGATGTTTGATTTTTAAATTTTGCTCAGTACACTTTTGCAGTGGCTGCCTGTACCTGCTGTCCTGCTCTCTCATGTGCCTCGCCCTGCCTTCCCTATCCTGGCAGTCAATACCTGCTTGCCCTCTGTAGGCCAGCAACAGCAGGCCTGACTGCAGACACTTATCTTCTGCAGACCGTGGCCTGCACTTCTCTGCTAGGCACTCTCGGCCTGTTTTTAGGCCGCACATGCGCTCTCTTGGTCTTAAATGGCCAGAATGTGTGAACCATGTCTCCCTAGCCAATGGCTTGACTCCTTAGTGTATTTAAAGCATTTTCCCTTAGGGGAGGGTGTCTGAGCTTTAGGTTTCTAGCTTGCTAGTCCCTGTTGATGGTGTGCTGTTCTGTTTGTCTGCATGTGTACTGAAATACATGTTTACCATTTCTGATCCTCAGCTGCCTGACCTTATCATGTTAACTAGATTGATTCTTTGCTGTCTGCACTGACCCGTGACTAGCTTCACAGGTTTGCAAGTCTGTCTGACCTCAGTCTGTTTCCTAAGTATTGCCTGACCCTTCTGTGCTTTGCACTTGTGTATTTAACCCCAGCCGATCACTTGCCAACAACACTGAGACTATACCAAGAAATAGTGGCCTGATGGCACCCCTGCAGTGAAGTCCGGATACCTGTATAGGGGTCTCAGCCTAATTGTCATTTTCTGGAAGTGTTCACGTACATATGGATATGGACCCATTTTTTATTTACAGCAGATCATAAAACACATACAAGATCTTGAAAATGTGACATTTACCATTTAGAGAAAAAAAAGCTAATTTAGAACTTGATGGTAGTAATGCATCTCAAAAAAGTTGGGATAGGACCAGGTCTGCCATTGTGTAGCATCCCCTCTTCTTCTTCAATAACAGTCTGTAAACGTCTGGGAAGTGAGGAGACCAGTTGCTGGCGTTTTCAGAGGGGAATGTTGTCCCATTCTTGTCTGATGTAGGATTCTAGCTGCTCAACAGTCTTTAGTCGTCTTTGTTGGATTTTTCGTTCCATGATACTCCAAATGTTTTTGTATTGGTGAAAAGCCTGGGCTACAGGTGGGCCAGTTCAGCACCCGGACTCTTGTTCTGTGAAGCCATGCTATTGTGATGGGTGCAGTATATGGTTTAGCATTGTCTTACTGAAATGCAAAACCTTCACTGAAAAAAGACATTGTTTGGATAGGAGCATATGTTGTTCTTAAACCTCTATATACTGTTCAACATTGATGGTTCCAGATGTGCAAGCTGCCAACGCCATAAGCACTTATGCAACCCCATAGCATCAGAGATGCAGGCTTTTAAACTGTGCAGTGATAACAAGCTGGATGGTCCCTCTCCTCTTGAGTCCGCAGAACACAATGTTCTTGGTTTCCAAAAAGAATTTCACATTTTGATTCTGACCACAGAACAGTTTTTTCCATTTTGCCTAAGTCCATTTTAAAGGCTATGTAACCTTTTGGGGGCATTTTTTTTATTATTGCATTGTACTTATTTTGAGCTAACAATCATTTTTAATTGGTCTTTATTAAAAAATATTGAATCCTTTTTTGTGTACATAGCTAAAACACTCTACTAGCTGTGTATTTTCTGTCTTTCGTCATCTGGGAAGCAGACAGACTCCTTATCTCTGCTCTCTGACATTCTAAACAATCACTGTGAGAAATAAGGAATCATGATCCATGTTAGCCATGATTTAATCATAGGAATCATGATCTATCTTAGACGTGACTTAATCATAGCCATCTACTGGCACCTAGCAGATGGAGTAAACACCGCAGGGGGTCCTGCCTTCAAAGCAGGTCACTTGTATGTCACAATTCACGCCTTGCCCAGTCACTACGGAACCAAAGCCCTTTCCATAGGAAGAACCCTTAGCAGGGAGCTATCAGCTTGTTAGACATGATACCCACTTTCCAGACGTATTGGAGCCAGGAATTAATAAAGAATTATGGACTGGCTGTTCATCACAAGCATAAGCCAATCACAATGTACATAGTTATATCTAGTGTGTCCTTCAGGCGATTAAATCTATAATTTAATCTTGTGCTGTTCTTGTATCTTGATCACGAATCCCCGCGTCCGTGTTCTCGGTAATATTGTTATACTCTACCTAGGGTTGGCTGCTCACCTAATATAATCCGTTAACTGACCGGAGTTATATCAAACGAGAGCTGGTGGCAGTACTACTGGGCTGATAGACTCTGTTTCGCTGGTGATAGCGAAAAGGGTCTCTCAGCTGGTCAGGATTGTGAGTGAGCGTAGCGCCATGCAGGGATCGCGTGGGCTACCCTCTCTCCGTTTCTGGCCCTGCGTGGATCAGAGGCGCCTGTGCAAGACCGTGCCGTACGTAACCTTACGCACCCCGAGGGGGCGTGGAATGTCACGTGTTTGTAGCCAAAGACTGAACCGCACCACGTGATCCCCACATAAGCACGCACAGGGCTGCAGTTCGTCACAATCACTAAAGCTCAATCCTTATCTCGCTGATAAGAATGTGGCTTAAATAAGTGTTTATGACCTCTTAGTAATTTAGAGATAAGAGTTATTAGCTGAGCAGCACAAAGTGAAAGTACCAGTCGCACAGTTAGAAAAACAGTTAACCCTTTGTGACAGAATTGCTCAGTATTTTTAATAAAGACCAATTAAAAATATGATTTTTAGCCAAAAATGAGTAAAATGCAATCTTTACAAAATTTGCCTCCAAAGATGTACATAGCCTTTAAAATAGCTTTGACTAGACTGCTGCATTTCTGAATAGTGTTGACATATGGCTTTTTTGCATCATACAGCTTTAACTTGCATTGTGGATTGCACAGCCAACTGTGTTCACAGACCAATGATTTCTGGAAGTGCTCTTGAGGCCAAGCGGTGATTTCCAGTACAGAATCTTTTTAATGTGTTTTTAATGCAGTGCTGCCTGATGGCCTGTAGATCACAAGCGGCCAGTATTGACCATCAGTCTTGTCCGTTGTGCACATGGATTCTTCCATATGGTCTGAATTTTGATATTATGTATCGTAGATGGTGGGATATTCAAAGTCTTCATACCACTACTGATCTTTGCTTCTGAGAGACTCTGCCTCTCTAACATGCTCTATTTATATCCAGTCACATGACTTTGTTGCAAATTGCTCTTCCAGTTGTTTATTAGTACCACTTGTTTTTCTATCCTTTTGTTGCCCATGTCTCAACTTGTCTGAGATACGTTGCTGCCATCAAGTTCTAAAGTTAAAAGAACTTGATGGCAGCAGAGAATTTTTTTTTTTTTTTTTTTTTTTTTACTGATGACCTATCCTCAGGATAGGTCATCAGCATCTGATCAGTGGTGGTCTGACACCTGGGACCAGCTGTTTTAAAAACAGATCAGCTGTTTTAACCCCTTCGCGCCCGGAGCTTTTTTCGGTTCTGCATTTTCGTTTTGCGCTCCCTGCCTTCAAACAGCCATAACTCTTTTATTTTTCTGTTCACATAGCTGTATGAGGGCTTGTTTTTTGCGGGACAAGTTGTACTTTCCAACGCCACCATTTAATATTGCATACGGTGTAGTGGGAAGCGGGAAAAAAATTCCAAACCGGGTGAAATTGCAAAGAAAACGCTATTCCGCTACAGTTCTACGGGTTTCTTATTTACAGCGTTTGATGTGCATTAAAACTGATCCGTTACTTTCATTCTACTGGTCAGTACGAATCCGGCAATACCTAATATGTATAGTTTTTCCTGCGTTTTCATAGTGATAAAATAATTAGAAAGTTGCCCTTTTTTTTTTTTTTTTTTTTTCCTTGTCAATAACTTATTAACCCTATAACTTTTTGGTATTTATGTGTACAGAGCTGTATGGGGGCTCATTTTTTGCGGGACGATCTGAAGTTTTTATTGATACCATTCTGGGGTGTGTATGACTTTTTGATCACTTTTTATTTAATTTTTTTTAGAAAAAAAAAGCGACAAAAAACAGCAAATCGCCATTTGGACGCTTTTTTCCGCCACACAATTCGCCGTATTGGAATTTTTTTTTATATTTTAAAAGTACGGGCGTTTTCGGTCACGGTGATACCCATGATGTCTATATTTATTGTTATTTAGGTATTTATTTTTTACTTATACGGAAAGGGGGGTGATTTGAACTTTTACATCTTTTTTATTTTGTATATATTTTTTAACATTTTTTTTAAATTTTTTTTTTACTATTAGAAAGCTCAAATATGGGCTTATATATTGTGGCTTTTTTTTTTTCTTTATGAGCAATTCTGGGTTTTATAGACTCAGAAAGCCATGAATTGCTCATTTCTTATCCTGGCCTGCCATCTAGTGGCCAGAATAAGAATTGCAGTTTGAAAACTGTAATCCTCACCAGCGAGGATTACAGTTTTCATATGGTGTACAGACACCCCGATTGGCCACACGGGGTGTCTGTACACCACCCGGAAGCGAACGCTTCCGGGTTTAGACGCAACTAGATGCCGTGATCACGTGTGATCACGGCATCTAGTCACCCCGGAAGACGCCGCCGACACAGTAGGTAGCGGCAAGTCTCTGCTGTTAGAAACAGCAGAGACTTGCCAGCCATGACGCCCGCTGCACCCGCGAGCGGGCGCCATGTGCCCGCATCGCCCCAGCGCCGTACATGTACGGCGCTGGTCGCGAAGGGGTTAAAGGGAACCTGTCATCTCCGAAACACCCCCTGAACTAGAGTAAGCGGTGTATAGTGTAAGTGACGTCGAGTCTGGTTATGTAATTTTTATCTTCATACTTGCTTCCATTCTAATGTTGTGCTCCCACAAACCTGCCGTAAAATGCACTCACTGGACTCCGGTGCTCACTCACATAATGGAGAGGACTCAAAGAAGAGTCCTCTCAATGCATTTTACTGCTGGTTTGTGGGAGCACAGCGTCGGAATGGAAGTGAGTATGAAGATAAAACTTACATATTCGAATTCAGCATCACTTACACTATACATCGCTTACTCTAGTTTAGGGGGTGTTTCGGAGATGACAGGTTCCCTTTAAGAAGACAATGGCGCTCCTGTGAGCCGACTGCCTTTTCACAGCTCACCAAGAACAGCGCCGTACATTGTAGACTGGCTGTGCTTTGTATGGCAGCTCAGCCCTATTAACTTGATTGGAGCCTAGCTCTCCAAGGTCACATGAACAATGAATGTGATGTCACTGGCCTAGGGAAAGCTGCAAGAAGGCCGCGGCGCTCACAGGAGTGCTGGTGCCTTCTCGAATAGCTGATCATTGGGGGTCCTGGGTGTTGGATCCCCACTAATAAGATCAGGGGCATACATAGAAATCATTGGGCCCCATAGCAAGAATATCCCCCTAACTCCGCCCAGTATCCACCCCTGGGACAGCGGGACGCACGGGAGCAGACAGGGACGCACACACAGGGATAGGGACACACACACAGGGATAAGGACACACACAGGGACAGGGACCCACACAGATAAGCCTCACCAAACTCCAGCATGGCTGCTCTCTGTACACACAGCAACACAGCTCTCTGCTCCTCTAACTCTTCCCCCGCTGGTCACAAGTGGCGGGTGACGTCAGAAAGGTCCTTTAGCCCACTAAGAATCACTATTAATCCCTGGACTACAAGGGTGAGCAGAACTACAGAGTGGGGGTGGGGGTGGCGGGGACATTCTGAGCATAAGGGAACGCAAGGGGCGGGCCACAGGCTACCTCAATGCCCGATATTAATGAATTAATTATATGTAGGGGGCGGGGGTTTCCAAGCCCTCCGGGCCCCCCTGTGCCACAGGCCCCATAGCAGCTGCGTGGTCTGCCTATATTGGCAGTACGCCACTGAATAAGATCCTGTTGATAGGTCTGAAGTTAAAAAAAAAAAAAAAAAAAAAATCTCTGTAAACCCCTTTCATTTTTTTTTCCTCAAATGGTAAAATGTCTCACCTTCGACATCTGATGTGTTCTATGATCTATTGTGAATAAGATATGGGTCTGTAAGATTTTTGGATCATTGCATTCTGTTTTTATTTACATTTTACAGTGCCCCAACTTTTTTGGAATTAGGGTTTTACATTGATGTTGCTGCACCATTTGAATTTATTGTTGCCATTAATTCATTAAATCCTCCAGAAGTTTCTGTAGTACAGAACAGCAGCTTTTGATATGCCTTGGTAAGGAAACAAGTAGTTTCCTATCCGCTTACAAAGGCCTAATTTTTCTTTCTGTTCTTAGGCTCACCTTCCCTTTGCAGTAGTAGGGAGCACAGAGGAGGTAAAAGTTGGGAACAAGCTGGTGAGAGCTAGACAGTACCCATGGGGAGTTGTGCAAGGTATGTAACTAGTTACTCATGTTTTTATTTATTTTATTTTTTTTCATGATCTAATGTTCTCATAGCTGGCTAACTAATGGAACCTTATGGGACAAGTCTCCTCCAAAAGTAGCTTCTATTAGGAGAAAAAAATAATTGGGGGCTTACTATCTTATAATAATATAGTGTGTGTATATAAATATAAATATATATATATATAGCATTTTTGTACAATGGTACCATTCGTTTTTGTCTTATTTTTCATTTATTTTCATTGACAGCCCCCTATAAACAGTACCAAGCCTAAAACGTCGTTATTTTTTCATCTGTTGAGCCAGGCGGCACACAAAATGAATACATAGAATAAGACTTTGTTCACACTCGTGCTAGTTATTTTTGGTCAGGTTTCCATCATTCTGCATGCTGCTGTCTAGTAAAAGGAAAAATGAGAATGTGACAGACTCATTAGTTAATGAAGAGGGTTGCACATAAGGAATCTTTTGTATAATGAGGACCTGTCACCTCTCCTGACATGCCTGTTTTAGTAACTACTTGCATTCCCCATGTAATAACAATTCTGGAGCATCTATTCTTGTCTAGTCACACTGTTGTGCCATTCCTTTTATTATTCCCGCTAGAAGCTATGAATGAATTGCTAGAAGTTTGCAATGAAGATCCAGACAGGTGTTATCAGGTGGAAGGTACATGGTGAAAGTAGTTGTCAAAACACACATCAAGAATGGTGATTGGTCTGCAACTCTAAATGTGTGAACAGAGCACTAGTGACTAAACAGCAGCGTGTTCCACATCATAAGGTTTATTTCTGAATGGCCAGTGTTGCTGCTCCTTGCATTTCAGACTATTTTCATGCATTTGCTTTTATGGTGCCGGTGTATATTAGAGGCTCCTGACTCTTCCCCTATGGCTGATGTTATGGAAAAGAAGTGTTGGGCATATTGAATTTCCACTTTCCCAATCCTTTTGTTCTCAAGTGAGATAGGCCATTGCCACAACAACGCTTTAATTTGAGAACACATGCATGATCAAACACGTTGGGTGGGAGAGTCTGGGGTCAGTCAAAGAAATGTTACCTAGACCAACTTTAAAGGGGTTCTGCAATTGTTTAAAACTGATGATCTATCCTCTGGATAGATCATCAGCATCTGATCGGCGGGGGTCCGACACCCGGGACCCCTGCCGATCAGCTGTTTGAGAAGGCAGCGGCGCTGCAGGAGCGCCGCGGCCTTCTCTGTGTTTACCGCAGGCCCAGTGACGTCACGACTAGTATCACTGGCCTGGGCGGGGCTAAGCTCCGTTCACATGAATGGAGCTTAGCCGCGCCCAGGCCAGTGATACTAGTCGTGACGTCACTGGGCCTGCGGTAAACACAGAGAAGGCCGCGGCGCTCCTGCAGCGCCGCTGCCTTCTCAAACAGCTGATCGGCAGGGGTCCCGGGTGTCGGACCCCCGCCGATCAGATGCTGATGATCTATCCAGAGGATAGATCATCAGTTTTAAACAATTGCAGAACCCCTTTAAGTGTATGGCCTCCATAGAAGCGTACACGTAAGCCGGTTTTTATGTCTAATAGATATGGAATATGGTTTTGTATACTGTTTATTGTTATACCTGTATTACATAGGTATAAATGTAATATACACACATATTCTTATTATATCAGTTATAGTAATATTGGACAAGCTGCTACTATGATACAATCTTCTCTGGCATCTTTTACTTTCTCTGTTTGGTGAGGGTTATTGCTTGAATGTTTGAAAATCTTTCTCCCTGTTGATATATAGTTGAAAATGAGAGCCACTGTGACTTTGTAAAACTGAGAGAAATGCTGATTCGGGTCAACATGGAGGACCTCAGAGAGCAGACGCACACCCGCCACTATGAGCTATACAGACGCTGCAAACTAGAAGAGATGGGATTTAAAGACACTGATCCTGACAGCCAGCCATTCAGGTCAGTATCGGGAAGTCACAATGGACAGTAACTTTTTCTATAGTGCTCAGCTTCAAACATGTAATCTCTGCACCCTGCTTCAGTGCAGCAGCTTATTTTGTGGTGATGTGGTTGATACTGAGTTATATGCTATAGTTGGTTTTTTACGCAGTGTTACATGAGTGTGGTAGATATTATGCACGTCTTACCGTAACAAGCAAGAAACTACTAGCAGTAGTTCCTGACATGTGAATTATCACAGTGTACGATATGTGTCATGTGCAAAGCAGTATTTCAGTATTGTATCTGAAGTTTTACAGACCACAGTCACGTGAAATTCTTTTCTGTATGGTGTGGTTAGTCTTCAGGAGACTTATGAAGCAAAAAGGAAAGAATTTCTAGAGGACCTACATCGGAAAGAGGAAGAAATGCGGCAGATGTTTGTGAACAGAGTCAAGGAGACTGAGGCTGAACTGAAGGAGAAGGAGCGTGAGGTTGGTGGCTTTCTTATTGTTTATACAAAATGGACCGGAGAAATAGAAGAACATAATCTGTCAGGAGAGACTGCACATGAGCTCTTAGCAAGCTTTGCTTCTAATGCCACCCTATGTACGGTAGCTATTCTATATTGCAGTGTTTGACCTTTTAAACAGGATGAGGTGCTGGCTTAAATATCCAAGTCACGTCTCAAGGCCTGTTTAAAAGGATGAACATTGACTCATAGGATGGCTACCTGGTGGCATTAGAGGTAGAGCTTGCTAAGAGCTCATTTGCATACTCCCTTTGCAGAGAAGCATTGTCTGTCCTACAAAGCTCCTCATGGTGATTAGATTCTTTCCATTAGGAGATATTGTATCCCTGTTTTCTTTCAAGACACTGATATAGGGATTAGTGAACAGATAAAGGAAACTTACAAGCAAGAAAGGTGAGTAAGGCTACTTTCACATTGGCGGCAGGCCTGATCCGGCAGGTGAAGGGTGCTGCCGGATCAGGCCTGCCGCAGTGACATGTGTGGAGCCGGAACCGCGCTCCGGCCCCACACATGTCACACAGTACATACATATACATACACATAAACATACACACACATATAGACATACAAACACACATACATACTTACATGCTCCCCGGCAGGTCTTCGGAGCGTCAGGACGGCTCACACAGGTCACGATTCCCCACAGCGCCCTCTGCTGGGCGCCTGGTGGAATCGTCATCTGACGATTCCACCAGGCGCCCAGCAGAGGGCGCTGTGGGAATCGTGACCTGTGTGAGCCGTCCTGACGCTCCGAAGACCTGCCGGGGAGCATGTAAGTATGTATGTGTGTTTGTATGTCTTTATGTGTGTGTATGTTTATGTCTGTATGTGTCTATGTGTACCCGGATCCGTAATGGACTCCATTGAAAGTCAATGGAGGGCGGATCCGGTTACCATTATGGTCACACCAGACGGATCCACCCCCATTGACTTGCATTGGGGGTCATTCCGGATCCGTCTTGGTGCGGATGCCTGGACCGGAGAGCAAACCGCAGCATGCTGCGGTTTGTTCTCCGGTCTGAAGACGGAACGGAATGCTTTCAGGAGCATTCCGTTGTCTTCAGTTCAGTTTTGTCCCCATTGACAATGAATGGGGACAAAACTGAAGCGTTTTATTCCGGTATTGAGCCCCTATGACGGAACTCAATACCGGAATTTTAAAACGCTAGTGTGAAAGTAGCCTTAAGCTGCCACTGGAGGTGTCTGTCCATGTGTCATCTAACACATGTGGCCAACGTTATCGTTCATACCTAGCAATAAAAAAATCAATGAAAAACATGTTGTGTGTGATCTAATGGAAATTAATTAAACTATTTCAGCTGCAAGAAAAGTTTGCACATCTAAAGAAAATTCACCATGACGAGAACAAAAAGCTGGAAGATAGGAGGAAGGAGTTAGAAGAAGAGATGAATGCATTCAACAGACGGAAAATAGCAGTGGAGTCCTTGCAGTCACAGTCATTCCAAGCAACTTCTCAACAGCCGTTAAAGAAGGACAAGAAAAAGTAAGTGCTTATAATCTGCTTCTAGTCCCTTGTAGGCTTCTATTTCTGTTCTGTATACTGATACTTCCACCTATCTGAGGGTGCAGATTGCTCAGTCTTGTGCTATACTAGGCTTCAGATTCTAGCTGCTAGAATTCTGGAGAAGGGTCGTTGGAGTTATTCTGATTAGTCGGAAAATAATTTTTTTCCCTCTAAAATGAGGAAAATTGGCTTTTACCTCATGAGAGGGTTTTTTTTGCCTTCCATTGGACCAACATTGCAGAAAGTTTACTGGATAACTGTCTGTTTTCAGCGTTGAAAAGAGGAGGTGATGAAAGAGGAGCTCTGATTGGTTGCTATGGGCAACAAAGAAATTCTTAGATCTAGACAGTTTTCATACATCAGGCCCTTAGTGAGCTGTGCCCAGAGAAGCCTGATACTGAAAGTTCAGAGTAAAGATATCTAGTAAAACATATATTACAAACTTTTTTAGTCAGGACATATCTGTACTATTGATTTATGCAAAGTTTTGTTTAAAGTTATCACTTAAACATGCGCCATGTATGAGGGAGTCTGATTGAGAGTCAGAGTTAGGGGAATTTGAGGAGTTGGAGTCGGGGCTTTGGCTTACCGACTCCACAGCCCTGCTTATAACTCACAAATACACCCTCTGGTAAGAAGATTGTGGGAGTGCTCGTATAGCGCTTTGCTCAGTCGGTGAGCTTCTGTGGTCTCTCTTCCTGTCCAATGTAATCGCCATTCTCGCGATACTCTTCTTCTTTGTGTGGTGCCAAATCGATTGGAAGTATAAGTACGTGCACATACAACTTTCACAATGATACCAAAACACACAAGTTGGATTCGTGGAAAATACTTCACATCCCCCAAGCAAGAGCCAGTTTATTAAAGAGACAGTCACTTATATAGTAGGTATGACATAGACAAAAAGGGGTGTTACTTAAGCAGAGTGATTGGTTCTTTGACACAAGCTGAGTTCATTGGTTTATTTGAAAGAGGCAAATTAACATTCCAACCTCCCCCCTACAGCTATCTTGAAACCTTAAAACAAAGAAAGTGTTCACGTGACTCACATAGCTAATTAGCTGCCATCTAGTGGTCAAAGACGAGTAGTACAGGCTTTACACAATATATATAAAAACCTATCTATCACACCAACACTAATCCGTGTGATCAGTGCAGGTAGGAGGCTGAAAGATCATTCAGCTCGAATTATCGATACCGAATCGATACTTTACCCGGATCGATACAATACCTGGATTTGCCTGCTACCGATACTAGGCTGCGCTACTGTGCAGCCTAGTATCACAGAACATGGCATGCGCTGCTCTCAACTCTCCGCTCTCCATGTTTAAACGGCCCCTTCCCAATTTTACATATAAAATATATAAACAATAAATAAACATAGTACATATCGCCATATCTGAAAAGTCCAAACTATTAAAATATTTAAAAATATCTCAGAAAAATAAATAAAAAACATGCAATTCTTCATTTTTTTTAGTCACCTTGTGCCCCCCCAAAAATAGGATAGGACTGTTCTATTATGGGTCGGACGTTTCATGAAATGCGGACTGTGAGAAACACATCCCCTCCCCATGCTGAAGGTCCCCAGGCAGCAGAGAAATACATGAAAGCTCTGACCGATGTGTCTAAAGGACAGTGGGAGGAGTCAGATCAGTAAGAAGCAGAGGACCACACAGCACTGTACTGTGCTGTTGATACTCATCATGTGACCAGATGCGCCATTGCTGTTTATTTCAGTCATCAGAATATGTCACTAGGGTTAACAGGAGCTAACTGTAAACTATTAACCCCCTCTACCCTAGACTATTAAAGTTAGTGGCATTGACCCTACTTCATTAAATTACCAGGGAAGCTATAATTAGTAGAAAATATTTATTTTCTAATTTCCTGTTGCCCAAACCTGAAAGGAGGGTGTCTTATGGTCAGGTGATAAACGTGATAAACCTATAAATGTCTGCTTTATAAGCTTTTTCCCAGCAGCCTTCATGAGAGAATAATTAGTTTTTAGTTTTTTTTTTTTTTTTTTTAAGTTTTAAAAAAAAGTTTCTTAGTTTTCTTGCGGTGCTGTTTTCTTGGGAAATGGACACCACCTTATAGTAGATTATAATTCCTATATAACTTTTATATACAGGATCTAGCAAACTGCGTATGCATTAGTTATGACTTGGTATAAACATATGTAGCCACTTTGAAGATGCTGATGGATTTGTGTCAAAATCGTGTGTCGTGATTCATACCAGTATTCCCCTGCATAGTACATGAAGAGGCAATTTTCTGTTATATTTGGATCCCTTTCCTTAATAGTCTCGCCTCTTAATGTTACCTTACCTTTATATAAATGCCATTTGGCTATAGACACATTAAAAATTGTGACAGATTAGAGGGAACTGAAGTGACCTTTGAAAGCAAAATATAACCTTTCCTGATCCTATGGGTCCTATGCTGCTGCGAGTACAAGAACAGGACTTTATACCAAAGTACAATGAAAGTGAATGTAGGATTACTCTTATTAGCTGCAATCTTAGTTCATATCTTTCAGTGTTTCACAGGAAGAAAAGGTGGTTTCTGTCTTCAATAAATTTCTGGAGTCTCTATTCTCATTACAACTAATTAAATGAGAAAAATCATGTAAAGTAGACTGTATGGCCAGGATTTGCCACTAGAACTGTTTTAGGCCTCATGGACACGACCGTAGGTCCGTGCACGTATTGTGGACTGCAAACGACCGGTCTGTAATACATGAGCACTGACCGTGTGCTCTGTATTATGGATGCGGACCCATTAACTTGAATGAATGCACAATGCGCCAGATATGGTGCGGAGCGGAGGCATGGAACAGAAGCCCACAGAAACGCTACGGCGCTCTCATGTGGGCTTTCTTTCCGTGCGTTGTATTTTTTTTGCGACGCGAACTGATTGCGGTCCCGTTCAAGAGAATGGGTCCACATCCACTGACTGCAGTCACAAGGACGGTGTCCGTGCATTGCGGACCGCTGTTTGCGGTCTTCAGCACTGGCACTGACGGCCTACAGCCGTGTGCATGAGGCTTTTATCATCATGTTTAAAGTAAATTCCTCACCCTTTTCAAGATCCGCTCTACCTGTCAGTGAATGTAAACATGTTTTATGACCTTTAGAAGCCGAATACCTGCCCTGATGATACCTATTGTACTATATCTTATTACATGTATGAGAGTTGTGTCCTGTAACAAGCCATGCGTTCACTGACTGCAAGCGGAAATCTTAGAAATAGCAAGCGATTAAAACACAAGGTATATTAGAAAGTTGGCAAACTTTTCATTCTATTGTGATTTACTTACAAATAATGAATGTGGGGTACCCATGGACAGGAAGATGGGAGCACATTATGGTCCTATATTACCATCTGATTTTATTCAAGTTGTCCTTTTCTTTTTTTATTTGTGTTCAGTTCTTATAGTTTCTTAAGTATTCTTAGTTTCTTTTGCTTTTATTTTTTTTCAGTTAAGATGCACAGACTTTTATGTCAAGATTGGACTTACAGGTTCATGTCATTACTTTGCATGAATTCTCACCACCATCCATCCTAACATTGTATGAGTGGACCAAAGCATACAGACATCCTGGACACTGCAGAGTTTACAACGTACCCAGTAATAGTAATATGTGCAGGAATAATGTGAGTCCTATTCAATATAGAAGCTTGAAGCTATCTAATTTTCTATGCAACACCGAATGTGTATTTAAGGCTCTTCCCAATACATTTAATATTGACATCCTTAATATTTTATTCTCCTAATTATTGACTGATAGATGGCAGGTTTGCTATTGTTTTGCTTTTCTGAAAACGCCTAAGAAGGAACATTTTAGTATAAATCTGGAATTCTGGTAGTGTTTGGTACAACTGATAGGTAGTGGTTTGCTACTAGTCTTATTAATTGGTTTTAAAAGGATATGCTAACTAAAAATTAGTGCAGAGCAACATCCATAGAATGCGGTATCCATAACAAACCATCGTAGAACATGAAAATGGTTGTGTTGTATTACACGAAAATACTGATGCAATTAATTTGAAAGTTAAAGGGGTTTTCCAGAAGTGAAATTGTTTTAAAAAGGGCTTACTCTCCTCACAAATTCTCCCTGCTGTTCTCCACTTTCCTGTTCTGACTGGACACACAGGTCATGTCTCGAAATGCCTGATTACTGTGCGGCATTACAAGCCATTTCCTGTGTTTCCATCCAGAACCAGGAAGTGGAGAGAAGCAGGAACCAGAGCAGCATCAGAACAGCAGTGTTGAGGGATTGATGACTACTCCTTCTGGAAAACCTTGTTAACATCTGTAATATTGTTTTGTAGTTTAACTATTGTTTCACCATTGCCATCTTTTCATTTGACAAGCTGCATACTACTTGTATTGTATTTTTCTGTTATTTTTTTTTTATACGTTTTTTTTTAAACTTTTTCTCAAAGATTAATCATTTTAATGGATTTTCTGTATTGACAGGAGCGATAATTAACTATTATGACACAAACGTGTTTATTTCCTTTATAATATTTTTGTTTTAAAAATATGGCGAAACATTGATGGGCTATTTTTAAAATATTGTGTGATCATTGGGGGTATGACCCCCTGGGACCTCCAGTGATGAGCAACATAAAAGGGAGTGTCACAGCCCCCTCATTGTTTATCCAAGCACAGCGTCTTGTCCACACCAGTGGCTTTGCCTGGTACTGCAACGGTTTATCTTTGGGGTCCCTGGGTCGCCCACAATCCTCTCCCCCAGGAAAACCTATTTAATAAAGTAGACAGGACAATCTGAATAATACATCGGGGGCAGTGTACAGAACTGTCAAGATATTTTGTTCTATATGCTTCTATACATCAATTGTATAAAATATTTAAGCTCTTAGTGAATAAAATAATCCCGTATAACTTTAGATTTATATATTTTGGCTGACAATTTAGTAGTTTGTGATTATACATATTTCCATGGAGCAAGTTGGTAACAGTGCTCGTCATGTGACTTTTTTTTTTAAAGCAGGGGAATGTTTTTCATACTTTTTGTACCCAGCGCACACTCCAGAGTTGGGATTAATAATTTTTTGTAAAGTTTATAGTTCTCTATCTCTACATGACAAGGTTTTTATTTTTACTGCTAATATTTTTTTAATACTATATGTTACCTTTTGTAAATATATACATGGATACATGGAAGGCAGCTAAATTTGTCTTCTCTTAGTTACCCTCCGTTAAGGGCATTTACCAGTCAGTGACATCAGGTAGAAGATAAAAGGGCTAAGCCTGTCTACCATCTTTAACAGCAGAATAAAAGTAGTTTGGTGGAGTCCCCTCTCCCACTAGCATTCCAAGAGTAAGGCCCAATTTATAAGTCAGTGTTTTATTGAGCGTTTGGTCAAGAATCAACATGGTTGATCCCTTTTCTCCCGAAGGTAAAAAAAATAGTCATTCGAGTCTTCCCGTTGCCATACACATTAGCAGGTAGAGCCCACTTAAATTGTGGACTGCAAACTACAGATGGTCTTGTGCATGAGCCCTTAATATGTAGTTTCATCAGAGGGTTGTGATTTGTCAGCTGATCTGTGCATTATGTTCTGATTTTTTTTTTTTGCTGTTATAGAGCTGAGGGTTCATCTAAGGTTAGAATCTTGTTGGTACTAACTTGACCTTATTTAAATATATTTATATTTTACGCGCATATCTAATCTGTCATTTAAAGGGGTTATCCAACATCCTACAACAGCCCCCCCATGTGTCACTCACAATACTAGGGAGGCTCGTCCCCGTCTCCCATTGGCTGCTCCCCCTGACACCGGATGTTTTCATCCGTGTACAGGGAGAAGCGGCGGTGCTGGGACCAGGAGGGGAGTATTTTCCCTCTGAGGGGCCCGGCACATGGGGGGGTTGTTGTATGATGTTGGATAACCCCTTTAAGGGCTTGTAAAATGTCACAGACAAGACTGACTGCAGCAACTTTTATCTAGAAAATGTCTAATTTGACCTGACCTGTTCAATTTCCGCTTGCAAAACACGGAAGTATCTGAATGCCCCTATGGCTTCCCGCTGCTTGTTTTCTTTCTTGAACCATTTAATTGAATTAAGGAGTCTCAGATGGACAAAAATGGTGTCTATGTAAATAATGAAGTGTGATTTTCACCATTTATTTTAATGGGTCCATTTGCCATTCAGACACAGTCTGGATATCACGTGGACAGAAATTACTGTCGTCTGAATTAGGCCTTAAATTGGTTTCATATTGTGTTCACCATATGTATTAGGAGAGGTCCTGGTGCACACAAACATGTATGTAGACTCCCATTCAGCTGACTGAGGCCACCGGAGTGTCCTTTTGGGCTCTTTTAAGTTGGATGTTGATATACTTTATTATTATTTTTCTTTTTTTTTTTTTTTTTGCTGTATAGCAGCACTATCTGTCTATCGTTGCATCTGTCAGAGATATACCATGGAGGTATAATATGGAAATTCCTCCTGACTGACAACGAAAATTGGCCTGAAAGCAGCAAAACAGGTGTCACCACACACATCCGTCATCTAAATACAGCCCCCCAAAAACTAAAGTGTCGATGGCTCTGATCGCTTTGCCACTGAACTGCTCTTCATATCAGATTGCTCCCTCTTGTAAATTAAGACCTTATCCAGACGACATATTGTTGCTATGTTAACTGCATTTATGAGAAGTATCACCTGAACTCCGTGCAGTTTTACTAAACAAAATGTAAGGCATTGTAGATTCCTATGCTGCTGTAAGTTCAGTTCCGTACATCTGCGTTGGGTTCCGAGGTTTTCAACTGCAGCAATATGCAAGAACACCTAATTCTGATACAGCTCCTACATGGAGGTAGAATTATGTAAACATACACTTTTTTCAGTATTTTCAGATAAGATTCCTCTTCACGTGAGTATATTCCTGCATATTGTTCCTGTAGCATACAAGGTACTTCACATCCAGTTTGTTTTATTTTGCCATTCACAGATTTTATGGTGCTGGATACATTGACAGCTTTCTTGTGTGTGTTCATTGACGTGTATTTTATGTTACATGACCTTGCTTTACTTACTTTACAGTGGCCAAACAACATCACTTGTTAGAGAATGCATAAAGGATTATTTTTTTTTCTGCAGGCTTTATTTTTGGAGATTCACCTTTGTTTAGTTTGTACTTATTTCTTTTTATTAAATTTCACTTTTATTTTGCATTGTGTTTGTGTATTATTTATGTTCAAATTCATACACCGCATTTGCTAGCTGGAAGTCTTCACCCTGAATGTATGGACCATCCTGATTTAAGCTGCTTGTGGGGATGATTTATCTCAATTATTTGGCAGACAGCCATTGTGTATCCATTACCTGTTCTCGGTTAGCACTGATTATGCATGAAAAGCATAAATTAAACATCTCCTGGTTTCTGCATTGGAACTGAAGGGGAGTGAATAGGTACCACTGCAAGTACTTCTCTCGTCAAGGGAGTGACGAGCTGCATTTATCCGTCCTAAGTGAACATGTCCTTTATCAATAGAATATTGCCTAAAAATTGGTCCTAAAATGTCCTTCTTTTGCACTTATCTATACACAAAGGATAAAGAACATAATACACAATTATATCAACACTTCATCTGGAGTCCTGACTACATCCAGGATGAAGGTACACCGATTGAGTTATCATCATCTGACAGCGACATCAGCTGGGAAGCCCTTTCAGGGAAAGCAGTCAGAGTGTCGATCGGGAAAACACCGGTCCCTACACGAGGCGTCAAACCCATTTGTCATGTAGGGAAAGCTAATACAAGGCACTTACTAATGTATCGTTATTTTCCATATTGCTTCCTACGCTGGTTGGATCCATTTTTCCATAATATTATACGCATCTCGTTTCCATGGTTACGGCCACTCTGTAATCCATCAGTAGTGGTAGTGCTTGTACAATATAGGAAAAAAGCACCAGCCTACATGAACTCCTACAATCCAGACAATGAGAGGCTGCCCTTTTTCCTACAATGTGCAAGAATGGCCACCGTTGCTGGTTTACAGAGTAGTCGTAACAAGAGTATATAATGTGATGGGACAAAGGAAGCAATATGGACAATCGCAATACATTAGTAAGTGGCTTGTATTATTTTTTTTTCTCTACATAATAAATTTAACTTACTGAAGTGATACAACCCCTTTAAATACACCAAGGGGCTGCCTGGCATGGGATGCGACCTTTCTGCTACATTTCAAGTGTCGCAGATACTAAATGTGCCATAATTCAGGTCTCCCTTTTCTGCGTTAAACATAAACCACTTTAAAAAGTGTCATGTCTCCTGAATGTCGCTATTGACGTATTTTTACACCAGAAATCAGACACATCTGGTTTGATAAATGTCCCCCTCTATACTTATATTGGCCTCTAGCATACCTTCACATGCTTCCTAGCTTTACAAAACTGCTGAAAGACAAATCTGTGCAAATATGCAGTAAAAGGTGATATTATCAAGGCAGATTTAGCTACTGAGCTGTCTAGAAACGTTGAGTGGGAGTTGTAAAGGGGCCCCAGATGGTTATATACACGTGGCTATCCTGATCCTTACAACAAAAAGGCCACACAAAATAGACAAAAATGTGGAGCCTAAACTCAACCATCTCCTCCTCAACTTCCTCACTTACATGCACTAGCATAGGAGGGGGAGGAAACATGGCAACAGAAGAATATTCTGCTTTTCTATTTTTCATGGTCTGCAATTGTGGTATTGGACAAAACTACAGCAAGAAAAATAAGGAGAATGTTTGTTTGTTTTTTCTATGTATTTGTTTCTATGAATCATTTTTTTATTTTTAGAATTTTTGGCTTTTTCTTGGCAGTAGTACTACACCAGCGAAAATTAATAAGACCTCCTACACAGATGGATAATCCATTGTTGGGTTACTGCTGCTGTGAGGAGAAGAAGTTTTCTGATGGGTAGTCTTCCTGAAAATAGTAGATGTAGCATTGGGATAACAGTGACAACTCTATAGTTTTCTTGATAGACTTAGATGAACATGGCCACAGAAGAACATTTCCATTGAATACTTTATGATGCTTTAATTAAGACACTGAACCCCCTTCTCCCTCTGGTCACAGTGATGGTCTAACTGAAAAAGTTAAAGGGGTTGTCCGAGTTATTTTTTTGTCCTTTGTATGTTTCTAACTAGTCAAATACAACAGCTTTTCCATACACTTTCTGCTTCCTAAAGCTGCTGCTTTATCAGATTTCACTCAGGGTCACATGACCTGTGATGTCCGCTTGCCTCCCTGCTAATCTTATATTCGTGCACCAAGCATGTACACGAGACGTCACTGTGCTGGCCACGCCCCTCCTGCTCTGCTGCTGCGGCTATCTGCTCTCTCCCTGGATTCTTTCAGATAAAACATTAAACCCTTCAGCCAGAACACACTGAAGGCTTTACAACAGCAGCTGCAGATGTAGAGAGACACAGGATCTGCCCTCCTCACCCTACAGACACAGAGCTGACTGGAGCTGATCCAGAGGAGATGCAAAGTATTGTATTGCACAAGAACCGGTAGAGGGAAGTTCCTGTGTGTATCAGCAGTGTCATTGTACAGCTGGGACTTGGAGTCCTACCCATACAACTTGCTGCTGAGTATTCCAGCAGACATGTCACTCAGGCCAGCTCTTGTATTCACTGCCTTTGCATAGCAGGGAGGGGCAGAGATTGTTATTACTGCATGTAAACAAAGGCTAGAGGAGAACCAGTGAAATGAGGAAATAGATTTTCTTTTTTTGCCTAAAACTTGCTTAAAGGGGTATTCCCATCTCACAAATGTAGTTTGTATAGTTAGATATAGCAATACCAATATTATTACTAATGTATTTATATAAAATGTACTGTTTAGAAGATTTGCATATTTGTATATCCATTGTCCCACACACATCAGTCAGGCCGTTGCCCCTGGTTACAACCACCGTGGCCATTTAGTAGTGGTGGCCAGCTTGCTCCTGTTCAAACCCACTCTGAGGTAACTGCTGTATTGCGAACGCACATTGCATGAGCAGACACAACTTAGGGTTCTAGCATTTTTGTCTGCGTTTCCTGTTCCAAGATCAATTCATCTCTATGGAGCAAGATCCGTTTATAAAGTCTGCGTTTTGGACGGATCCTGACCATTGTGTTTTGGACTGATTGCATCCAAAACGCAGATGTGAAAGTACCCTAAGATGTGTCTCCACATGTTCATGCAATGTGCGTTCACAATACAGCAGTTACCTCAGAGCGGGTTTGAACAAGAGCAAGCTGACCACCACTACTACATGGCCACTGTGGCCATAACCAGGAGAAATGGCCTGACTGATGTGTGTGGTACAATGCCTCTAAAAATAGGAAAATCTTCTAAACGGTACATTTTGTATAAATACATTCTATTAGTAATACTGGTATGGCTATATCTAACTATACAAACTACATTTGCGAGATGGGAATACCCCTTAACTTATATATTGCTGCCCATCAGATTTACAGTACTATACTTTTTTTTTTTTTTTCATAATTCAACCATATTTCTCTGTGCCTCTATTTCAGCATCTTCCTAAGATGGCCTCTGCTGCGCTTCCTGTGGTGATGTTTGCCCTCTCCTTGAGGCCATCCTGTATTTCCCTCACTTCCCATAAGCCTTTGCTCTCCTCACATGAACTAGCAGGACCAATCAGAATACAGATAACATCCCCACTATTCCAGAGCAGCTCATATACCATAACCAGACAGAAGCCCTGCATTACATGAAGTCAGTAAGCATTTGTATTAACCTCTTAATAGTCACTTGTCCCTCATTATCTTCCATACTGACAGTGGCTGCTTTAGCTGCTCCTATCTCTGGTTTGGTACTATCTAGAAATAAGGCTTTGTATTGTCTTAAAGCTGACATTCTGGGCTTTAAGGCAATACCAAAATGACATAAATCTGTTAACTATAATGGGAGATATCACTCATAGAAATTGGATACTGTGAATGAAGCTGAAAATGAAAGTGAAAGCAGACTTTACTCATGATTACTCCCAACTCTTTCTAACAGTGATTTCTTCTCTGTTGCTTGGACTAGAGGTCCCATTCTGGTCTTGAATTAAAGCCTGGACTGTCCTCTTTCAAGCCAAGTTGCATGTTTATAGCTGGTACCATTCAGGAGATATCAGCCTCTAAAGAAGCTCTCCCCCCTCCACTTTCTGCCTCAGCCCAGCACCAGGCACTCAAGGCTAAGCGCACACAAACCACAATAAAACATCAATTTGCATAAACTTTAGGAGCAGTTTTGCCACCCTCTAGGAGGCTGCCTAAACCATCCATATTATAGTCTGTTACCGGTCACTTACCTGGGTACCAGGTAATGCACCAGGTGCGCTTTGGTAAGAAGGCCAGGTGGTGGGGGCAGTGTGATCCTCTAGGCAATGTTCTGCTTGAAAACCTTGGATCCTGCCTAAACATAGCATTACAATTGTATTCAGTAATGGTTTGAGGAACATGTCAGATTTTTGAGGTTTTTAATGTTATAGCTGTAAAATTTAACTCTTTCCTGACATCTGCATTACACGAATGGCAGATGTTTGGTCTTTAAAGATGGCGCCTGTTCAGGACCTGAGATGATTCCATTCACTCAGGTATGGAGGTCTCATGGTTGAGTGCTTCAATCTTGCCTTTGCTGTGCAGCAACACACTACCCCAACTGCTGGTGTGATGATCTTGGGAGTCATCACATATGACAGTCGGTCCACCCCAAGTAGTTATATGGGGAACACTAATAGCTCAGTGATATCTGCAGGACATCCTGTGGCCACGTTGTCTCATGGCAGGGTTTTCATCTCGCATTTTTCAGCAGGATAATGCTCGCCAACACACAGCAAGGGTTTCCCGGGAATGGGAGATATACGCTTGATGTGTCAGAGGTATTTCCTGCCTTGAATACTGCTTCTATTACCTGGACCCACAGCATTGTGATTTATAACTCTGTGTGTTCTTTACCGATCTCAACTCCAATGATTTATACTCACATAATGCTGTCAGTACAAATTATTAGAGTTGAGGTAGTTCAGGAATACACAGCATTATAAAGCAATGCCGTGGGTCTGTGTCATAGGAGTAGTATTCATGATGAGAATTACCTCTGACACAGAGCATATTTCTCACACTAAATACGCTCATGTAACACTGGTCAATATCTCCTCCAGATTGCAGCACTTACTTGGCCTGCACAGACGTCTGATTTGTCACCAATCAAGCATTTATGGGTAAAGATGGGACACCAGTTTTGGCAGCCTACAATTGTGCAAGATCTGTGGGCAAATGTGCCATAGGATACCATATAAAACCTGTATGCCTCCATGACCACCTGTATTTCATCTTGTAGCCAGACTAGAGGTGGCCCAACAGGGTACTAGAGCCTCCTTTAAATCATCCAGTTTTCCTCAATAAACATTCTTTTGCTGTAATACTTACATATATCATAATTACATTCACACATAGAAAGTTTCATTCCATTTCAACAACTCCAGTGTGTTTTTTTGTCAAATTGAGTGTACATGTACTCCATATATAATCTGTTCCTGACTTTGGCTTCAAAAATTACATTAAAAAATCTGAAGGTGAAAACCTAGCCTACAAGGTCCTTAACACACAATTTTAGCCCTGGCATTTTTTTGGCCAAAAAAAAAAAAATAGGCTCAAACACCTGACTTGATTGGTGTTTTTGCCCATATAGTGTGTGTGAGAGCCATTAAAAAGAAATGGTTTTCTCAACGGTATGTTTTGCACACTATGAAAACAGCTGTTTGACATGTATATCTGGAGTTTGCATTGTTAACCTAAAAAGGCTGCAAAAACCACTCATACTCTGGAAAAAAAAAAAAAAAAAAAAAACATGCGAACCCTCTCATGCCTCATTCACACATCCATGATGAAATCCTCGAAAAAGATGGTCAGTGAAGATGTCCCTGTGTCATCCATGTACAGCTGAAAATTAATTTTCATAGAATCTCCTTCTAATGGTCTGTAAAACACGGATGGCATTGGTGTTGCATCCTATTTTTTCATGTGCCCACAGACTATAATGGGTGTGATAAATCCATGAACACAGACAAAATAGAGCATGCGTCTGTGCTAAAACCAGATTTGTGAATACAAACATTAAAATAAATGGGCACGGGTGGTGTCCATGAAGAATACATATAGCACACATCCATGAATCACTGACGTGTGAATGAGGGATTTAGGTGGCTGTAACACAGTTTTGTATTGTGCTGTTTATGGGGGGTTAAAAAAAACCTGTCAGGATTCTTTCTAAAGGGGTTATCCAATCCCTATAATGAGCCCCAGAATGTCCAGGCTCCTCTAGATCATACTTACCTGCTTCCCTGCACGCCCATTGCTCCATCTCCCCTTCGCATAGCACTAAACATTCGGCAATGGGGGGAGCGGCCATTAGCAGGCTGTGTCGGTGACGCTAGGGAGGCTGGTCACCCTCGTGGCCTGCTATTGGCTGCTGGAGTCCAGTGGGTGCATTTTACTGCAGGTTTGTGGGAGCACAGCGTCAGAATGGAAGTGAGTATGAAGATAAAACTTACATATTCAGATTCATCATCACTTCCACTATACACTGCTTACTCTAGTTCAGGGGGTGTTTCGGAGATGACAGGTTCCCTTTAAGTATTTTGTTTGTTTTTTTTTTTCAATGAGAAAGAATTTATGCTCACGTGATATCACTTCCTAGGGCAAATACAGTGGTGCAAAAAAAAAGTCAGGACAAAAATGCCAGAGAATGCTTCAATTTAAAAAAACAAAACAAAAAAAAAACAACACCTAATGGGTGAAAAAATACAGCTACAAAAAAAGCACCTCTTTGTCCTGCATTTATTTCCTATGGATTTCCATGCAACATCTGTAGTTGAAGTTTTTTTTTCCTAAAAACGCTGCAAAATAAAGCCAGCAAAAAAAGGAAAAAAAGCTGCAAATCTCCTTCTGTGTTACACCAGCCTTTTCTGATAAATTTGGGACCCCACCAATCTTGCACTGCAGCACTTTCCGGCCACTAGCCATGCAGAAAGCTGCACCTCAGCCATTGGGTGCCAGTAACTGATATAAGTGAGTTAGGGCTCGTTCACATCACCGTTAGGGATTCCGTTATAACGGAAAGAAACGGAATCCCTAGGACGGACATCAAAACGGACACCTTTAAGAGGCATTCCGTTTTGATCCGTCATAATAAAAGCCTATGGGAAAGCATAACGGATCCGTCTGGATGCCGTTATGCTCGACGGAAACCAAAGTCCTGTCGACAGAACTTTGGTTTCCATCCAGCATAACGGCATCCAGACGGATCCGTTATGCTTTCCCATAGGCTTCTATTATGATGGATCAAAATGGAATGCTTCTTAAAGGTGTCCGTTTTGATGTCCGTCCTAGGGATTCCGTTTCTTTCCGTTATATTGTTATAACCTCGTTATAGCCTGAACGGAATCCCTAACGGTGATGTGAACGAGCCCTAAGTGATATGCCATCAGTTTATGAGATGGTGACCGTACCAATCTTACAGCACACCATGTAATAGCTCTGCAACCAGTGTTACTGTATTACAACTCCCTTAGTGCTCACAATTAGTATTTGCTGTGTTTTGCTCACATAGTGACAACACTTAATTTAAAGAGGACCTGTCAATGCTCCTGAAACATCTCTTAGTAACTAGTTGCATTGCCCATGTATGAACAATTCTGGAGCATCTATTCTTATGACTCTATGTGGTGCCAATCCTGCTGGAACATACAAATGAATTGCCAGAGGTCTGCTGTAGACGTCCATGGTGTCCACCAGATGAGCGTGTCCCTTCACAGTCTGACACTGTCCAGTCAGTACTGCTAGTGGCAAACTTGGAACACCTATCGTTAGGATAGGTCATCAATATTAAAAACCCGGAAAACCCATTTAACTTTTTTTAACGTGCATTTATTGTGCAAAGGTACTTAAAAAAAGTGTCTGTGTGTGCTATATGGCCATACTGACCCACAGAATAAACATCATTTATCCCTCACAGTGAACGTGGCAATATTATAACGCAAATAATGGCAAACTGATGAGGGGTGGTTTCCATTCAACCCAGAAAGTTAACGGTAATCTGTCACCAGCATTATGTTGCCTTAACTTCTAAATACTAACAGCTCCAGTACATGTTGATGAGTCCTGATACTCAGGAGCTCCCCATTCCCCCTGCTGAGATTCTTTCTTGCTGCAGTCAGCAGCAGGTAGGGGGGATACTGGGAGCTCATGAGTATCCGGACTCATCGGCATGTGCTGGAGCTGTTCAATGGAAGAATCTAACAAAACAGCTGGGACAATTAAAGAAAGTGACCCAGTGTTTTTCTAGGGGACCTTGCTCATAAATGGCACCTGGTAGCACCCACTTTGCCAAGTATCACAGCTTGTAGCCAACACAACACTTTTTGTAGCCAACCAAAAGTCTTTCAATTGTGGTTTGAGGGATTTTCATCCATTCTTACTTGCAAAACTTCCAGTTCTGTGAGATTCCGGGACATGCTTGCATGCACTGCTCTTTTGAGGCCTATCCCAGATTGTCAATGGTGTTCAGATCAGGGGACTGTGAGGGCCATGGTAAAACAAACATTCAGTTTGCGTCTTTTGAGGAAGTCTATTGTGTATTTTGAGGTGTGCTTGGGAACATTATACATTTATAGAAGCCTTCCTCTTTTCTACTTTTTTTTTTTTTTTTACAGTTGGCTTTTGCTTCCAGAATTTGCTGGAATTTCATTGAATCCATTCTTCCCTCTACCAGTGAAATGTTCCCTGTACCATTGGGTGCAATATTACCCCAAAGCATGATTGATCCCCCCCATGCTTAATGGTTGGAGAGGTGTCCTTTTCATGAAATTCTGTAGCCTTTTTTTCTCTCCAAGCATACACTTTCTCATTGTGGCTAATAGTTTTAACCTCATCAGTCCACAGGACTTGTTTCCAAAATGCATGAGACGCGTTTAGAAGTTCTTTTGCAAACTTTGCGTAATTTTGTGGTGAGGACACAGGAAAGATTTTCTTCTGATGACTCTTAGATAAAGGCCATCTTTGTGCAGATGTTGCTGAACAATGTACCACAACTCCAGAGTCTTCTAAATCTTCCTGAAGGTTCTTTGCAGTCAAGCGAGGGTCCTGATTTGCCTTTCTAGCAATCCTACGAGCAGCTGTCTCTGAAATTTTTCTTAGTGATCCAGACCTTCTCTTAACCTCCACTGTTACCGTTAACTGCCATTTCTTAATTACATTTCAAACTGAGGAAATGGCAAACTGAAAATACTTTAACTTCTTATAGCCTTCTCCTGCTTTGTGGCCCTCAACCATTTTCATGCCGTTTTTTTTTTTTTTTTTTTTTTTTTTTTGACAAGGTTAGAGGAGTCTGGGTATTTATAAAGCTTTGAAATTTGCATCACCTGGTCTTTCCTAACACTGATTATGAACAGGCCTTAACCCCAACAGGCTATTTAAGGTCTGAGACCTCAGTCAAAGTTACCTGAGGCCTCAAATCTCCTTGGGTTCCCATACTTTTGCAAGGTACTTCTTTCACTTTAAAATTGTACAGAATCAAAATAATACACATGCCTTTTGGAGGTATGAAATAATTTTGAAGAGGGGTGTCCAAACTTTTCCACCATACAATATGCAGGTGCAGATTTTTATGTGCAAGTTAGGATGCAGATCATATTCCCAATTAAAATGAATGGGGATATTCAGCTTCAGAATATTCACGGCATATCATTATTTAAGCTGTGGATTGATACTTTTCAGCCACCATGGGTTAAAGAAGCACTCCCACAAAAATGTTTCTCTGACCTTTTAGAAAGCTACAGAATTGTAGTGAAGGTAATCTTCTTACCAGAGACTGTATTTTTTAGTTTATAACCTCCTTTCTGTTCCTTAGCTGTGTCATGTGACCAGCACTCTGATCTCCAACTGACACAGAACAGGAAGTTAGTTACCATAAGGCTCCAATAGGAGTACAAAAGTGGCTTTTTGTCCACACATAAGATGCTGCATTATTTGCCTCTATAAGGGAATCAACAGGCCTATGCCTCTTAATAAATGATGTGCATCTCTGGCAGTCCACCCGCCAGAAATTGAAGTCTACACCAGTGACTGGCATATACATTGCTATAACTTCCGCCAGTTTCTGGCATGTTATAGTAAATTCAATGGGCTGTGCTAAGCCCTGACGCTTTTCTCACCACTTTAGAAAAGTGGTGAAAAGCTTCAGAAGTCGCAAATTATTGCGCACATATGGGGTGCGCCATAACTTGCGACTTTTTTACGCCACTATTGAGGCGTAAAGATATTAGTAAACACCCCTCGCTGTGTGTATGGCACTGGACATTCAAGTTGTTGGGAATGTCCGTGCTGATGGCTGACCGCGAACAGCAGGTCCACAAAATACAGGCACTGATAAGATGTAAATTGTAAGGGCTCATTCAAACGACGGCCATACAGTCGTTTGAATGAGCCCTTACAATTTACATCTTATCGTTGCCTAAAAGCAAAAAAAAAATGCGTTAAGTATAATCACTGGTTCAATCCCATTTTGCTCCAGCACTGCTGCTCTGGTCCTCTCCGCTAGGCTTTTTTCATATGGCTGCAATGTTGACATGCCCATACACAACATTGGCAGGCAATAGCTGACTTCAGCAGTTTTGTGCCATATACCACTTTAGCCAGTGATCGGCTGCAGGGGTCAGATGATGTATATGGGAATGTCACAACTGCAGCCATGTACACAAAGGCCAGCAATGAGGACTGGAGTGATAGGACTGCAAGGGGGATTGAACTGCTGAATGCAGGATATTTTGCTATTTCAATGCCTTCCCGTTCTTTGGCTCATTTTATATTATCTTAGACAACCTGTTTAAGGCTGAAATAGCACATGCACTTGAGCACAATAGCACTTGAGCCAAACACAAGATTGTGCCTCCCTTTCCCTCATTATTCTGAAGTTGACACCTGGCACATTGTGATAATGCCACAGAGCACTACACACAAGATTTCTTTTAAAAAAAAATGGATTGTTGTGATGAAAAGTCTGACCCAAAGGGAGATACACAAAAACAAATGAATTTTAAAGATATGTAGAGTTCTTACAAGCCACTCATGCCATGTGCAAATTTCAGTGCACTTTCGCAGTGAAAGGGTTAAAAGACATATTCCTTGAAGTAATCTAGGACTATGGTACTTCATTAAAATGCAATAAAAAAAACTAATGCTTTGTGTGTTATAGGCACCAGATTTAATGAAATCAGACAATATATTCAACATGACTGAAATTAGTATATCAGGATTTGCCTTACAGTCATCAGGCAACTCACAGTTTCAGATAGGTTTATAAAAACAAAACATGAAATAAATACAACATAACCAACAACTTACTATGAATATAAAAGGATGTTACATCTTTTCCATTAACCACTATAAAGAAACAATGATACTGTACACGAGAAGACCCTGCACCCTCTGTCCTCAACTGTACTGAACATCAGCATTGGCACTCCTTGTGGAACAAATTTAAGTCTTGAAGCCACAAAAACATTTAAACAAAGGATGGTGCGTTTCTTCTGCACTCTTCAAAATTCAAAGAATATTCAAAACATACAGGAAACTTTGTAACCATTTTCTTTCTGGAAAAAAAAAACATTTTTACACAACATAAAAGTAAAATAAAAGCCAATATCACATTATTTATGCACAAACATATAAGGGTAAAACAACTAGCTGCCCGCTGTTCAAAGAAATAAAAAGGTGCAATTCCTGTGACACGTATACTTCTTTAGCACGGTGTAATAAAAAGTACTTAAATCTGTTACAATAAAATATAAAAGTAACATATATTACAAAGAAGCAAAGACACACTGGGCCTCATGCAGAACAACTATTTTAAGAAAGACAGTAAGTATTGCCCATAACAGCTAAGCAGGTTATTCATTTTCAAGACTGTCCGGCAACACTGCCTTTGTTAAAACAATTTACATGTATGAGAGCCATTATGCTTAAAACTAACTTATAATAAAATACATAAAATGAGGAAAAGGTACTTAGTCATATTGAATCAGGAAAAATGCTTCTGAGATGACACTTGGAGTCATTTCCCAGAATAAGGACAAACCAAGACCATTGATGGCCTAAACCATTAAAGTAGAACAGGCTGGTACTGAAAGCTTTGATGGAGATGCATAATACTGGTGCAAAAGAAAAGTGGAATAGTTGTCCATGGCAAACACATTCTGCCTTTTTTTTCCCCCCAAAGGTCCTTTGCTAAATGAAAGCTAAAAGTCAGCCATGGGTAACTACTCCAAATTGTCTATGCTCCATTTTTGTTATATCCCCATCATTGTATGAATCACTCTTGCTCGTAGTCAAGAAATCCCTGAGTGTAGTAGTAGAAGTTGAGAAAGTCATACTTGAACATGTGAAATATCATCCAATGTGACTCCTTGATGCACATACGGTAAATGGTATCCGTCTGAAGGAAATCCCTATTTATATGCCTCATTAGTCATCACAGATGAGGGTCCCCATGTTTAGGGAACCGTAAAGCAGAGAAGAGGCCCACTAGAAGCGGATACTGTTCTGGCAAACTGTGCCCAGCCACGTATGAAATGGTTTTCTATACATAAGGGGATTCTACACCTTTTTCTTAATGATGATCAGCATCTGATTGGTGGGGCGGTCCAACACCACTCCCTCGCCAATCAGCTGTTTGAGAAGGCAGTGGCGCACGCAGTAGTTTGCTCGCTACTTCTTGCAGGCCAGTGAGCTGCACCGAGGTGACAGTCGTGATGTCACTGGCCTGCAGGAAGTATCGAGAAGGCCGCAAAATATAGATGGCACCTCTTAACTTCCACATACCCAGCTTATGAACCAAGGTAATGGGGTTAAGTATTGTAATTGTTTTAAAGGTGGTGTCCAGGCTTTAAGTGATGGTATATCCTCAGGATAGGCCATCACTAGCTGATTGGCAGAGGTCCGACACCCCACATCCCTGCTAATCAGCTTTTCGGGTGTAGCTCAGTCGCCGAAATTACAGCACCATCAACCTTGCAGTGGACAGTGCAACACTGCTCCCACCGACTTCAAAGGCTGGACAACCTTTAAATAAAAACATCCATCCATTTAAATTAAGTAGCCACTTTTTAGACTAGCCCACATTTTCTATATGAATGTGTGTGGATTAATACAGGTCACTCCCCATTAAATGAAATTACCAGGGAAAAAAATCAAGGAACACAAAACTCCACACAATAGATTCCTACTAAAATTATATGAGAATATCAAACAAAAAAAAATCCCTTGGTCCTTGAATACTGATGTAAATAGGCAACGTATGTGGAAAGGGAACCGGTCAGGAGATTCATATTGTCCAAGTAACAAGCAGAATATCAACAGGCTCCCTGGTTAGAAAACAGGAAGGTTTTAGATTGAAATGCTGCAGCATTTCAGAGAAACATAGTTTACAACATGCTAGGAACGAGGAGAATAGTTTCAGTTCCATTTTTAAACAATGGGGGCCATTTATCAAAGTGGTGTAAAGTAGAACTGGCTTAAGTTGATCATAGCAACCAATCGGATTCCACCTTTCATTTTGGACAGGTCCTTTGGTAAATGAAAAGATGGCTGATTGGTTGCTATGGGCAACTAAGCCAGTTCTACTTTACACCACTTTGATAAATGACCCCCTATGTTTCCTCTAAATCACTGCAGTAGCCAGGGAGCCCGTCTTGATTTGCGCAGCATGAATCTCCTGACAGATTCCCTTTACATACTTATACTTCAGCAGTAATGGCAATGGATGGAGGAACACTTGCAGTGAAATTGTGGCAGCATGTTTGGCAATACTTGTTGACAGGGTGCCTGGTTTGAAGCAAAAAGGAAAAAAATGAAAAAAATCTAGAGGTACACATGCACCCCATATACTTGCAGTATTGCTTTGGCACCAGCAAATTGTGGAGGCTTTTGCTAGAGATTCATTCTACAGACTTTCTACTAATCCAGATGTGGGCACTGTCAGGGGAGGACATAGCCTACTCTCTGCTGCCACTATCTGTGACTTTTTGAGAGTTTCATTCATCTCCACATGGTCTTCATTGTACAGATGTTGAAACCCATCATAAAACTCATCAGTCTCCATTGCAAGAGTGGCCTCCTGAGCAGACTTGAAATCTTGTGTGAGAGTCTGGTTCCTTTTGACTGTGGAACACGTTACTGAAGGAAGACAATAAGAGGCTTGATCCTCGATGAGTCTACGTGTCTGAATGTCTTGGTTGGCAGAAATGAAAATGTACACAGGATTGGATGGTGTCTCAAGGCGTCGATCAACCAGCTCTTTACAGTGAATGAACTCCGCATTGTCCGCCTGTAGAACATATACAGAGATTAGGCTTAAGTTTCAGAATTTCATGTGGTTACAGATAAGAAATGCAACATTATTGTGAGATAATGGGGTTGGCATTGTCCAAGTTAAAATAATACTACAAATGTAATAAAATACCAACCCCTTTTCTCCTCTGCTGCTCCCTGTACCATACAGATGTCCTGCCATCTGTGTTTTTTTTCCTGGCTGCAGAGGTGATGTTCTGTGCACACAGGTCACTGCTGCAGCCAATCACTGGCCAGTTATATGTCACATACTGCTAAGACCAATGATTGGCCACACAGTGACCTGTGTGCAGGGATTGTCACCACTGCAGCCAGGAAGAGGACATCAGCAGAGCAGAAGCAGTGCACGTTGCTGGAGCTACAGGGTAGAAGATTGGTGAGCATGACTATTTTATCACAGTTACTACTGCTGGGGAAGCATTTATTTAACTTGTACCACCTCTAAGTTACAGTTCTCGCTTGCTCTGCTACAGGATTCTGTCTGGCTTTGCCATAATTAACAGCACAGTCTACATCAAAGTAAATGAGGTTGTCACAATTTTTTATAAAATGCACACCACAATACCAGCGAGAACAGAGCCTCAGAAACAAAATTACTTGCCAACTTGTCAGTTTGTGCTATCTTGTAAATCAAGCAGTCTTTCACTTCCGAGGTTTTCGACAGCTGCCTAAGGGTACATTCACATAACCATATTTATGGGTCTGCATCCGTTCTGCAATTTTGCAGAATGGATGTGGACCCATTCATTTCAAAGGGGTCGCAAAAGATGCAGACAGCACACCACATGCTGTCCGCATCCATACTTTCATTTCGCAGCCCGCCGCCCCCAAAAAAATAGAGCATGTTCTATTCTTGTCCGCAATTGCGGACAAGAATAGGCATTTCTATCGTAGGGCTGGCCGTTTGCGTTTGGTCATATGAATGTACCCTAGAGCAGTATCCCTCAACTCCAGTCCTAAAGTAGCCACAACACGTCATCACTTCCTTAAAATGTATATATCACCATTATTGGGTTGTCAGTGGTACATATGACTATGTAGTACTTTAGGAGAAACACAACCTATTCCTCACCCTCCAGCAACCCTAGTCCACTTTTCGATGCTTGCAAATGTTGAGGAACCTCCTATGTCCTCCTTATTTTTCACTGAATGATAAGTGGTAAGGAATGCGGCAGAGTGCAACAAAAGCAGGAGACAGGGGATTGCCCCAAAATACTCTATACAGCGCAGAAAACCACGCTAAGGTAAGGCCAATCATCAATACCAGGAACAATCTGTTCCCTCAGAATGCATGCACTACGGTTACAGGCTACATACAATACAATTTATACACCTCTATGGAAGTTTGAGGGGTTTTTCCCACCTTAGCCTTTTATGGCCAAGAATAACCTGAGTGCCGGTTGTAGGCTCCGTGTTTCCATAGCTCCCTTAGTAGTGAATGTTAGCTGCACAAGCAGCATAGCACGAAGGGCTACGCCATTTTGTAACTCCCAAGATGGAAATAGCATGGCCTGCTGTGCTATGCTGTTTGCTTAGCTCCCATTTACTGCAACAGGAGTTGCTGAAAGTGCAGTCTGCTCAGATTTTTCAGTAATTCTTCTTACACATAATACTGAATCTATCACTTTTTAGATCAAGAATGAGAGGAATATTATATACGGTAAGTGCTACTGGTTGTTTTTTTCCCCCCAACTTCACAGTTTCTTTAACTGCTGAAGGACACGTGCATGCTCCAACACCAAAGCAAACCACAGACATGGGATAAATGTTGACAGAAATGGTCTGCTTTCACAGTTTATTTTATGCACTTAGATAGCGTTACTATATTCCGCAGACATAAGCATCAAGCTGTCCCCAATGGGGCTCACAATCTAAGTTCCCTATGGGTATGTCTTTGGGGTGTGGGAGGAAACCCATGCAAACACAGGGAGAACATACAAACTTCATGCAGATGTTGTCCTTTGAACGTAGGACCCCAGCACTGCAAGGCACCAGTGCTAACCACTGAGCCACTGTGCTGACCTTACAACTCATTTACAAGTTATGGTCTTTCATGCACTGGAGGCACACAATCTGTCAAAATGTTGATGCATTGTGCTAGATGATCCAGGCACTAACTATCCATGAGCTAAAGATTTGATCAGCTGTTATTGATTTTATTTTTTATTTTTTTTTGTTCTCCTACCTGCTTCATCTGCTGATCTATGACTGCATGGCTGTAAATATTTGAAGTGATATTTGCCAAAAGTAATACAAAGTGTTCAGTCATATGGTTGAAATCTCATGTCTATAGCCAGCTTGAGGCGTTTGCTTCAAAACATCTCGCCTTTATTTTTTCAGCCAACAAATTAGGAGGTCATTCAAGGGCAGTGGTAAGGAATAAACTGAATGCGGCACCTTTAAGAGGGTTTTAAACGTCTCCTCTATCCCAGTTGAGTACGTGTGCTGCAACTCCAGTCTCTATGGGACTACTGAAGCAGAGTACAGCTCTCAGCTATCTGTCAGGAAATGTCTGTGAAATGTTATGTGCTTCACAGATGAGGGGATGGATAAATGAAGAACGTGGTAGCCTTGAAGATAAATGGTGACAGTGAAGTTTCTTTTCCAGATCCCTTACTATTATCTATAGGTAAATAACAGATTTTCTACCTACCTTTATTTTCTTCAGCAGTTCAGTCATAACAGGGAACCAGTCGAGCGTCATCCTCTCCAACTCCAAGGTGATAATTGCCAAGGCCAGTGTGGAGCCTCTGAACTGTAATAACTGGTGGCATGCCATGCAGTGCTGTAGCTGCTTAGTCAAGAGTGCAACATGGAGAGAAGGATTCATCTGAGAGAAGCCTCCAAAGAGATGAGGCCAGTTGGACATCACCATCGCATGGAACTGTAGGAAGAAAAGCAAATGTCTATGTTGACTGTCTTCATTTTTTCGCTTATGATGACCAAACATGGCAGAATGCAGCTCACATCAAAAAGGCTGAAATGTGACCACTTCTTGTGTTCATTCATTATCATTACCCATTGGACTACTACACTTCTATTGAATGTAACTGCGTTCTCTGAACACAACCAATTGTGTGTTTTGTTCCTTGGCTATATTCGTAATCCTTGGTTATGCTCAGATTTAACCCGCCAAATGTGACGTTATCCATGGGCTGCTATGAGTAAAAATATACAGGTCAGAAAATTATGTGAATACGCCATGTTTCAACTATTACCTGTCAAAAAGTTGGTCCCTTTACATGAGTAAACTTCTGCCAGTAAAATAACTGCCTGGGGGATGGGGGAGGCGATAGATGTGATTTAAAGGGATTGTTCACCTTTGGGGAACTTTCTGTCAGAACTCCTCACACCACCAGACCTGCTTCCCGCTCCATCACATTCAGTCCCCTGCCGTCTCCTCACTCTCTGCGTGTCAGCTTCTGGTTTGATGCGGGTCATGTGCCCACTGCGGCGTCACGAGTGCCCCCCTTGTGTCACGTGACCGGAACAAGGCAGAAGCAGCAGGGGAGCAAAGGAGTTGGAGCAGGTAAGTATGCTTCCCTCTGCAGGACTGGCAGAAAGGCCCTCAAAGGTGTACAAACCCTTCAAAGGCAAATTATTCTTAACAAAAGTGAAGTAGGAACATTTTAGCCAATCAGAAGGGTCACACATTTCCCATTCCTCCAGCATTTGAATTATGGAGCGTATGCACAGAGTCAAATACAGGGATTATAAAGTTGGGACCATGTCAGAGCTTTACAACTCTGTTCTTGATCAGGGTACTCTCCCACTATATGCCAGACCAAGCTTCAGAACTATACATACTCAGAGGGTAAACAAATCTAAAATCTGTACCCAAAGCCCTGATCCCTCTAGATACAGTTTTGCCTTAATACCCATTTTTTCTGCTTGAATGTGAGTCACCATCCAGCAGAGAACAGGTCACAGACACCCTCACAGGACCTTACAAGTGCCACTACAAGGATACTTGAAGCTCCAGGCGTACAATGTGTCCAGACAGCTTTGTATGTACAGTGTTATTCGAATGATAAGCAGAGTCAGAAATATTTTTGCAAGATGTTAATATTTCATCAAGTAGAAAATTTAAAGTGGAATAGATTTTTTATTATTTAAAAAAAAAAAAAAAAAAAAGAAAGTCATTTTTGTCCAACTAAGTCAGTGACTTGCAAATAGCTTCTTTACTATAGAACTGGAGTAGCAGATTTGTGCATACATGTGTATATCGTGTACAATCATACAGTCACCTATCCTTACAATGTTCAGGAAGTCCACGGGTGTGGATGTGTACAGATCCCACTGCAGTTTATCTAGTATGATCCTCTCCATCCTTAAGATCTCCGCAGAGGAGTACATGCAGCCACTCTGCACTGCAAGCTTCTTCACTGATGGTATTACCTACAATAAATATGAGTTGAGACAAAACTTTTTACTGTGTTGCATTTTTGAAAGAAACAATGAAGAGATTTAAAGGGGTTGTGCCAAGTTTTCAAGTTATTCTCTATCAACAGGATAGGTGGTAACTAACTAATCGCTGGGACCACCACCAGTCAACGGTCAGTTAGATATCCCCTATCCTGTGCAAACTTGGCACAACCCCTTTAACACATAACTGCTACAGAGAGGGATCAGTTTGCATTGGAGAAAAGAAAAACCTACAATGATGCGAAGGGGGCCTACGCTACAGCGAATGTTGCGAATACTGCACTGTACGGTGGCAATATGAAAGCAAGAAGGTTAACATTTGTTGGGTCTGGACGTTCCTTGGTCTGAGGGTTTTATCAGCACTTCCTCTTTTATTTCCGCTGGGTTTCTTCTCAGTCCTATCTACATATCAGTGTGTGCAGCTACATCACATAGTCCTCTAGAAATCTGAAACTACCAGTGTCGCCCCGCCGATAGATTAGTCCTCTCCTTAACACAGAACGATTTGTTTTTAAAGGAGTTTTCTAAACCCATGACATTTTTAGCAAAGCACTTACAATGGAATAAAGTAACAAAAAGGAGTAACACCTTAACAATCCCCTGACAATGCTTCCTGGGTCCCCCCGCTCCAGCGATGATGTGTCAAAGTAACACTGCAGCCAGTCACTAGCCAAAGACTTCATCACAGCTTGGTGTAAGCAGCCACATAGCGATATGTGACATCATCGCCAGAGCCGGCAATCAAAGACCAGAGGTGTCGGCACAAAAACTGAAGGGATTAGTTTGTATTTTACTCCATTATAAGCGATCTGTAAAACATTTCATGGGTTTGAAATATAATACTTATGGGGCAAAAAAATAAATAAATAAATATATATATATATATATATATATATATATATATATATATATATATTTTTATTTTATCCTGCATTTCTTAGGAAATCACTTTTTCTTAGGTCTTTAGGAAATCACTTTTTTAGGAATCCTCTTTAAGGTGAAAATCTTACAGTACTACCAATTACATAAGAGTAGAAATGCAAGCTGTACAAGTATTGTCATAAGGAAACACAGATCTCAGCAGGCTTGACAGTCATACCTCATCCTCTTCATTAGTTTTAGCTGCAAGGTATAGGCACGTGACAGCAATGCACTGAAGATACTTCCCCTGGACCTACAAGTGAGAAAACAAAAAAACGACAAGTGTTTTCTTGTGAAGCTAGAAGAGAGACTCATGCTGGAGTGCAACATCAGAAGAGTACAATGGGTCCGCATCTATTCCGCAATTTTGCAGAATAGATGTGGCCCCATTCACTTCTATTAGAGCGGGCAGCTGCGGCTCCGCAAGAAAATATAGAACATGTCCTATTCTTGTCCGCAAGAGTGGACAAGAATAGGCATCTTCTATGGGGTGCTGGTGATGTGTGTTGTGCAAATTGTGGAACACACACCGTTCGGCATCCGTGGTATTGCGGATACGCAATACTACGGACATCTGAATGGCCCCTTACTCATGCTGAGGCAGCTTATTACAAGTGACAGATCGCCAGCAGCGACTTCACTTTCAAACTGCCCACAATGCCTGGTAGGGCGGGCTCCCCATATTATACAAATACTTTTACCTACCAAATCCAGTTCTTCAATAAGAAGAATATTTTAATCCTTATAAAAATTATCTATTAACTGCACAAAGGCCAGCCAGCCCCCTCTCCTGGCCCAGTCTCAATGAATTGTACTGCGCATGCGCTAATGATGTAACCTGAAGAGAAGAGGGACAGTCTCTACAAAGCTGCTCCTCCTCTGAACTGGGTGTACTGCTTAAATCAGTACAGTATAGTACATGGACACATAACTGCACCACTATCACTATCAATGTACAGGGCACATTATTTTACCTTTACAGATGCTAAAATACGATTCAGGATGCTAACTGCCAAGCCAAATGTTTCCGGGTAGAACTTAAAGCGCAACTTTAATCCTTCTATCCAGATCACTGTCTGCTCATATTGCGTCGGAGAGATATCTGTGCCCTGGAGGGACAAATTCAAATTAGAAAACCATTTTGGAAAAATCATATGATGTAGTAATGCCCTAGTGGGCAACACTCAAAGGTGGGGTGCTGTGGTAGAAAAAATAACTCAGGACTGCAGATGTTATGTCCACACTACTGAAAGTGAATGAAGATACCTGTGTAAGAAGCGAGTGAAGCGGAGGGTGGTCTTAGTGTCTTTGATCTCTCACCTGCAGGTTGTGTCTAACATCAGGGACCTGGAACTAGCTATTGGTCACAGCAAAGAAACTGCTATTAAAGAGGTATTCCCATCTTTGACTTTAAAGGGGTTGTCTTACTTCAGCAAATGGTAGTTATCATGTAGACCAGAGATCTCAAACTCGTGGCCCTACAGCTGTTGTAAAACTACAACTTCCATCATGCCAGGAGAGCCTACAGCTATTGGGGCATGCTGGGAGTTGTAGTTTGTAGCTGTAGGGCCACGAGTTTGAGATCCCTGATGTAGACACAGTTAATACCGAGCACTTACTAATGTATTGTTATTATCCATATTGCTTCCTTTGCTGGCTTGATTCATTTTTCACTGCTTATACACTGCTCGCTTCCATGGCTACGACCACCCTGTAATCCATTAGTAGTAGCCATGCTTGTATATTATAGGAAAAAGTGCCGGCCTCTCTGGAGTGTTCACATAAGCTGGTGCTTATCCACTATTGGTGCTTTTTTTTTTTTTTTTTTTTTTAGTGTGCAAGCTCGGCCACCTCTGATGGGTTGTATCGTGGTCATAACTATGGAAACGAGCAGTGTATAATGTGATGGAAAAATGTATCCAGCCAGCAATGGAAGCAATATGGATAATAACAATACATTAGTAAGTGCCTTGTATTAACTTTCTCTACATGATAAATGCCATTTGCTGCAGTGACACAACCTCTTTAAGGGGCCGACACTTGTGTGGATATCCAGAATCTAATAGAAACAAGTTCCATGAATATTGGCTATCATGAGAATGGACTAGCTTAGCGGCTGTGTACATACCTTGATAGTGGAATCTAAAAAGCATGGAACTTTCCACTTGCTAGCTTCTATGAGAAGTGCATTCTCCAGCAGTATTTCCAGGCGCTGGCTCTCTGAAAGCCCTGTGCACTTCATTTCTGGCACTGGTGTCACCAAATCCAGTTTCTATACCAGGCACAGATATCTACAGAACAGAAACAAATCATTCAAATGTTACAAATGTGTGTTTCATGGATCTGGTCACACTGACAACGTAATTCTCTTAGGTCTTCTTTGCTCTTAACATAGCTTGGTAAACAATTCTGACTGATGAACGACACAAACCATGTTAAGCCAATGGGACCATATCAGTCATAGAACATACTTACAAGACCTATTTTCCCTAGATAGAAGGTAAAAACATAGGGGGAGATTTATCACACTGGTGTAAAGTAGAACTGACAGATTCCGCCTTTGATTTTCTACAGTTCTGTATAATGAAAGGTGCTATGAGCAACTAAGCCAGTTTTCCTTTACACCAGTTTTGATAAATCTCCCCTATGGAATCCATGAACCCAGTGTGAACATAGACTTACAAGAGTTTCTCAGACCTATTTTTTCCTAGAAAGCAGGTGAAAAACCGTTACAGTTATGATTCTGCCCCTGCTCTTCAACAGTGAGGCTTCATCCTTGTAACGTCTTGCCCATCGGTCATAATCCTTTGACCACACTATCACTGTAGAGCACCACGGGGACAAGTGGTCACATAAGATATTCACAGTGAGAAATCACAGCCTATTTCTTACATATGATCATGCCTTTTAGGCAGCCAGGATGAACGGCAGATTCTCAACTAGAACTGTACTGGTACAATATGACCCTCACCGTCCCATGATTTGCTGCTTTCTGAAAAATAACACGCAGGTCAGGTTCATAGAGAGAACAAAGTACAGAGGAAAATGTGATCGGGACAAAAAAAAAAAAAAAAGATATGAAATATTGATCACTAGTGTCCTGAAACATACAGTATATTTTACATCTTCTCAACTAGATTTTGGTGGTGCCATATCATAAAATACACCAAATGAAAATTTATAAAATGCCTTTTCTGGGAACCATCTCAGCCGCCACTGATAAACAGGCACAATGCAAGAGCCTTTGTGCCCACTGTCAAGCCATTTCAGGGGAATACAAGATACTGTATATACATGAGTGTGCGCGGCACTACTATATTTAGGGCACTATGTGTATGGCAAATTCTGTGAGGTGAATAATCCATCCATGGTCCTGTCACAACTAGGTGCCAAGTAGAAGCCAGAAACCTTCAATGTTCCAACTCTCTAAGGCTACCTACCTCTGCTGTAGACTCTAGAAATTAGTTACAACACTACTTATGCCACTTTCATACTTTTCAGTAGCCACAGTGAAATTATGTGGCATATATATAATGCCAAGGGCGCTATCCACAGAAAAACTGCAGCATAGAACACTAGAGGCCTGGCTCCTTAGAGCTGTCCATCTCTGAACAAAGCTGCAGATACACATGAGATTAAGGAGGTTGTCAGGTTTCCAGATATCGATGACCAATCCTCAGGATAGGCCATCAGATTGGTGGGGGTCTGACACAGCCGTTTCGAACAACTGTGAAGCCTGGAAACTATAATGTGTATAGAGCGGAAGCAGAAGGCTCCATATACTGTGCAGTTTCCAGCACTGGCGTCCTGCTGTCATCAATATCTGTAGCACGGACAAGCCCTTTAATGGCAGTCCAGTGTGTATGAGGGCCTCCCAATAGTACACTGACAGCAAATGGACAGGGCATATTGATTTCATTATGCTCAATCGTTTCCTGTACTGGGAGACTAGTCAGCCGGCTGTTTCCCTCAGCTTATAAGTATGGCCGCCTTAGTAAGTCAGTGCTGTACAAAACTGTACATATCAGCACTTCATTTGAGTGGAAGACATGGCCCCCAAAGTTGCAAATGTTAAAAACAAAAAAAAAAACAAAAACTATGTATATGCCAAAGAAAAGCCCCCACTAGAGGCAAGCATGATGAAAGATCTGCTGCGTGTATGGTATGGAGGAGGAACCGAAAAAGTCCCTCACACTATGTATATAGGACACGCACAGACTTTAGTTTTCCTTTCTATTTGGCCTGGGATCTCCCAGGTTTTCAGAAAACTATATGCTTGTTACCAGGCCATCTTACAGAGTGATGAGATTCACCGAGAAAGTCCACATACACATCAGTGACAAGGGATTGCTGAGCCCCCTAAGGTGCGGGGGACCTCCCCAAGCAGGCCCCACTGAAAATAATATTCACTGCAGACTTATTCACTTCAATGGGGCCGCAAAGAAAAACACACCCATATAGAGGGCAGGACGTTCCGTAAAGTGCGGGACACACAAGGCCGGTATCTGTGTTTTGCAGATCCGCAACTTCACTTGAATGGGGCTGAGCTGCTCCTAGGCCACGTGATCGAGGAACGTGACGTCACTCAGCCTAGGAAAAGCTGCGAGAAGACTGCGTGGGGTCCAGGGAGTCACACCCCCACCAATCAGATGCTGATAACCTATCCTTAGGATTTGTCACCAGTATTTAAAGGGGTTGTCCAGAATATGAAAAACATGACTGCTTTCTTCCAAATAAAGCGACTCGCCTGATCACTTGTTTGGTGTGCTATTGCTGCTCAGTCCCATTAACATGAATAGGGCTCAGCTGCAGTACCAGCTCCAGCCTGTGAATAGGTGTGGCACTGTTTGATGAAAAAAGCAGTCCTTTTTCTAATCGTTGGCAACCCCGAAAACCCCTTTAATGATGTTGTTCTGTCTATGGTATAACACACAACCAATACCATCCATCCAAATCAGAAAAAAGTTCAGGCATGGCATGAAGTGGGCACAGGCACCCAATTGTTTGTAGAACTATATGTATGCACCTATCTACTGCTATGCCATCACCCCAGTGCCCATTTATGCGGGGGATAGAACTCCTAGGCTGCCCCCCACCCCCCTACATACCGCTTGTGGGCTTTACCCTAGTCTCATCTATGGCACACCAATCACAGCTGATGACTGGCACTAGGGCACAGCTATAGAGCGACTGGAGAGCCGTTGGAAGCCCCCTGCCCCTCCCTTGTACGGGGGGGATTTGGGCGGGCCGGGGAGCCCTCTATGTAAAGTGGTCTATAAGTCTCTCACCTCTCCAAGGCTACCTGCTGGGTGCGGGCGCAGGACTCAGATCACGTAGCCCATGGTGCTCCCACCTCTGCCCATCCTATTCAGTCCAGTATACGGCTACCCCCCTCCAGGACGGCCAGGTGCGGCACTGCTGCTACTCCGCAGCCCAGGTACATAGCAGGGGCTTGGTCGCAGGCGGAGGATGGTCGCAGGCTGCGGGGGCTCATCAGAGACGGCCGGGAGCGCAGCATACAAGCCCGGGGACCTTTATTGTTTACTCCGTTGTAAGACTACGGGTGTTTGAAAGACACAAGCCACTCCCGGGGCAGCGCCTCCGTGGTGACGTCAGAGGGGGCGGGTCCTGAGAGAACGTAACTGTGTATTGTACTGAAGCTTCCCGGAAGTGGGCTCCCTTTCTCACCGTCTACGTCCATCAAACGTCACCAACTGCGCCCCTAGGGGTGGAGCTGTGGTCCTGCATCCTTTATTACATCACCGAACTAATATCTTTATATACAGAGGGGTCAGCATGTGCAATACAAGAATACCAAGGCAACTGCTGCCAGGCAGTGAATAAAGATGGTCATAGACAGTGGGGGAGATTTATCAAACTGGAGTAAAGTAGAACTGGCTTAGTTGCCCACAGCAACCAATCCACCTTTCATAGCTCCTTTGGAAAATGAAAGGTTGAATTGGATTGGTTACCATGGGAAACTAAGTCAGTTCTACTTTACACCAGTTTGATAAATCCCCCCACTAGGTATTTCTGGTGTTTTCTGCTAAGACTCAGTGAAAAAATTATTTCATACCTCCATGAAGGGGCATTTTGGTCTCTACAAATAGAATGCTGTCTTATGAATACTGAAAAGTTAAAGGGGTTTTCTGAGTGGAACATTGATGACCTCATCAATATCTGATGGGTGTGGTCCAACGCCCAACACCTACGCCAGTGACATCACTGTCACCAGTCACATGGCATAACATGTACAGCTCAATCCCATTCAAGTGAATGAGTCTGGGCTGCAATACCATAAACAGCCACTATACATGTTCAGTGTTGTGCTTGATGAGCTATGAGACGGCACGCCCCTCACTGTAGTGCCATGGCCTTTTCAAACTGGTAATCAGTGGCCATGGCCTTTTCAAACTGGTAATCAGTGGAGATGCTGGGAGTCCGACCCCCACTGATCAGATATTGATGACCTATACTGTGTATAGGTAATCAAATACTCCTATAAAACATCTTTCCAGCATCCACCGTACATATACAGTGGAAGTCAAATCTTTAAAGTAATTAAAAATGTACTATTGCCAGTGAGCTATTCAATAAAATGTATCTGTATAGCACTACCTGCTGTTTGTGTTTTTCTTATTTCTTTGTCCTGCTCACTGAGATGGCAGATGGCCTCCTCATCTGTGAAAGGGAGAGAGATGCAGCAGAAAGGACACGCCCATTGAGATGTCAGTTTCATAAAGGTGTAGCAGAGCAATTGGAGCATGAATGGGAAGATCTCTGGATCCATGTGAGGTACAGGGCTGGTTTTAGGTTGGTTAGAAAGGGATTGTTGTGTACTATATGATGCACACAGGTCGGGCACCAGTATGACAAACCAGGGCAAACTGGTCTCCTGCATAGGGCCACACGGGCGTGCCTGGTGCTGGGGAATGATCCCTGGAATGTGTGCACCTCCTACATAGCCCAGCCAGCGTGATTAGGTCACTGCATTGCGTCTGCTGCTGGGTAATGAACCCTGGACTGTGCGCTCCTCCTACATAGCCCAGCAGGTGTGATTAGGTCACTGCATTGCGTCTGCTGCTGGGGAATGAACCCTGGCCTGTGCGCTCCTCCTACATAGCCCAGCCGGCATGATTAGGTCACCACATGCCTGCTGCTGGGGAATGATCCCTGGCCTGTGCGCTCCTCCTACATAGCCCAGCAGGTACGATTAGGTCATCTGCTGCTGGGGAGAGTGCAGGCCAGTAATTGGTTAAGCAGGAAGCTGACGGCTCCCTACATCACCATTGCATTCAACTGTATCTGCGTCCTCAGGATGTATATACATTTGAAATTGTTATGTTCAGCAGGTGCAAACCCACTGTTCCACGTGACCACCCCCCTCGTTCTTCACAGTACCTCTGATGGTGAGGATAGACTTTCCCAAGGGGAATACCAGGTGCCACCTCTGAGGGGAGTTGGGACACGAAGGAATCGGGACCTGGGTGTGGACCCAATGGACTGACCTCCAGATGGTACTAGGATGGCCAGAGGTCCAGTTTTAGGCCAGACAGTCTGGCTTTCAGACTCCCATCCAGTGGAGGGCCTGAACGGACACAGGGATGTCTTTTTGAGCATGAGCTGCAGGGAGAAGTCACCCTCCCTCCCACCCCTGCAGCTGACAGAAGTTGATTTTTACCTTCATTTTTTCAATCCCCGTCTGCTGAGGAGGAGGGGGGGCGTGGTCCAACCGGATAGGGGGCGTGGCTTGGCTGAGCCTGGGGACAGAGTTTTTAGGTCCGTCTTTTGAGGGTGGTCTGAGTGGCCACCCGAGGTGGTACGGTACACTCAGCGCTGGGAGGCCAGAGGCTGATCAGGCGGGAGCATGGTCAGGGTACGAAGGCCAAGGTCAAGACAGGCAGCAATCAGGCAAAATCTGTGAATGTAGTCGTAGGTCATGGGCAGACAGCAAACAGGCAAGGTCTGTTTAAACAAAAAGCAGGGTCCAGTACACAGTAAAGCAGAATCACACTAAACACTTTCACAGAAAACGGCTAGACAAGCTAGTGACCAGGTACAAGGAGACGCCATTAAAGAGGACCTGTCATCAAAAAATGCAATGCAATCTGACAGCACCAGGTTGTAGAGCAGGAGAAGCTGAGCAGATTGATATATATTTTTGTGGGAAAATATTCAGTAAAACCTGTAATTTATACATTTATATCTCTGCTTTTTACTACCGTCTGTGAACAGAAGATACAGGGAGGAGGGGTTACCAGTTATTGATAGCATTGTGTGCATAAGTGTCCATACAGAGATAGCTGTCAGTCACTGTAACACCTCCCTCCTGCTTAATCTGAAGTCGCTTCATTTAAAATTACGGAATAATACTGTACGGAGATTCGTCTCTGTACAGTATTAGAATGTATGGGCTCTAATGAGCCGAAGTTAGTTATTCACTAAGTTGCGCGTGACTAGTGATATTTTTTCATAGCAAATAATTTACTTGCACGTGTAGTAGAGTAGTAGGAAAAAACAGACCCAACAATTAGGGCCTGCATGCCGCTCATTCTGAGTAATTGAATCACTAATTGAAAAGGGCGTGCTCAAGATAATAGCAGTGAGGAATTAAATTGGTGAAGTCATTCATTCTGTGGAATAACAGGTGTTAAAGGGGTTATTCGACTTTTTGTAACTGATGATCTAGCCTCTGGATAGGTCATCAGTATCTGATTGTGGGGGTCCAACTCCTGGCACCTACGTCACTTTCACTTGAATGGGGCTGAGCTGTGCCTAGGCCACATGACCAATGGTCGTGACAAGAAGGCTGCGGTGCTCACAGTTGTGTCTGGGCTTCTCAAACAGCTGAGCAGGGGGGTCCTGGGTGTTGTACCTCCACCTAACAGATGCTGATGACATATCCAGAGGAAAGGTTATCAGTTATATAAGGCTACTTATAAGGCTAGTTGGCTGAGTTCTAAATAAGGGCTGAAACAGGGCCAGAACTCAGGATTATCTGCTTTTATCAATCCTGATATCTGTCACATCGAATAATTAATTAGATGTGGAATGTGTAGTATCAAATAATGTTTTTTGTTTTTTTTGTATATGAATTTGAATTTTTAATTGAATTAATAAAATACATATGTTTTATAAGGGTCTTATTTAGGTGGTATAATTAGATTCAAGTTGGATTTAAGACTCAGGACCATTTGTTTATATCAAATATTGGTTATAGGCTACTTATAAGGCTACTTTCACACTAGCGGCAGTCCTGTTCCGGCAGGTGAAGGGTGCTGCCGGATCCCGGCTGCCGCAGGGACATGTGTGGAGCCGGAACCGCGCTCCAGCCCCACATGTCACACAGTACATACATACACACAGACACACACACACATATACACAGACAAATACATACTTACATGCTCCCGGCAGGTCTTCAGAGCGCCGGAGGAGCAGGACGGTTCGCACAGGTGACGATTCCCCACAGCGCCCTCTGCTGGGAGTCTGGTGGAATTATCATCTGTGCGCGCCGTCCTGTTCCTCCTGCGCTCTGGAGACCTGCCGGGGAGCATGTAAGTATGTATGTGTATTTGTATGTGTATATGTCTGTGTATGTTTATGTGTATGTCTATGTCTGTATGTGTGTATTGTGTGTATGTGGTGACGGATCCGTCATGAACTCCATTGAAAGTCAATGGAGGACGGATTCGTTTACTAATGTATCACACCAAACGGATCCGTCCCCATTGACTTGCATTGGGGACCATTCCGGATCCGTCTTGGTGCGGAAGACTGGACCGGAGAGCAAACCGCAGCATGTTACGGTTTGCTCTCTGGTCTGAAGACGGAACGGAATGCTTCTAGGAGCATTCCGTCGTCTTCAGTTCAGTTTTGTCCCCATTGACAATGAATGGGGGCAAAACTGAAGCGTTTTATTCCGGTATTGAGCCCCTATGACGGAACTCAATACCGGAATTTTAAAACGCTAGTGTGAAAGTAGCCTAACTCTTTCATTTTGGCCCTTATTCAAGGTAGGATGGTGACGAATGGTGCACATATTGGTTATAGCGCATTTCCTTCTGAAATACTGGGTAAAATGGGTCATTCCAGACATTGTTCTGATGAAGAACATACTTTGATTAAAAAGTTGATTGAAGATGGAAATACATAGAGAAGTGCAGCAATATATAGGCTGCTCAGCTATTTTTTTTTTAACTGCCTAATTGGATCATTTTTATTATTTTGATTTGGAATCAAATGTATAAAATAAAAGTCATTATAATTTTGCGCATTATTTATTTTTTTTAATCTCACTGGCAGTATATCATATTTTTCTCTTTATAAGACGCACCTGATGATAAGACGCACCCCAGGTTTTAGAGGAGGAAATTAAGAAATATAAAAAAAAAAAATCTGCAGATATCGCATCCTCAGCTCAGACCCCCATATCAGGAACTCAGCTCAGACCCCCATATCAGGAACTCAGCTCAGACCCCCATATCAGGAACTCAGCTCAGACCCCCATATCAGGAACTCAAATCAGACCCCCATATCAGGAACTCAAATCAGACCCCCATATCAGGAACTCAAATCAGACCCCCATATCAGGAACTCAAATCAGACCCCCATATCAGGAACTCAAATCAGACCTCCATCAAACCTCAGGTGAGACCCCTATCAGACTTGTATGTGAAAGCCCCATCAGACTTCCATGTCAGACCCCCATCAGACATTCATGTCAGACCCCCATATCAGACCTCAGATCAGAGATAAAATAAATTCACTTACCTCTCCTGCTCCACTGCTACTTTCCATGTCCAGTGGTCTCTGCAGCAGTCGCGTTCCCTTGTTTTCTCTAGCCCATGCGTGCAGTATCAGGTCATAGTGCGCACACTACATCCTGATGCTGTTAGCGGTCAGGACAATGTAGCGCGGCCCCAGAGAGAAAGACCAGGGAGGGTGAGTCCCGGCAGCGCTCACAACGCTTCACTCCCCTCTCTGTACCTAATGCATACTAGTGAACACTTTCATAATGGAAGCACTCACTAGTATTTGCTTTATAAGAGACTCTGCCATTCACTACCCCCCCCCCCCAACTTTTGAGGGAAAAAGTGCGTCTTATAAAGCAAAGCATATGGTGAGTAGGGGGGGCTAATATGACTACTTTTGAAGAGTGTGTGGGCCACTGTGCTTATAGAGTAAGTGGGAAGGCAGAAAAATTAATGAGGCCAGCAAAGCAGGCAATATGGACAATCACAATACATTAGTGAGTGCCTTGTATTAACTGTGTCTACATGATAAATGCTATTTGCTGAAGTGACACAACTACTTTAAATCATTGATAGTGGAGAGCACATGTAGGGTGATGGACAGAGATTAGTGAGGCGATATAGGGGGTGCAGTATGTGGAAAGCTTTGTGAATGTAAATGCCCCTTTGGAAGCTTCTGCAACAAAGGGGCCACATGGGGGGCAATAGTTGAACTGGAGGTTTTGGCTATATATTAAAATGTATACTTACCATTAATACTGGAAACTTGGCGTCCTTCACGTGAAGATGTTGTCTTGGTGACAGTGGGAGACCGTCGGTTGCAGCACACGAAGCCTATAGAAGAGGAAAACAGTTACGGCGCATTCCCAGACCTGGAAAGCAAGAAAACAGGCACTCTATTTTCGTCCTCATGGAAGATCTTCTCAAACAACTAATTTACAAAGCTGAGTCATCTGGCGGCAAAGAATGACTCAGGCTTTGCCTATCTATGGAGAATTCAACCATCCCCGTCTCTACAATACCTCAACCGGACCCTCTCTTCTCTGAAACTGCAACTGCGTCACAAGATATTGCGAGACCTAGCACCAGTTCTCAAGTTACGCTGCCCAGTCGTGCAGACGTAACACTGGATGCTGAGGATCCCCCAAACAAGAGAAATAGCAAGGAGTTATACACCCCGCCTCCTTACAAAAAGAGAAAACACACCCACAAGTCTCAGCGCCACTCCGAATCTACCCTTACAGCAAAGGACTTCATGTTATGGCTAAAAAATGGCTGTTTTTCCTACTCTAAATTGGGGTCAAAAAGATGTCAGACTTTGGCTCAATTTAATGCTCCCCAAAGGAACAGTTTTCAAAGGCAAAGCTACCAACTACAAACCAACTTTAAAAGAGGCATATGCTACGCTTTCAATGAAAGCCAATGCAAATGGCTTGCAAACTGTAAATATCGTCACGAATGCTCTCATTGTGCAGGACAACACCCCATTTTTCGCTGCTTCAAAAAACTCAATAACCAATCTCTTTCAAGAGACAACCAAACAAAAATTAGTAACACTGCTGAAAACAACAAATCTACTCCTTTGGTTAAAATCGTACCCAAACAAGGAACATGCTAGACTGTTGACAGAAGGATTTTACATATCTACATTTAAAGGCCCAGGCAGTTTTCTCTTAAATAATTTAAAATCTGCAATAAAACACAATGACATTGTTCAAGAAAAAATAGACACTGAGTTGAAAACAGGCAGATTTGCTGGTCCCTTCAATTCCCCACCATTTGAAAATGTTAGGGTTTCTCCTTTAGGTATTGTCCCTAAAAAAGAAGCAAATTTGTTTCGCATTATTCATCACCTCTCCTACCCTAAAGGCTCATCCTTAAACGATCATTTCACTAAAGAAGAAGCAGCGGTTAAATAATCATAAAAACACAATATACAAAAATAAACAGTTTACGAAACAGTATTTTAAGAAAGAAAAATCAACCCTAAAAGATACAGTCCACTCTTGGGTTACTGAATTTCATCTCACGAGTTATCCCTATGGGAAGGATTTTCTCCAGTAGAGTTTATGCTGCCACGAGCGGAAAAACTTCACCTTACTCTCATATCAAAATTAACAAAGAATTAAGAGAAGACCTTAACATCTGGCTTCAATTTTTCGAACACTTTAATAGAAAGACAATTTGGCAAGATGAATTCGTTTCATCTGAATGCCTTAATCTTTACATGGATTCAGCTGGATCCATTGGTTTCGGAGCCTTTTTCGATGGCCATTGGTCGGTGGAAACGTGGCCAACGTAATGGATTAATACAGGTCTAACAAAAAATATCACTTATCAAACTTTTTCCAGTTGTAGTAGAAATTTATATTTAGAAAGAATTTTTCTCTAACAGAAGAATTCTACTATATTCAGACAACAAAGGCGTATTGTTTGGTATGAATTGCTTACACTCTAAATCAGTGGAAGTGGTAAAAGTGTTATGTTACTTAGTATTACTTTGTTTAAATTTTAACATTTGGTTAAAAGCAAAACATATTCCAGGTCGCGATAATACTATTGCAGATTATTTATCTCGTCAACAGCTCATACTATTCCGGAATATAGCGCCAGGAGGGGATCAAGAAAAAACGCCTTTCCCGATTCATCTTTGGAACCCGATTTAGAACTTACATCACAACTAATAAAAAAAAAAATCACTAGCCAACAAAACATGGGCAGATTATTCTGCAGCATGGAACATTTTGAAAAAGCTAATGTCAACCATTTTAACGAAGATTTTCATATTAAGTTAAAATTTGTCATTTCTCTTTTAAAACAAAAACTGTCTTTCAACACTATATCTAAAAAAATAGCCGAAATATCCTTTTTTTTTTTTTTTTTTAAACTTAGGGGAATTCAGCCCTTTAACAATAATTTTCACATATTACAAAATTTAAAGGGTTATAAAAAACAAACAACAAATCCTGATCGCAAGAGACCAATAACATTGAATACATTATTTAACCCTTTCAGTACCGAGCCACTTTTGACCTTAAATCCCAGGACGATTTTTGCAAATCTGACATGTGTCACTTTACGTGGTAATAACTTTAGAACGCTTTTACTTATCTAGGCCATTCTGAGATTGTTTTCTCGTGACACATTGTACTTCATGACAGTCATAAATTTGAGTTAATATATTTCACCCTTATTTATGAAGAAATCCCAAACTTACCAAAAATTTTGAAAAATTAGCAAATTTCCAAATGTCAATTTCTCTACTTTAAAAATACATAGTAATACCTCCAAAAATAGTTATTACTTAACATTCCCCATATGTCTACTTTATGTTGGCATCATTTTGTAAATGTCATTTTATTTTTTTAGGAAGTTAGAGGGCTTAGAAGTTTAGAAGCAATTTTTCAAGTTTTCAACAAAATTTCTCAAACCATATTTTTGAGCACCAATTCAGTTATAAAGTGATTTTGTGAGGCTTACCTAATGGAAACCCCCATAAATGACCCCATTTTAGAAACTACACCCCTCAAGTTATGAAAAACTGATGTTACAAACTTTATTAACCCTTGAGGTGTTCCACAAGAATTAAAGGAAAATGGAGGTGAAATTTCAAAATTTCACTTTTTTGGTAGATTATTCATGTTAATAATTTTTTTCTTGCAACACAGCAAGGGTTAACAGCAAACTAAACCTTAATATACATTGCTCTGATTCTGCAGTTTACAGAAATACCCCATATGTGGTGGTAAACGTCTCTATGGGTTTGTGGCAGTGGTCAGAAGTAAAGGAGCGCCATACGGATTTTGGGGGCAGATTTTGCTAGAATAGTTTTTAGGCACCATTTTGTAATTGAGAGACCCTGACGTACCCCTACAGTGGAAACCCTCAAAGAGTAACCCCATTTTGGAAACTACACCCTTCAACGAATATATTAAGGGGGGTACTGGCCACTTTGACCCCCTAAGCGTTTTACGGAATTTGGAAACACTTGGCTGTGAAAATGAAAAGTTTAATTTCTTCCAATAAAATGTTGCTTTAGCCCCAAATTTTTCATTTTCACAAGGGGTAACAGGAGAAAAGCACCCCATAATTTGTTACCCATTTTCTCCTGAATACGGCAACACCCCATATGTGGTGGTAAACTGCTGTGGGGGCACATGGCAGGACTCAGAACAGAAGGAGCGCCATATGGATTTGACAACACAGATTTTGATGGATTGGTTTGCGGGAGCCATTGATTTTTATTTTTTTGAGTTATCGTCTTATGTGGGGGCTCATTTTTTGCGGGACAAGATGACGGTTTGATTGGTACCATTTTGGGGTAAATACGCCTTTTTGATTGTGTGGTATTACACTTTTTGTGAGGCAAGGTGAAAAAAAATGGCTGTTATGGCATAGTTTTTTAAAAAAATTTTTTTACAGCATTCGCCTGGGGGGCCATCTCATGTAATATTTTCATAGAGCAGGTTGTTATGGACGCAGCGATACCCAATATGTCTAACTTTTGTTTTTGGAAAGTTTTACACATTAGATTTATTTTTGAACAGAATAAAATCTTTTTTTGTGTTGCCATTTTCAGAGAGCCATATTTTTTTTTATTTTTCAGGCAATTGTCTCAGGTAGGGTATCATTTTTGCGGGACAAGATGACGGTTTTATTGGTACCATTTTGGGATAAATACGCCTTTTTGATCGTCTGCTATTACACTTTTTGTAAGGGAAGATGACCAAAAAAAAAAAAATGTCTGTTTTGGCACGTTTTTTTTTTTTTTCTTTTTTACTGCGTTCACCTGGCGGGGTGGATGACGTGATATTTTTATAGAGCCGGTCGATACGGACGCGGCGATACCTAATATGTTTATCTTTCTTTTTTTACTTTACATTATTTTACATTCACATTACATTACACTTTACATTCTTTTTTTACTTCTGTATTGTAATGCATTGGCTGTAAGCCTTATAGCCTGCTTTCTGTGCGATCCAGGGGGCTGGATCGCACAGGCACGCAGGGATAGCAGCCACGATGCCTAAGGAAGGCATCGGGCTGCTATCCGAGCCATCGAGTCCCCGTCACAGCAGCGCGGGGACCCGATGGCCCCCCCGCCATCCTGAATCCCTTAACTCCCGCACACCACGTCCCGCGGCACATGAAGGGTTAATGCACCGGCATCGGTGTTTTCACCAATGCTGGCGCATTCAGCAGGGGTCCGGCACCTGGGCACAGCCGGACCCCTGCCGCTGATCGGGCGGGCGCAGCTCCTGCTCGATCAGCGCGCCGTACATGTACGGCGCTGGGACTCTATAAGGGTTAATATAATCCTCTCTTTACCTTTGATTTGCTCCTCACAATTCGAAAGCCTTTTGTTTCAAACAGCATTCATTATTGCCTTTTTCGGAGCTAACGGGGAACTAACGGCTAGAAACAAGAAAGAAAAATCTCCATTACTATTAAACAATATCATAATTAGAAACAGTTCTGTTTCTATATTTATTTGCAAATCTAAGACAGACCAACTCAGAATTTGAAAATGGTTAAAATGAAATAAAATCGATCAACATGCCCTGTGTCCAGTGCATAACATAAAAACATGGTTGCAGTTCAGACCTAATATTACCGATTCTCTGTTGATACACCAAGATGGATCAACACTCACTAGATATCAATTCAATCTAATTTTAAAAAGATGTTTGTCTGAACTAGGTTTAGATCATTTCAATATTTCTGCGCACTCGTTCCGAATTGGAGCTGCCGTAGATGGACATCTAACAGATACAAAATTTACGTGAGACCAGAGTTAAGTATTTAACTTGTTTATTTTTCAAATTTGCAGGTTCTATTCCGATTATTTGGATTATCCAAAATGTTCAAGTCATTCAGGCATTGGCATTTAAAGAGAAAATTCGCAAGAGAATTAATAGAAATGTGGAAAAACGATGAAAGAAGTAGGTAGTTTCTCGTACAGACATGTTGATTTAGAGGATTATACTCCTGGATTATACTTACAAGATGGTATTCAACTATCTGATATCGGTAATTACATATTCCTGGTGGGCTTACAAAATATAATTGAGAAAGGGCTGCGATGTTTGGATTTAGCCATCTAGCTACGCTATATGGCGTTTTTTGGGGGGTAAGTCGCACAGTTAACGCTGGGTGGACATTATTTTATGTTGGTTTGGATAGAATTGTTTGAGTGGTTTTCATTATTATATGGTTTTATTAAGTAATTATTTATTAAGTTATTTATTAATGTCAATTTTATTCAGTTGAACTAAAACATTGCGGCCTAGACATCCCAATTATTAAATATATATTAAAATAATTATAAATTTATTTTTAAGTTTTTGTGTTTTTATTTAACTAAGTATTAACTTTGCAACTTAATGCCACCATGAGAATGAGCAGTTTAAATTAAATCCTATACTGTATGGGCAACCAGTGCAATGACAGGGCAGAGGCATCGGAGTAGCAGTTAGATAGATGAGCCTGGCTGCTGTGTTCAGGATAGATTGGAGAGGGGAGAGTTTAGTGAGGGGAAACAATCATTTACAGTAATCAAGACATTAATGGATGAGGGTCACAATCAGAGTTTTTGTTGTTTCCACAGTAGAAAAGGGGTGAATTCTAGAGAAGTTTGAGGTGCAGGCAACATGAGGGGGTCGAGTGATTAAATATAAGGGGTGAAGAAAACTGGAAGTTCTGCCTACACGTTATAGTAGTGCCACATACTGAAATATCAGGTTTAGGTAGGTTAGCAGATGGTGGAAAGAAAAGTGGTTTCTGATTTCTAATTGCAATCCAGTTTCTGAAAAGCTACTTCAAAACTGATAAGGCTACATTACATCTACTATATTACAGCATAAATGACAGCTGAAAGAAAACGAAAAATTGCTACTATCCCTGTAAATAAAACATCATATTATGACACTCTCGTGATATACTACTATATGACCACAATAATTGCTTATGAATATTCATTAGGTACTCCACCCCTTAGAATATATAAGCATCTTCCTCTACATGCTGACTAACCTGTCACGTACCCTGCTATTTTTGGGCAAACCCCTTCGACTCATTCACTTCTAAATGCAATTTATTAACAGCAAGCAATGTCACTGAACTCTCCCATGAGAATATAGCATAAAAATGATTATACATCAAAAACCAGTTCCCAATAAATTTATGATCAGTTATTAATAGCCCTGTGCTTTCCCAATAAGGGTGGCACTCTGTGCTATATCTAGAATGCTAATGATATGTGGGAATCAGGCAATGGCTGGGTGTAGTTGCAGTCAGCGTTTTTAGAGTTAATATAGTATCACTATCACCAGCATTATGGGTGTCGTGCCCTTGGGTGCTGTGTTTAAAGCTTCCAGTCATATTCCCCTTTTCCTTTTATAATCAATGGTATATAGGCACCATCTACACGCATATAAAATTGTGTCTTCTAAAGTGGGGACTACAAAGTATAGTAATATAGTCCTCTTTATAAACCATTGGTGTGCGCATGAGGTACCTCCATGAGGCATCAGATTCACCCCTTCATGTAAAACTGAAGCAATAGACAATGGGCATCAGTGGACGCAAAATTACGGATCCTCGTTTTACACTTTGGCCTCATTCACACATCCTCAAGCATGCAAGCATTTTAACCCCTTCCCGACTCTATTACACGCTACAACATAGAAGCTGCACTCAGTAAATCAGTGGCAGGGGCCCGGCTGTGTCCGCCAGAATCTCTGAAAACTCTGATGCCAGTGGATTACACCCTTAGATGCCGCTGTCAATGCTGACCACTGCATCTAAGAGGTTTACAGAGAGAGGGAGCTCCCTCTCTAACTCCATCGGTTCCCCTGTGATGCTATTGTAGGGTGCCAAAGGCTGCTAAAGCAGACCAGGGCCTTACAAAGGCCTCGGGACCTGTCAGCTAGACCTACAGCTAATGTGATGGAATAAAATGTATGTTTTTATACAAGAGGCAATGGGTGTTTTTCTTAATTGGTGGATATACCTGCACACATTGTGGATTACGTGTACTTTTTCCATGTACGTTCTTCTCATGTACGCTTTGCTTTTTTCTTACATGTAAAAAGTGACCTGCCATGCTGATTCAGAAATCTGCTGCATTGTCAGTTTTTTATGCAGTTTTGCACTTTATGTATTGTAATTTTCCCCATATCTACACCAAAACTGGGATAAATACAGCGGATTTCTGTGTGTTTTAATGTGGTTTTGGTGTAGATTTTCTACACACAAGGCTGCACTGTGTGCAGGTATCCTAAGGCAAGGGCTACAAGATGACATTTGTTGTGTGACATATTTTATAATGCTAGTCTATGGTGTCGCACTGCGCCATGCTGCGACTGACACGACAGTTGCAAAAAACCCTTCCAAGATGGATTTTTGTGCGACTGTTGTGTCGTTGCAAGTTGCAGTTCGACATCATAGACTAGCATTATAATATATGTTGCACAAAATTGGTGCAACATTAATTTTGCGCAACACATGTTGCAGAGTAATTGTACCCTATGTGTCGCTATGAAGCCCTAGCTAAGGCCGGGGCTACACTGACTTTTTGTAGTGCGACTGATTTTAACTATTTAATTACAACTGTGGTCCAAATGAAGACATACAGTTGAATGAAATCTTGTGGACTGTAGCTGTCATTCAATAGTTAAAATCAATTAGTCGCCCTACAAAAAGTCGCAGCCTAGCCCAGGCCTGAAGGTCTCTCAGTACTTTTGATCATGCCAAATTGTTCACAGCACTACTGTAGGTTAGGGCTAGCAAACCTTTTGGGGAGCTTTTCTCATCAGGAGTAGTGCGAATCTGAACAGGGGTGTACACAGAAATCATAGAGCCCCATAACAAAATATAGAATATCCACCCCCCCCCAAATTAATCTGTCAATGGGGTTTAGTTGAACCTGGCATTGTTCTCTGTGACTAAAGCCTCATTCACACGTCAGTGTTTCACGGACGTGTGCTGTACGTGTTCTCCACGGACAGCACAAGTCCCCATTCATTTCAATGTGTGTACTCAGACATCAGTGTTTCAGCACGGTCCGTGGGTCAGTGTTTTTAGCACGGATGCATGTCCTATCTTGATCCGTGTTCCCGGATCCCTCACACCCATTATAGTCAATGAGTCCGTGAAAACCACGGATCCCTCTCGGATGTCATCCGTGTTGCATCCGTGTTTCACGGATCATTAAGAAGAGATGCTTTGAAAATTATTTTTCAGCTGTTCAGTGTCAGTGAAACACGGATGCAACACAGATGGCAAAACACGGACCCAACACGGATCCTTCATGGACAGCTTCACGGATGCCTCACTGACCACCTGCTCATGGAATTGAGCACGGACGTGTGAATAAGGCTTAAGGGTGCCCTCACAGTTGTGAATTTTGTTGCAGAATATGCTACGGATTTTTCTGCAATGGACTTGGATGGGTATTTGTGAATGAAATTGCGGATTTCTGTACAGATTACATCTCCATTGAAATGAATGGAGAAATTCATCTACAGGAAATCCCAACAAAACATTATTTGCGTTCTGTTCTACCGCAGCAGAATAGAACACAGGTATTGGTAACATGGTGCAAATGCAAATTTTGGTGTGGAAAATTCAGCAGCTTGTGGGGGCACACAGCTGCATATCAGAAAAAGTTTGTCAGTGTATTCATGCTATAAATCTGCCATAAATGTATGCACCAATTAATCAGCTCTACATCTGATTGTGAATGTTAAAATTCTGGATGATTGCAGGCACTACTAGCTGGAGATCAGTACAGAACCTGGAAGAATAAAAGTTCATAGTCTCACTACCCCTGCAGGACTTTTTTGTCTGGTAACAGAGCAGAACAACAGAAATAAATAGCAGTGGTGTGAACATGCCCTAAGAGGTTGGTATTTATGCAAGGGAACCATTACTAGTCTAAATAACATCCTTCCTCTCTATACAGTCTCCTCCAATATACAGTCCAATGTAAATAACCTGTCCCCTCCTGTCAGCTTCTCCAACATACAGTCCCATGTAAATAATCTCTCCCCTCCTGTCAGCTTCACCAACATACAGTCCCATGTAAATAATCTCTCCCCTCCTGTCAGCTTCACCAACATACAGTCCCATGTAAATAACCTGTTCCCTCCTGTCAGCTTCTCCAACATACAGCCCCATGTAAATAACCTGTCCCCTCCTCCAACATACAGTCCCATGTAAGTAACCTGTCCCCTCCTGTCAGCTTCTCCAACATACAGCCCCATGTAAATAACCTGTCCCCTCCTGTCAGCTTCTCCAACATACAGCCCCATGTAAATAACATGTCCCCTCCTGCCAGCTTCTCCAACATACAGTCCCATGTAAATAACCTGTCCCCTCCTGTCAGCTTCTCCAACATACAGCCCCATTTCAATAACATCCCACCCTTTCTTCAGCCCCTCCAACATACAATCCTATGTAGATCACATAACTCCCCTCCCTCCAGGATAGGGTTAATAAGCCACTGGGAGGGGTCTGGAGTGAATACATTGCAGGCAATTATAGCCAAGTGATAAAGTACAGTCCAGTATAGTGGATCTTTCCTGTAATTTATCACTTGGCTATAAAAGCCTGATGTGCATTCACTGCACACTGCACCACATACATTACACATTGCACTACATACATTACACACATCCATACATCACACACTGCACCACATACATTACACACATCCATACATCACACACTGCACTGTCAACTTGTAGGGATCGTCAAACTGGATGTTGGGGCTCGGCTGTAGTTATCCACCACTCCGGAATCCACCTCATATCCACTGCCGCCATGTTTGCCGGTATCCTTGGCCAGAACTCACTGCTCCCCCTACTCTCCTGTTTCAGCAACAGCCCGGGTGCTAGCCTCTCCTTCTTTTAATTACAGCTATTATTCCCGCGAGTCGCCCCATGCTGCAGGGCACAGTATCGCTCCCTATCTGGCAGACTGTCCAAACCAAGTAGGAAAAAAACTCATTGCTTTATAGAGCTTTGTTATTGGGAATTTCAGGCACCAGCACTGTGCTGGTGCCTGAAATAACCAATAGCAGGTAGAAGTCTAAAGGTGGATATAGACAATGCAATAATTGTGCAGATTATCGGGATGAACATTCCTGCAAACCCTCATTCCTGACAATCTGCCTGTGTAAAGGTGCAGCTGATCACCTGATGAACGAACAAAATGAGCAGGCATCCAAATTATCATTCCTGGGCCGCAGATCGTGCTGTCTAAACAGATCCGCTGCCCAGAAACAGTGCAGATGTATGGGGATGAGCAATCGCAATAGCCATCTCTCGTCTTCATACTGTGGAGGTGATCACTGCACGTAAATACAGCACTTCACCTCCATTGAGCGAGCACACCTTAACATGTATTGGTACGCGTTAGACTTTTTTTAGGGAGCAAAATGGCCTGAACAGGCATCTATGATGCTTGTACAGGCACTACTGTTATCTCTGACTACGAGCTCCTTTGGAAAATGAAAGATGGAATCTGATAGTAAGGGCAGACTGCATGGCTAGGGGCTGGATTTTATACACCTGTGACAATGGGACAGAATGAAACACCTGAATTCATTGTTTAAGCGGTGTGTCATATATATGGCCCTTTGTGTATATTTATATACACATAGAAATGCAGTACACACCTCTTGGCAATCTATACAACATACTGCAGTCTGCTGTGACCAAAAGTGTGCTGGATTTGCTTGCTTTCTGAATTAAAAAAAAAAAAAGCTAGACTACTGTGATCCAAATGCATAACATGCACCAGGTTAATTTTTGGCCTGCTGTGTTGTGGGTGGGTTCCATCTAAATCCACGTAGGACTGGGATACTGTAATCTCAGTGTTTATCTACTCTTTATTCCAGGGATAGCCAACCTGAGGCTTTCCAGCAGTTGCAAAACTACAACTCCCAGCATGCCCAGACTGCCTACAACTATCAGCAGGGCATGGTGGGAGTTGTATTTTTACAACAGCTGGAGAGCCTCAGGTTGGCCATCCCTGCTTTATTCCATAGGGACTACAGTTGCAGTGGTAACATAGTAACATTTTTTATAAGGCCGAAAAAAATACATCTGTCCATCCAGTTCGACCTGTTTTCCTACAAGTTGATCCAGAGGAAGGCAAAAAACCCCTGTGCGGTAGAAGCCAATATTCTTCACTTTAGGAGAAAAAATTCCTTCCCGACTACAATCAGGCAATCATAATTACTCCCTGGATCAACAACAACCCATATCTAGTAACTATAACCTGTAATATTATTACCCTCCAGAAATACATCCAGGCCCCTCTTGAACTCTTACCATCACCACCTCCTCAGGCAGAGAGTTCCATAGTCTCACTGCTCTTACCGTAAAGAATCCTCTTCTATGTTTGTGTACAAACCTTCTTTCCTCCAGGCGCAGAGGATGTCCCCTCGTCATGGTCACAGTCCTGGGGATAAATAGATCATGGGAGAGATCTCTGTACTGACTCCTGATATATTTATACATAGTTATTAGATCTCCCCTCAGTCGTCTTTTTTCTAAAGTGAATAACCCTAATTTTGATAATCTTTCTGGGTACTGTAGTCCACCCATTCCAGTTATTACTTTAGTTGCCCTCCTCTGAACCCTCTCCAGCTCTGCTATGTCTGCCTTGTTCACAGGAGCCCAGAACTGTACACAGTACTCCATGTGCGGTCTGACTAGTGATTTGTAAAGTGGCAGGACTATGTTCTCATCATGGGCATCTATGCCCCTTTTGATGCAACCCATTATCTTATTGGCCTTGGCAGCAGCTGTCTGACACTGGTTTCTGCAGCTTAGTTTGCTGTTCACTAAAATTCCTAGGTCCTTTTCCATGTCAGAGTTACCCAATGTTTTACCATTTAGTATGTACTGGTGACTTGCATTATTCCTTCTCATATGCATAACCTTACATTTGTCAGTGTTAAACCTCATCTGCCACTTCTCTGCCCAAGCCTCCAGTCTATCCAGATCCTACTGTAGCAGTGTACTGTCCTCTTCTGTGTTAATTACTTTACACAGTTTAGTGTCATCTGCAAAAATTGATATTTTACTGTGCAAGCCTTCTACAAGATCATTAATAAATATATTGAAGAGAATATGGCCCAATACTGACCCCTCTGTTACTCCACTAGTGACAGTGACCCAATCTGAGTATGTACCATTAATAACCACCCTCTGTTTTCTATCACTGAGCCAGTTACTTACCCACATACAGACATTTTCTCCAAGGCCAAGCATTCTCATTTTATATACTAACCTTTTATGTGGTACAGTGTCAAATGCTTTGGAGAAGTCCAGATATACGACATCCATTGATTCCCCGCGGTCAAGTCTAGAACTTACCTCCTCATAGAAACTGATTAAATTGGTTTGACACGACCGATCCCCCATGAAGCCATGGTCTCTGTAATCCTATGATTTTTCACAGGCAACCACAATATGTCATATGCATCTTTAGAAAATCCCATTCATACCAAAAAAAAATCTACAAATATTCGACATGCATTTATGACCTATTGAGCGTTCGTATACATGCATGACCACTGCTCCATTCACTGCTATGAGACTGGCCAGTACAGTGCTTGCAATCTCGATCAGCAGCGGCGCACCTAGACTTTCCTAAACTGAAACGACGCCCCCCTCCCCAATGCCAGTTTCTTAACCAATTTCTTACTAACCCCTTTGCTACAGTGAAAGCGCTCATTGCCCATGATCCTTCCGCTGCCCCCCTCTTACCCCTATCTGGTGCTGCCTGAGGAGATCGCCTCACCTGGCCTCATTGGTGGTGCACCCCTGTCCATCAGTCACATGGAAGTGCAGTGTTCTTCATTCACTTTTATGGGAGAAAGAGCTGTGGATATGTTTTAAGTGTCTAAGATAAGAATACCCCTTTAGAAGGGTTATCCTGAATTATAACAGCAAGCTGACTCCCCTCAGCATGGAGACTGGATGCGGTCCCAGAGCTAAGATCTGAATACGCCCTGGGTTCTACTAATGAGCCATGTATAGACATCTACCAGATACAGGACCATATAGTGCACACAATTTGTGTACATTGCACCAGACTCCTAGTGAAGCTCTTACCTGTCTGCTCAGTAGAGCTTCTTTTCAGCATGGGCCATGATCTTTTACCAAGTTGTTTCTGGACTGCAGAGTCCATCAGAGCAGTAATGTGGGAGTGAATAACATGTCAGACACCATTGTGATGAAATTCCCTATTAGTTATTAGCTTTGTCCACACCTATTAATCATTCTCTGCCGAGCGTATGACTAAAGCACACGCCTGAAAACTTACATTCCTCCATATTTATACTGTCATCATGGTGTCTTCAGTGTAAACAGCAGTGTCATCTCCGCCACATCTGCTTTTATCACGTTACCTGTCATAGATTGTTATAGGGCTCATTCATAGTTAGGTTGGGACAGATCTGGTAAAGAGGAAACAGAGCTGACCAGAACTTCAAATTCACGAAACTTCCTTGGCCCAGGTTAAGTTTCTAAGTCTCTGTTCACATCTGCGCTGGTAAGTTCTGCAACGATGATGAAGTTCTGGATTCCGGCACATCAGGTCACCGATGGATCCCAGTGACTACTGTATAATCGTTCAGGAGGGCTTCCGACATGGCACCTGCATTTTACCAGTATTGCATCTTGAGCACCATAGTATTTTATTTTGTATGTCATCCCTGCCCACAAGTACAGGCCATGCTCCCACACTGCTGCCAAAGTGTCTAAATTAGCAGTGCCAGAGGAGTGCCCCCATAAACAGTGACAGAGGAAAGCTCCATAAGCTGTGCCAGCAGAGTGCCTGCCTCTAAACAGCGCTATATACTGCCCACTCAAGCTGGTGACATCACCAGACTCCCTGCTAGGAAATCTCCGCCTAGCATACTCATGTGAAGCCCGGTACGTTACCGGCTCACAACAAACAGGACTTGCCCTACACAATGCAGCCGAAAGCGGGAGGGGCATCGGAGAAAGGAAATGCTCCCATCCTACATGCTAAAAGAGTGAAGGGCAGCTTATATTCAGCCCTGAACAACCCCTTTAACCCTTACAAAGAAACTGTCAGTTCCTCTTAAATGTCTGTTATCTTAAAGGGGTTGTCTCACTTCGGTACGTGGCATTTATCATGTAGAGAAAGTTATCACAAGCCACTTACTAATGTAATGTGATTGTCCATATTGTCTCCTCTGCTGGACTGATTTATTTTTCCATCACATCAGACACTGCTCGTTTCCATGGTTACAGACCACCCTGCAATCCATCAGCGGTGGTCGTGCTTGCACAATATAGGAAAAAGCACTAGCCTATGCGAGCTCCCATGGTCCCGGCCACCAGAGAGGCTGACGCCTTCTCCTATAATGTGCAAGCACAACCACCACTGGAGGGTGGACTTAACCATGGAAACAAGCAGTGTATAATGTGATGGGAAAATGTATCCAGCCAGCAAAGGAAGCAATATGGCGAATCACAATACATTAGTAAGTGGCTTGTATTAACTTTATCTACATGCCACTTGCTGAAGGGAGACAGCCCTTTAAAGGCTTGTATTTCACATAACATACAAATTGTGTTACATCTTTTCTTAGGACTCTATGTTGAGCCATTCCTCTGATATTCCCTTCTAGAAGTGTGTGAATAAATTGAAAACCCAGTTGGGGTGTGCCCTTACATACTGTTATACTGTCCAATCAGTACTGATAGTGGCTCAGCATAGGGACATGGCGCTCCGACCAAAGGGGAATAGTAACATCTAGTTGTCAATTTACATAGAAATAAAACATTAAAGGGGCTGTTCTAGTGAAAATAAAAACTGTGTCAGGAATAGGGTTAAAACACTAAAAAAAAAAAAAAAAGTTATACTTATTGGTTCAAATCCCCTCTGCTCCAGAGCTGCTGCCCTGGTCACCCGAATAGGCTTTGCTTACATGGCTGTAACAGTGACCTGCCTTTATACCACAAGTGACCGCAGCATCCAACCATTAAAGGGGTATTCCGGTAAAGTAACTTAATTTTTGAAAAACTGTGACCCAACCAGAACCCATACCTATACATATAACCAGAGATTTATTTTACCTTGCAATCCATTTGTCTAGCTCCTGTGTGAGTCTCCAATCACACTGACATTATCATGGGGCCTGAACTTCACTCACAAAACTACAATCCCCACATTCCCTAGCTTTCCTGCTGTGAGTTTGTGCTTGTTCATGAGTGTTGATTACTGATTGGCTGCCTGATATACAGTCCAGACACGCCCCCTCTTCTCAGTAATCAGCAGAACACTAACATTTATCTACAGAATTGATAGCAACACACTGAGTATGCCTGACCTGACAAAGGCTCAGAACTACAGGTCAGTGCCATGGTAACTTATGAGGAAACACAGTGGGTAGCAAAGGAAGATACTACTTTTATTACTACGGTAAATACATGAAATTTACATTATATTAGGTAATTATTGATGATGAATTAGTCTAAAACATAAGTTATATTTATGGTAACCAGAATACCCCTTTAAGGCACCACGACTGCAGCGCCAGGGAGGATGGGAGTGAAGATGCTGGTGCAGACAGGGGTTTAAACTGTTAGGTATGACTTGTTTTAATATTTTTATCCCTTTCCTGCCATTTTACAAATTTCATTTTAACTCAGACAACCCCTTAAGGGTCCATTCACACATCCGCATGTGTTTTGCGGGTCCACAAAACACGGACACCGGCAATGTGCCGGCACTATAGAAATGCCTTATCTTGTCTGTGGCTCTGGACAAGAATAGGACATTGTCAGGACTTGGGGGGGGGGGGGTACAGACAACACAAGACAGTGGGCCCTGAGACTGAACCCACCCACTGTCCCTACCTACTTGCCTCAGACGGCCCTAGGCGGCCGCGGACAACCACGATGGTGTTCCCTATACTGAATAATTGGAACACCAAACAGGACAGACAAACAACTAAAGAACGGGAAAAAAGGAGCAAACAAGGACAAAACCACACAGCAATGCAGTACAAAATTGGCAATAAAGACAAATGTCAAAGGTCAGGTGGAGGGTTGGATAACAAGTACGCAGTCAGAGGGAATCGGGAGGGAACAAACAGGAGAAGACCCAGGGGAGCTGGGATCCAGGTATGAACCGAAATAGCCAGCAAGGAAGTGAGCAGCTAGCTGAAATTTATCCAGGAACAGAGGCTAGGTCCAGAAGCTGATTGGACCAGACCTGATCTCAGTACCAAGTTCAGCTGAAGCACAAATCCTACAGAACACACTAACTCCTGCATTGCTGGACAAAAGCAATCGGGTGTGTCACAACAACCCAGGCACAGTTCACACTAGGTACTGCACACTCCTGACAGTACCCCCCTCTTATGAGGGGCCTCAGGACCCTTAGCCAATGGACCAGGCTTAGGGTTAAGTACATGGTATCGCCGAACCAGGCGGGGCGCATGCATGTCCTTGGCAGAAACCCACGTACGTTCTTCTAGCCCAAAGCCCTTCCAGTGGACCAGATACTGTAATGAGCCCTGAACCCAACGAGAACTTAAAATTTCCTCCACCTCATACTCCAATTCACCCTGGATGATGAGCGGAGCAGGAGGTGGCGACGGGGAAACCGGCGGCACATATTTTTTCAAAAGAGACTTATGAAATACAGAATGGATTCGAAGAGCCATAGGCAGTTTCAATCTAAAGGTAACAGGATTAATGACCTCTAGAATGGTATATGGCCCAATATATTTGGGCGCCAGTTTCCCTGACTATACCCTCAATTTCAGATTTCTAGTCGAGAGCCAGACCTTATCACCTAGTACGTATTGATGGCCAGATATGCGTCTTTTATTAGCATGCTTTTGGTAGGACTCTTGGGCTTTAACCAAGCTCTGGTGAGCTTGGGCCCACACTGTGCGCAGTTTAGAAAATATAGCCTCAGCTGAGGGGTTAACAGATTCGGCGGAGTGAACGGACGAGTACCTGGGGTTAAAACCATAATTACAAAAAAATGGCGACATCTTAATAGAACATTGTTCATGATTGTTAATAGCAAACTCTGCTAGAGAAATGAAGTCTTGCCATTTGTCCTGAGTATTAGCCACGAAACACCTTAAAAATTGTTCCAAAGACTGATTGGTCCTCTCAGTCTGTCCATTTGTCTGTGGATGGAAGGCAGACGAGAGTGACAAGGAGGTACCTAACTTGCCACAAAACTCCCTCCAGAATCTAGCCACGAACTGGACACCCCTATCGGAAACAATGTTTTCCGGAACACCGTGTAGGTGCAGAATATGATTAACGAAGAGCGTGGCTAGTAAACAAGCGCTAGTTTACGCAGTGGAACGAGGTGGCACATTTTCGAAAATCTATCTACCACCACCTAAATTACAGTTTTCCCTTTAGACAGTGGCAGGTCAGTAACAAAATCCATTGAGAGATGCGTCCAGGGTCTCATAGGGACCGGTAGAGGATGTAACAGACCCTCAGGTGGCCTACGAGGGACCTTGGACCTAGCACAAATCTCACAAGCCTCAACAAAAGCCTTGACGTCTCGAGCCCAGGATGGCCACCAGTAATGGCACGAGAGTAAATACTTAGTACCTGCTATCCCTGGATGACCAGCCAAGACAGAACTATGGATCTCTAAGACTTGGAGTCGAAGGTTTGGAGGTACAAACAGAAGAGATTCTGGAGTATTATGGGGTGCCAGATCCTGAGACTCTGCGATCAGGGCCATTAAGTCTGGTTGCAAGACTGACACAACAACATCGGGTTTTAAAATTGTATCGGGCTGATTCCTGGGAGCGCTTTCAATGTCGAAGCTGCGAGACAGGGCGTCAGCCTTGACATTACGGGAACCAGGTCGATATGAAATTTCAAAGTCGAATCTAGTAAAAAACAAGGCCCATCTGGCCTGACGCGGAGAGAGACGTTTAGCACTATCTAGGTAAACCAGATTCTTATGGTCAGTGAGCACAGTCACCTTATGTTTGGCACCCTCCAAGAAATGCCTCCACTCATCAAACGCCATCTTTATAGCTAGTAATTCCCTATTGCCGATGTCGTAATTACATTTGGCTTGGAAAACTGTCTCGAAAAGTAAGCAATCGGCCAAAGGTTGGTTAGAGTGTCCGATCCCTGGTATAAGACCGCTCCTACCCCCACCTCAGATGCGTCTACCTCCACAATGAAAGAACGCTCAAAGTCTGGTTGAGCCAGCACCGGAGCTTCTGAGAAACACCGCTGAAGTTTGTCGAATGCCTGAGTAGCCTCTGAGGTCCAGTTAACTAGATCTGCCCCCTTCTTGGTCAAATCCATGAGAGGTTTGGCTATGATGGAAAACCCTTTAATGAATTTCCTATAATAATTGGCAAAGACCAAAAACCTTTGTAAGGCCTTCAGACTATTGGGTTGTTCCCATTTTTCAATGGCTACAACTTTGAGTGGATCCATACAAAATGAATTTGGAGTAATGTAATAACCTAGAAATGAGACCTCCTGGATACCGAACTGACATTTCGACAACTTGGCACACAGATTATTTTGCCTCAGAAGCTCCAAAACAGTACAGTCATGCACTATGAGAAGCCCAATCGGGGGAGAAAATCAAAATGTCGTCCAAGTAGACAACAAAAAACGCCCTAAATGCTCACGAAAAATATCATTAACAAAATGCTGGAAAACCGCCAGGGCATTGCATAACCCAAATGGCATGACTAGATATTCGAAATGGCCCTCTGGGGTATTGAAGGCGGTCTTCCACTCATCACCTTCTCTAATTCAATTATATGCCCCCCGCAAGTCCACCTTAGAAAACCATTTGGCTCCCACTATCTGGTTAAATAAGTCTGGAATCAAGGGCAGCGGGTGTCGGTTTTTAACTGTAATTTTGTTCAGTTCCCGGTAATCGATGCAGGGTCGGAGCCCTCCATCTTTTTTGCCCACGAAAAAGAACCCCGCCCCCAAGGGAGAGGAGGACGGACGAATATGACCCTTCCACAGACTGTCCTATATGTACTCCCGCATAGCCTCCCTTTCAGGACAAGACAAGTTAAAAATACGACCCCGAGGAAATTTGGCGCCGGACACTAACTCAATAGCACAATCGTATGGTCCGAGATGGCAAGCCATCCACAGCCTTCTCAAACACATCAGAATAATCTGACAAAAATTCCAGAATTTCCCCTCCCTTAGGGGAACCTTCCACAAGAGAAACAGCCATGAAATGGGAATCACACCTAGGACCCCATTTTACCAGTTCCCGGTTGGCCCAATCGAAGACAGGGTTATGTGTCTCCAACCAGGGCAACCCTAAAATCACTTCCGATGACAAATTATGCATAAGCAAAAAATCCATCTTTTCGACATGGACCGACCCCACCTTAACTTCAAGGCAGGGGGTCATGTACCGTACGTCCCCCTGGGCAAAAGGGGCTGAGTCTGCTCCCGTGACATTAACTGGACACTGGAGCAGAAGGGGACATACTTCTAAACCTGAAAATAACATGGGATTAACAAAATTAGCGGAGGACCCTGAATCGATCTGAGCATAACCAGAAACACTTCTCTCCCCCAACCTCAGAGATATTGGCAAGAGTAATTTATTCTTTTGGGTGAAGGTTACCTATGTGCCTAAGTGACCCCCTCGATAGACACTCAGGCGTAGAAGTTTTTCCAGCGGTGGTCCTGGCCAGGACGGACATTGCCAAACTCGATGTCCTGCTTTCCCACAGTAAAGGCATAGATTGTTCTGCAGGCGATGCGTTCGTATGACCTTGGCGTCAGTGGAGTCCACCTGCATAGGTTCCTCTGGCGTGGGTATAACAGGAGGGGAAGGGTTAGGATAGGGAACTGGAAATGGTGAGGTTCTGGGACGGTCTGGGGTACCTCTCTCTCGTTGCCTATCCCTCAACCGTCGGTCGACTCGGATGGCTAAAGTCATACTCTCCTCGAGTGAGTCAGGAGTAGGGTAGGCCACCAGCATATCTTTTAACTGGTCACTTAGCCCTGCATGGAACTGAAAGCGGAGGGCAGAGTCATTCCAAGTGGAGAGACCACTCCACTGCCTAAATTCTGAACAGTATTCCTCTGCTGGACGTCTGCCCTGTCTCAATCCTGTCAACTGACGCTCAGCATTAGCTGCACAATCAGGGTCATCGTACAGCAGCCCTAATGTCAGAAAGAATTGATCTACAGTCAGCAGTTCAGGAGAGTCAGGCGATAAGGAGAAGGCCCATTCCTGTGGTGGCCCTTGCAGAAGGGACATAACTATGCCTACCTTCTGGGCCTCATCACCAGAGGAGCGGGGGCATAACCCGAAAAACAACTTACATCCCCTCCTCAAAGGCACAAAACTTTTTCCTGTCCCCCATGAATTTTTCTGGGAGCTGGATGGGCGGCTCAAGTGGTGCTGGGGAAATCACAGTAAGTTGTCGCGGGGCCATCTCCTGCTCCTGGACCCTTACAGCTAGCTCTTGCACCATGGTATTGAGCTGCTGCATTTGGTCCACAATATTAGTCATGGCAGTTCTGTTGTCCAGGAGGCAGAACTACAGTTGGCTGGCTATTCTGTCAGGACTGGGGGGTACAGACAACACAAGACAGTGGGCCCTGAGACTGAACCCACCCACTGTCCCTACCTACTTGCCTCAGACGGCCCTAGGCGGCCTCGGACAACCACGATGGAGTTCCCTATACTGAATAAGTGGAACACCAAACAGGACAGAAACAACTAAAGAACGGGAAAAAAGGAGCAAACAAGGACAAAACCACACAGCAATGCAGTACAAAATTGGCAATAAAGACAAAAGTCAAAGGTCAGGTGGAGGGTTGGATAACAAGTACGCAGTCAAAGGGAATAAACAGGAGAAGACCCAGGGGAGCTGGGATCCAGGTATGAACCGAAATAGCCAGCAAGGAAGTGAGCAGCTAGCTGAAATTTATCCAGGATCAGAGGCTAGGTCCAGAAGCTGATTGGACCAGCCCTGATCTCAGTACCAAGTTCAGCTGAAGCACAAATCCTACAGAGCACAGTAACTCCTGCATTGCTGGACAAAAGCAATCGGGTGTGTCACAACAATCCAGGCACAGTTCACACTAAGTACTGCACACTCCTGACAGACATGTTCTATTTTTTGCATTGAAAATGCATGGGTCCGCACCCTTTCCGCAAAATTGCGGAACCATTCATACGGACGTGTGAATGGACCCTTAAAGAGGCTCTGTCACCACTTTGTAACCTATTTAATTACATACATAGGCACATAGGTATATTAAAGAAGAATTTTATTCCATGTCCTGCTAGAAATGTACATGATATAATCTGTAGTGAATGTCATTTTCTTACCAGTGTCTGAATTTTTGACTTCTATCATCCTGAAGTTTCTTATCTGTGTCATGTGATCAGCAATTAGACCCACCAACTCACACATAGACTTATGTGTGGACAGGAAGTCTAATTCTCTATGTATTCCTATGAGACTGAAAGTGAGGCTCCCATAGGAATGAATAGAGCAGTTACTGGCTTTCTGTCCTGGGTCAGTTGGAGGTCAGGGAGTTGGTCACATGACCCAGCTACAATAAGAAGAGAAGTTTTTACTCACAGAAACAGTCACTGATAAGAAGATGACAATCACTACAGATTATATCATGCACCTTTCTAACAGGTCAGAGAACAAAAATTTTGGCGGGAGTTCTTCTTTAATCCGCTCCCCTGACATACCTTTATATCAGAGAATCCATCAGCCATTAGCCCAGAAAAGTCACTTTTATAAATATGCAAATTAGTCTTCGGAGCACTGGGAGGCGTGCTCTTTTCATCTGAGCACCGCATCTGCCACGGCCTCCTAGCTCCTAAACACGCTCTTCATCCATTAAACACACCCCACTGCCTCTTGATGGACAGCGCTAGACCCTGCGCCCTCATCCAGGGTATGGCGCGTGCGCACTACGCTTGCAGCGCTGAACACTGCAATAGCTTTCGATGTAGTGCGCACGCGCCGTCACTTCACTGATCTGTATTTTTATTTGGGGAAATGGAGGTGATTTGAACTTTTTATATTTTTTAATATTTTTTAAAACCTTTTTTTACCTTTTTTTTTAACTGCATAATCATTAGATTGCCCATTGTGTTCTGCAATGGCTATATAGCCGTCATAAAACACAGAATTTACTATATACCAATACAGTGCTGCCACCTGCTGGCCTGTATTGGTATATACCAGTGATTGCTATAGGAGCCTGCTTGAGGCTCCATGCTATTACAGCCATATAACAGGTTCCCTGATCTCAGCTGGGGAGCGCTGTTGCGGACATGGGAGGACACAGCTCCCTCTGTCCTCTGATCGGAGCCCCTGCCAGGAAAACTGCGGGACTCTGATCAGTTGTTTATGAACCATATGAAGGCTACTATGTATGCTATAGCTACCTGCCTGTTACCATGCTCTTGGACTATTTGAGTCAGTAATACATGCATAGTACTGCCAATAAGGAGTCCGTTTTTAAATTTTCCTACTGCTCCCCTTACCCTGGTGTCAGGGTTTAAAGCTACATTGAAATACATTATCAGGACACAAAAATATTAAAAATTCGCCCCATTTTCCAATTTTACATATAAAAATAAACAATAAGAAAATAAACATAATTTGCCACTTCCAAAAATATCCACACTATTCAAATATAAATATGTTTATTGTGTCCAGTGAATGCCGTTTTATGGCCACCTTGCTCTAAAAAAATAAAATGAATAAAAAGTGATCAAAAAGTACCCCAAAATAGTACCAATTCAATCTACCGGTCGCCCTGCAAAAATCAAGTCCTCCCACAGCTCTGTAAACGCAACTATAAAAAAGTTACGGGTGTCATATGAAAATGACGATGAAAAGAGAACATTTTTTTAAAAAAGGTTATTTTTCAAAAGAAGAAAAGCATAACTATATATTGTATTATTGGACTATAAGACACATGTTTTTAGCAAGAACAAATCCTGCTAAAAAGTGCCTGTGTCAGTGGGGCACATTTATCAAGCTCGCCTGTTTTTGGCCATAAAATTGGACTGGTGTATTTCATTTGGCTGTCTTTCTTTTGCCAAGCATTTATTAAATGTCGCACAGCAGTTGATGAATTAGACACCATGGCAGATTTTGTGGCGACTGAAAATCAGTTTAAGGCTACTTTCTCACAACAGTTGTTTTTGCGGCCTCTGAGCCGCATATTTTGCTGATAGGATGCAGACCCATTCATTTCAATGGGTCAGCAAAAAAAGCTGATAGCACACTGTGTGCTGTCTGCATCCGTACGTCTGTTCTGTAGCCTGCAAAATAAATAGAACATGTCCTATTCTTGTCCGTTTTGCGAACAAGGATAGTCATTGTTACAGTGGATCTGCCAAAAAAAAACGATGCCATACTGACGTCATCCGCTTTTTTTTCCGGATCCGCAAAACACAACGGTCGTGTGAAAGTAGCCTAATTCATTTGAGTGGAGCAGCAAGCACATGGATTTCTGCAAGCCCCATTAATGTGAATGGAACTGATTTTCAGTTGCTGAATTTTCTGTCACAAAATCTGCTGCGTGTGAAGGTATCCTAAGCGTATTTTTATTAGTCTGACCTCTAGTGGTTGTTTTTCAGAATGACAGGTTCATAGTCACTTCAACTGATCTAATTTATTTACGCATGAAAAAAGTTGTATCCTTGTGGGCAGAGGTTGCACTACATTTTTTCCGGAAGAGTAAAAATGCTCCTCTGACCATTTTTGAGGAGTATTTTTGGCCTAGGAGGATTACGGAAATTGCAGTTATTCATATATATAATACATAGTCCTATATAACATTAAGGGGTTGCTATTTCTGCAGGGAAGCCATTACCAGTCTCCTCTATAATGTCTTCCATGCAGAAATAGCAAAATTTGACCATTTAAAATTTCTCTCTCAGAAGACTGAATCCCTACCTTTCTTAAAGAGCCAAATCTGTTACGTAGGGATTGGAGCGGCAGATTGTGCAAAACTCAATACAATAAGAATTGAACAGGGACGTCTGGTCATTGTGGCAGGGAGCAGTGGGTGGCTTGGTGGCGGACAGATGCACAGGAGGCAGCTATAGGACAGTCTTATACACGATATATCGGACTGTTGCACAGTATAGTGTACCCTATAGTCCTCTCTATGATGCGCTCCATACATAAACCATACAGGAAAATAGACCTCTCAGTGGTCCAGGGTACTTACATAGAAAAACTAATATCCAAGTTAAAGAGGCTCTGTCACCCTGTTCTAACCTATGTATATTAATACATAGGTTAATAGGGGCAGTTTTCCTATGAAGGCACATACCTGAATAGCAGAGTATAAAGCAGCGGTTGAGGAGAAATCCTTACTTTAAAAATTATGCTAATGAGCCTTCGGAGCACCGGGGGGCGGGCTCTTTCCTTCCGAGCACTGGTTCTTCACCGCCCTCCTGGCTCCGAGGCTCGCCCCCCCTGCCTAAGTGCACGCCCCTTCGTTGAGTGATTGACAGCGCTAGACCGTTCGACCTAGCGCTGAAATCCCGCGCCTGCGCATTGTAATCGTGCCCGGCGCATGCGCAATAGTGCTTGCAGTGCCGAACACTGCAAGTGCTTCCATTCATTTGTCCATTCACAGCGTGCACTTAGGCAGGGGGGCGAGCCTCGGAGCCGGGAGGGCGGTGAAGAACCAGTGCTCGGAAGGAAAGAGGCCGCCCCCCGGTGCTCCGAAGGCTCGTTAGCATAATTTTTAAAGTAAGGATTTCTCCTCAACCGCTGCTTTATACTCTGCTATTCAGGTATGTGCCTTCATAGGAAAACTGCCCCTATTAACCTATGTATTAATATACATAGGTTAGAACAGGGTGACAGAGCCTCTTTAAGCCTATAAATATATAAGTATTCATATAAGTTTGTTTCCCGACCATTGTAAGTTGAAACCATTGTAACTTGAGTCCATAACTCATAAAACTAGTGACGGTCTGTCTGCTGTCTCTAACATCATGTCTTCTCTCTATCTGAAACTGAATCTGCCAAAAACTGAACTACTTGTGTTTTCACCATCTATTAACCTACCTAAACCTGATATATCCATCTCAGTGTGTGGCACTACTATAATGCCTAGCCAGCATTCTTGGTTTTATGTTTTACACTGATCTTTCCTTTTCTCCCTGTATATAACCACTTGCCCGCTCATGCCACCTTCACCTCAAAAACATCTCTAGAAACCACTCCTATCTTACTGTGGAAACAGCAAAAACTCTCATTGCCATCCTGATCCATTCTAGTCTTCATTACTGTAACTCATTATTAATTGTCTCTCACTCAATAAACTCTTCCCATCTATCTAACTGCTACTCAGATGCCTCCGCCCTGTACCCTCCAGCTGTTGTAAAACTACATATTCAATCATGTGTTATAAAAATGAAATGTGATGGGCACATTCCTCATCTGGATGTACTAAAAACTATTTATTAAAAGTGAAATTAAACACCGTATTAAAGGAGAACTGTCGTCAAAAATTAGAAATATATCTAAAATGTTAAAAACATGCAATGTAAGTTTTAGAATTTTTTGTGCTTATAATTTTTTTTTTACCATTAAAGGAAATATAAAAAAAATTAATAATAATTGTGTAGAACTTCCTATGTTGACCAGCACGGGGAGCAGAACTGAAAAGTTGAGTGTAGGGCAGTGGGCCCCAACCACCGGGCCACGTCCCGGGACCGGGCCCTGACTGATTGTTTGCCAGGCCGCGGCCATAAGGGGAAATCTACGTGCAGCAGCAGCGCTTCAGTTACGCGCTGCCTGCTGCAGTGAAAACAGCTGGGCCCGCCCCCTCCGTCAGCGGTGGAACAGGAGATGAGAGGAGGAGTCGGAGGGTGGGCACGTGACTACAGCAGCACGCCTGACTGTTTGCCAGGCCGCCAGCCAATAACAAGTGGAAGTGTGTGTAGAGCAGCAGCACTTCAGTTACGCGCTGCCTGCTGCAGTGAAAACAGCTGGGCCCGCTCCGTCAGCGGTGGAAGAGGAGATGAGAGGAGGGTGGGCACGTGACTACAGCAGCGCGCCAAAGACAGAAGAAGACGCTGCTGCCTAACCCTGCTTGTCTCCCATCTTCTGTAAATACAGAGTTGCTGGCATTATCAGTGGCATCCATCCAGCCCACCAGCCAGCTATCCAGCCAGCCATCCATCCATCCATCCATCCAGCCAGCCCTCCAGCCAGCTAGCCATCCATCCCGCCAGCCAGCCAGCCGTCCATCCAGCCAGCCAGCTAGCCATCCAGCCAGCCAGCTAGCCATCCATCCAGCCAGCCGTCCAGCCAGCTAGCCATCCATCCAGCCAGCTAGCCATCCAGCTAGCCATCCAGCCAGCCATCCAGCCCTCCATCCAGCCAACCAGCTAGCCATCCATCCCGCTAGCCAGCCAGCCGTCCATCCAGCCCTTCAGCCGTCCATCCAGCCAGCCAGCTAGCTAGCAATCCAGCCAGCCGTCCATCCAGCCAGCCGTCCATCCAGCCAGCCAGCTAGCCATCCGTCCATCCAGCCAGCCCTCCAGCCAGCCAGCCCTCCAGCCAGCCAGCTAGCCGTCCAGCCAGCCAGCCAGCTAGCCATCCAGCCGTCCAGCCAGCTAGCCATCCAGCCAGCCATCCATCCAGCCAGCCGTCCATCCATCCAGCCAGCCGTCCATCCAGTCAGCCAGCCGTCCATCCAGCCAGCTAGCCATCCAGCCAGCCGTCCAGCCAGCCAGCCCTCCATCCAGCCAGCCAGTCAGCTAGCTAGCCAGCCATCCCGCCAGCCAGTCAGCTAGCTAGCCATCCAGCCAGCCATCCAGCCAGCCGTCCAGCCAGCCAGCCGCCCATCCAGCCAGCTTGCCATCCAGCCAGCCAGCTAGCCATCCAGCCAGCCATCCAGCCAGCCAGCCCTCCATCCATCCATCCCGCCAGCCAGCCAGCCATCCATCCAGCCAGCCAGCTAGCCATCCAGCCAGCCAGCCAGCTAGCCATCCATCCAGCCAGCCAGCCAGCCGTCCAGCCAGCTAGCCATCCAGCCATCCATCCAGCCAGCTAGCCATCCAGCCAGCCAGCTAGCCATCCAGCCAGCCGTCCAGCCAGCCAGCCCTCCATCCAGCCAACCAGCTAGCCATCCATCCCGCTAGCCAGCCGTCCAGCCAGCCCTCCAGCCAGCCGTCCAGCCAGCCAGTCAGCTAGCTAGCCATCCAGCCAGCCGTCCATCCAGCCAGCCGTCCATCCAGCCAGCCAGCTAGCCATCCGTCCATCCAGCCAGCCGTCCAGCCAGCCAGCCAGCTAGCCATCCAGCCAGCCCTCCAGGCAGTTAGCCAGCCAGCCGTCCAGCCAGCCAGCCAGCTAGCCATCCAGCCATCCATCCAGCCAGCCAGCCATCCATCCATCCATCCAGCCAGCCGTCCATCCATCCAGCCAGCCAGCCAGCCAGCCAGCCGTCCATCCAGCCAGCTAGCCATCCAGCCAGCCGTCCATCCAGCCAACCACCCGTCCATCCAGCCAGCTAGCCATCCAGCCAGCCCTCCATCCATCCCGCCAGCCAGTCAGCTAGCTAGCCAGCCATCCCGCCAGCCAGTCAGCTAGCTAGCTATCCAGCCAGCCGTCCAGCCAGCCATCCATCCAGCCGTCCATCCAGCCAGCCGCCCATCCAGCCAGCTTGCCATCCAGCCAGCCAGCCGTCCAGCCAGCCAGCCCTCCATCCAGCCATCCCGCCAGCCAGCCGTCCAGCCAGCCAGCCCGCCATCCAGTCAGCTAGCTAGCCATCCAGCCGTCCAGCCAGCCATCCAGCCAGCCGTCCAGCCAGCCATCCAGCCAGCCGTCCATCCATCCAGCCAGCCAGCCAGCCAGCCAGCCAGCTATCCATCCAGCCAGCCGTCCATCCAGCCAGCCGTCCAGCCAGCCCTCCATCCAGCCAGCTGTCCATCCACCCAGCCAGCCATCCCGCCAGCCAGCCAGCCATCCCGCCAGCCATTCAGCTAGCTAGCCATCCAGCCAGCCATCCAGCTGTCCAGCCAGCCAGCTAGCCATCCATCCAGCCGTCCATCCAGCCAACCAGCCAGCCAGCTAGCCATCCAGCCAGCCGTCCATCCAGCCAGCCAGCCGTCCAGCCAGCCAGCCCTCCATCCAGCCAGCCCGCTAGCCATCCATCCATCCAGCCATCCATCCATCCAGCCAGCCATCCCACTAGCCATCCAGCCAGCCAGCTAGCCATCCAGCCAGCCAGCCGTCCATCCAGCCAGCCCTCCATCCAGCCAGCCAGCTAGCCATCCAGCCGTCCAGCCAGGCAGCTAGCCATCCAGCCCTCCATCCAGCCAGCCGTCCATCCAGCCAGCCGTCCAGTCAGCCAGCCCTCCATCCAGCCAGCTGTCCAGCCAGCCGTCCAGCCAGCCAGCCAGCTAGCTAGCCATCCAGCCAGCCGTCCAGCCAGCCAGCCGTTCATCCAGCCAGCCAGCCAGTCCTCCAACCAACCACTCCAGCCCTCCAACCATCCAGCCAGTCAGCTAGCCATCCAGCCAGCTGTCCATCCAGCCAGCCAGCCGTCCAGCCAGCCCTCCAGCCAGCTAGCCATCCAGCCAGCCGTCCATCCAGCCAGCCATCCCGCTAGCCATCCAGCCAGCCATCCAGCCGTCCATCCAGCCAGCCAGCCCTCCATCCAGCCAGCCAGCTAGCCAGCCAGGCGTCCAGCCAGCCAGCCCTCCTTCCAGCCAGCCAGCTAGCCATACAGCCAGCCCTCCATCCAGCCAGCCCTCCATCCATCCAGCCAGCTAGCCATCCAGCCAGCTAGCCATCCAGCCAGCTAGCCATCCAGTCAGCCAGCTAGCCATCCAGCCAGCCCTCCATCCAGCCGGCCAGCCATCTCGCCATCCCGCCAGCGAGCCAGCCGTCCAGTCAGCCAGCCATCCATCCAGCCATATTGATTAGACACCTGGGTCTCTGCAAAGGAGAACCATCCAGCATCAAAGTAACATATTTAATATTAATGGGGCAGGGCAGTGGGCTGTATTCAGAGCAGCACTAGCAGAGATACTGGCAGCAGCCATTTTAGTCAGATTAGGCTACTTGCACATTGGCAGAACTGGTCTCTGGCAGACTTTCAAAATAATCCCTATTCACAATAATGGTGGCGGGCCGGAGATCCGGCTGCAGCACGGCAAACATGCCGAGAGGCAGTCGGACTAGAATTACGCGCATGCTGTAATTTTAGTCCGGCCGCCTTCTGGCGTGTTTGCCGTGCTGCGGCCGGATCTCCGGCCCGCCACCATTATTGTGAATGGGGACAGAGCGTAGTCCCGGCCTCAGGCGTGCAGCAGCGGCAGCACAGATCCGGCAGGCTGTTTACCTGCCGGAACAGCCTGCCAGACACCTGTGCCGCCAATGTAAAAATAGCCTTACAGCCACTTTGCAGTTTTGGCTCTAATTTGACTGAAATTGCTGCTGCTGGCCTCACTCTCTTTGCCTCTGCTGCTTTGCCTCACTTTTCACATGTAGATATAAATAAATTCAAACAACACTCCATTATCAGTTGCAATGTTTGGGGTTTATTCAGCCAGACAATAAAGTGCGCGTCACATGGATCCCAGCGTTTGGTAACGCACGTACACACTGTGCTTGAAAAAGAGTGTAACAATAATGTAAGCCAGAAACGTACTGATGTGCACTTTATTGTCAGGCTAAATAAACTGAACTTTATCCCGAACCCAGACTCCATTAAAAATGAAAACTCACCTCATCCATTCCCAGTATCCTCTTCTTTCTTCTTACAGCAGGACCTGCAGAAGGACATGTAATAACTTAACCGTGTTCACCACGCACGGTAACGTCATCACATGTCCTTTTGCAGGTCCTGCTGTAAGAAGAAGATACCAGCTGCGCCATCAAGTGGATGAGGTGAGTTTTCTTTTTTTTATTATTATTAATTTAACCCCTCATGGACATTAGTACCCCCCCAAATACCTCACAATCAAATGGACAATTGAGAAAAAAAAAAAATACTGACACGTAAACCCCATGCAACATGGGGTTAACGTGTGAGCATTTTTTTTTTTAATGCATGGTATTGAATTGGTATCAAGTGTTGCAATACTTTTTTGGCATCAAACTCAAAATTCTGGTATTAGAGAAGACTTGATCTCTGCTCAGTGGACATTGTATTCGCTCTAGCTGAGATGCCGTACAATTGTTGCAGGCTTCTTCACAGCCAGGGCGATGACAAGTTGTTCTTGGAAGAATCACCAAGTCTCACAAGAACGGTTCATCTTATCTCTTGCTGGAATTGTATGGTGTCTCAGCTGGAGCAAATACAATGTCCACTAAGCAGAGATGAAGTCTCTTCCTCCCTGTACCTAGAATTCCAGATTTTTATATATACGGTAGTGCCTATACCAGGGATGGCCAACCTGAGGCTCTCCAGATGTTGCAAAACTACAACTCCCAGTATGCCCAGACTTCCTACAGCTATCAAGCTACAGCAGGGCATAGTGGGAGTTGTAGTTTTACAACAGCTGGAGAGCCGCAGGTTGGCCATGCCTGGCCTATACCATGCTATACTACATACCAATCACAGCTTGACAAAGGGCGTATCCACTGTTACCCAAAACATTACAGCAATATGTGAGTATCCATATGTGGTGGTGCTCCAATAAAATGAATTCTTAATTGCAGGATTTATTAGAACCTAGGAGAACCGTGGAACCTGCGTATAAGTGAATACGTACTAACTAGGCGCCAAAAAGGAAAAGGGGCTGTAGCAGAAGAACGGAGGGGAAAGGAAAGGAACCATAAAAAGTGGACACTTTAGATTTAATTTTTTCTCACTTGTGCACTCCATGCACTTACGTATAAGATAAAGCCACAAGCTAATTAACCCTTGTAAAATGAGTAAAAAACAAACAAAGCTACAAAGCTTCTTTGAAAAGGGAGAAAGACCCAATGAGGAGACAGCAGAACAATCCAAGACTGGAAACAAAAAGAATGCTGCATTTAAAAGAAAATACCAAGAGTCCTACTTAAATTACGGGTTCATCAAAACAGGTGATTCACATGCCCCAAACCCGCTGTGTGTAATATGTGGCGACCGACTATCCAACGAGGCCATGAAGCCTTCAAAACTACTTCGCCACTTAGAGACCAAGCACCCTGCATCAAAAGACAAGCCTTTGGAGTTTTTTGAAAGAAAAAAAACGTGAATATGAAGGACAGAAGCAATTACTGAAGACCACGTCAGCATTAAATGTGTCTGCACTGAAAGCATCATTCTTAGTGGCTAACCGCATTGCCAAGGCTAAGAAGCCCTTTACCATTGGTGAAGAATTGATCCTGCCTGCCGCTAAGGACATCTGCCGTGAGATTTTAGGAGAGGCTGCAGTTAAAAAGGTAGCACAGGTTCCTCTTTCAGCTAGCACCGTAACTAGACGAATTGATGAAATAGCAGAGGACATTGAGGTCCAATTGTTAGAGAGGATTAATGAGTCACCGTGGTATGCAATCCAGGTTGATGAGTCTACTCTACGGAGCTGCAGCCATAACTGGACGGCTTTCTGGTTTAACTACTCGGGTCAAAGAGGTTGCGCCTGAATGTGAGTCTACGCACTGTGTCATCTATAGAGAAATGCTGGCTAGCCGGAAAATGTCACCTGAACTTGACAGCGTTTTGAAAGATGTGATTAAAATAATAAATTACATCAAAGTACATGCTCTTAACTCACGTCTGTTCGAGCAGCTCTGTGAGGAGATGGACGCTGAGCACAAACGTCTTTTGTTGTATACAGAAGTGAGGTGGCTTTCCAGAGGTAGATCTCTGGCAAGAGTTTTTGAGTTACGAGAGCCGCTACATAGATTTCTTTTAGAAAAAGAATCACCACTTGCTGAAAAGTTCAGTAGTAAGGAATGGGTTGTAAAACTCGCTTACTTGTGTGACATATTCAACTTGCTCAATGACCTCAATCTGTCACTTCAGGGGAGAATGACAACTGTCTTCAAGTTGGCAGATAAAGTCGCTGCATTCAAAGCGAAACTAGAATTGTGGGGTACGACGAGTGAAGATAGGAATATTTGACATGTTTCAAACATTAACAGGGATTTTGGAAGATGCCGAGCCTGGACCTTCATTCTCCCAGCTGCTGCACGCTCACCTATCTCAGCTTTTACAAGAGTTTGAGCGTTATTTTCCAACCTCACAAGACCCACGAACTAGGAAGCGCTGAAAACTCTGCTGCCATTTCCAACATCCTATCTTTGCGAAGCAGGGTTTTCTGCAGTGACAGCAACAAAAACAAGATTACGGAGTAGACTGGACATAAGGAACACACTCCGGGTGTCATTGTCGCCCATCACCCCTAGATGGAACTGTCTCGTTGCACGGAAACAAGCCCAGTGCTCCCACTGATTCTGCATTATGGTGAGTTGAGTCACATTTAAATTATAAATGTAATCTTTATATGATGTTATATTATATTGTTTTGTTATGCCCGTGAATCAGTCAGCTCTGACCAGCACCCCACACTAAACCCCGCCCCCTCTAAACCCCGCCTCGCCCCCACCGGGCCCTGGGAAAGTTGTCTTGCATGAAACTGGTCCTTGGTCCAAAAAAGGTTGGGGACCACTGGTGTAGGGAAGCCGTCTGTAGCCCAGTGCTGTAAACTGTTATCTGGCTAGTCACACCTCCTGTGACATCACGCTGCTCTTAGGCTACTTTCACACTAGCGGCAGCACGGATCCGGCACCTAAAGGGTGCCGACGGATCCGTACTGCCGCTGATACATGTGTGGAGCCGGAGCAGCGCTCCGGCCCCACACATGTTACCACACACATTGGCACAAGACATACACACATACAGACATACACACATACAGACATACATACTCACATACTCCAGGGACGCCGGCAGAACGTCTTCACGCGCCTCCTGCGCGCAGTGATGACGATTCCCCACAGCGCCCTCTGCTGGGCGCAGTGGGGAAACATCATAGCTGCGCGCAGGAGGCGCGTGAAGACATGCTGCTGGCGTCCCTGGAGTATGTGAGTATGTATGTGTGTATGTCTGTATGTATGTATGTCTGCATGTATGTATCTATGTATGTATCTAGCTCTTTAGCCGGATCCTGAATGACCCTGCATTGCAAATCAATGGAGGACAGATCCGGATTACTGGTTTGTCCACACCAAACGGATCCGTCCCCATTGACTTGCATTGGGGGTCATTCCGGATCCATCTTGGTGCGGATGCCTGGACCGGAGAGCAAACCGCAGCATGCTGCGATTTGTTCTCTGGTCTGAAGACGGAACGGAATGCTTTCAGGAGCATTCCGTTGTCTTCAGTTCAGTTTTGTCCCCATTGACAATGAATGGGGACAAAACTGAAGCGTTTTTTTCCGGTATTGAGCCCCTATGACGGAACTCAGTACCGGAATTTAAAAACGCTAGTGTGAAAGTAGCCTAACTTGCTTATCTGATAACAAGAGATTGTCTTCCACAATACAGTGTCCAGCGGCCATCTTGTTGTGGTCTGCACTGTGATAGCATAGGAGGCACAGTCAGCAATGTTATTTACAATTGTGATGCTGATTATTCCTCCACCACAGGGATTTTCTCCACTGACAGGTAGCAGAGTTAGGGTGGTAATGCATGAATGAGTTTGATCTGACATCACTGTATTTATTATCCCTGTACGGTGACATCACTGTGTTTAATATCCCTGTACTGTGACATCACTGTTTATTATCCCTGTACTGTGACATCACTGTGTTTATTATCCCTGTACTGTGACATCACTGTGTTTATTATCTCTGTACTGTGACATCACTGTGTTTATTATCCCTGTACTGTGACATCACTGTGTTTAATATCCCTGTACTGTGACATCACTGTGTTTAATATCCCTGTACTGTGACATCACTGTGTTTATTATCCCTGTACTGTGACATCACTGTGTTTATTATCCCTGTACTGTGACATCACTGTGTTTAATATCCCTGTACTGTGACATCACTGTGTTTATTATCCCTGTACTGTGACATCACTGTGTTTATTATCCCTGTACTGTGACATCACTGTGTTTATTATCCCTGTACTGTGACATCACTGTTTATTATCCCTGTACAGTGACATCAATGTTTATTATCCCTGTACTGTGACATCACTGTGTTTATTATCCCTGTACTGTGACATCACTGTGTTTAATATCCCTGTACTGTGACATCACTGTGTTTATTATCCCTGTACTGTGACATCACTGTGTTTATTATCCCTGTACTGTGACATCACTGTTTATTATCCCTGTACTGTGACATCACTGTATTTATTATCCCTGTACGGTGACCTCACTGTGTTTATTATCCCTGTACTGTGACATCACTGTATTTATTATCCCTGTACGGTGACATCACTGTGTTTATTATCCCTGTACTGTGACATCACTGTATTTATTATCCCTGTACGGTGACATCACTGTGTTTATTATTAGTGTTGAGCGAGCTGCTGGACGGGAGGAATCACTACAAAGAACAACCCTGAGGAGGTAAGTGGTTTGTGTTTGTTTTTTTTGTTTTCTATTTTTCAGGGTCGTGAATGCAGAGGACTACGTCGGATTCGGTGGATTACGTCCGTCAGACCAGCTTTTTTATTTTTTAAATAAAATGGTCAAACAGGGGTCTGGGGGAGTATTTATTTCAATAAACTATTTTATAAGTGTGTGTGTTTTTTTTTACAACATTGCAGTTTTAGTATTCACGGCTATCTACAGATGGCCCTGATTACTAATACTGGGCTTAGTGCTGGCCGGTATGGCCAGCACTAACCCCAACATCTATTACCCCGGCACCCACCGCCACCAGGGGTGTCGGGAAGAGCCGGGTACCCGCAGGACCGGACCTTCTAAATTGAGGGTCCGGTTCTGGGGCAGCTGCAGGCTGTTACTGTTAGGCTGGGAAGGGCCAATAACTGTGTCCCTTCCCACCCTGGTAGATCCAGGCTGCCGCTGCTGGTTGTATCTGGCTGGAGAGGGACCCCACGCCATTTTTTAAAATTATTTAATTATAATCTATATACACACACATATATCTATATACACACATATATCTATATACACACACACACACACACAAAAACATATATATTTACCTTATGTGCAGGTCTTCAGATTACTCAGATGGACATGCTAGGAGGAGGGTGGAGCCTGCACGGAAGAAGCAGGGAGGGGAGCTGGAAGGCGGAGCCAGAGGCAGAGGCCCTGGCACGGACTTTACAGGGAGCTTCTAAGGTATGCAAAAGCATCGGAGCACAGACAGACAGCATCAGAGCACAGAAAGACTACAACTGCTGGAAGCAGTAAGTATACAACTGCTGTGCTCCGATGCTGTCTTTCTGCTTCTGACTAGACCTGGGCGCAGGTGTGTATGGGAAATGCGTCTGCGCACTTCCCATACACATCCTACCATTGATTCTCTATAGGGTCGGCACCGTCTATTGCTGGCTATGTGCAAGCCTGCCGTAGCTGAAAGTGCAAACTGTCGTACAGGGAGACCATCACACATCACTTCAAAAATGGCAGCCCCCATATAAGTAAAGAAAAATGTATAAAAAGATAACCATTTACACAATTTGAAAAAATCATTTAGTTAATACATGCTTTTGCTATGTTGTAAAACATTGCAAAAATGTTTACATCATGATAGTGTCCCTTTAAGAGAGTACATATACCAGCACTGGTAATCAATGAAGGTAACAATAAAAGAATAAATCATCCAATTGAATAAAACATTAGGTATAGAAATATTAAAAAACAATGGTTAAGAAATGATAATAGAGAAATATGTGACCCAATGTGGACAGAGGGTCACATATTTAGTCCCCAATATATATACAGTGATATTGTAGTACGATTATAATACTGTAAACATAACAGATTCAGCAATTCTTATGAGTGTCCCAATAGGTTCCAATAATCAATTATGATGCAACAACAGAACACTGTTTAAAGTTCAGTGTATTTCAGCCAATGACTTGAAAAGTTCTTTAACCCTTTCTACCCCGGAGGTTTTTTCGGTTCTGCATTTTCGTTTTGCGCTCCCTGCCGTCAAACAGCCATAACTGTTTTATTTTTCTGTTCACATAGCTGTATGAGGGCTTGTTTTTTGCGGGACAAGTTGTACTTTCCAACGCCACCATTTAATATTGCATGTGGTGTAGTGGGAAGCGGGAAAAAAATTCCAAATGGGGTGAAATTGCAAGAAAACCGCTATTCCGCTACAGTTCTACGGGTTTCTTATTTACAGCGTTCGATTGGCATTAAAACTGACCGGTTACTTTCATTCTACTGGTCAGTACGAATCTGGCAATACCTAATATGTATAGTTTTTCCTGCGTTTAGATGGTGATAAAATAATTAGAAAGTTGCCCTTTTTTTTTTTTTTTTTCCTTGTCATATCTTGACCCCTATAACTTTTTGGTATTTATGTGTACAGAGCTGTATGGGGGCTCATTTTTTGTGGGGCGGTCTGAAGTTTTTATTGATACCATTCTGGGGTGTGTATGACTTTTTGATCACTTTTTATTAAATTTTTTTTAGAAAAAAAAGCGACAAAAAACGGCGAATCGCCATTTGGACGCTTTTTTCCGCCACACAATTGGAATCCGCCGTATTGGAATTCTTTTTTTATATTTTAAAAGTACGGGCGTTTTCGGTCACGGTGATACCCATGATGTCTATATTTATTGTTATTTAGGTATTTATTTTTTACTTATACGGAAAGGGGGGTGATTTGAACTTTTACATCTTTTTTATTTTTTATATATTTTTTAACTTTTTTTAAATTTTTTTGTGATTATTTTAAAGCTCAAATATGAGCTGATATATTGTGTTTTGTTTTTTTTCTTTATGAGCAATCATGGATTTACTAGATGCAGTTAAATCCATGAATTGCTCATTTCTTATCCTGGCCTGCCATCTAGTGGCCAGAATAAGAATTGCAGTTGGAAAACTGTAATCCTCACCAGCGAAGATTACAGTTTTCATATGGTGTACAGACACCCCGATTGGCCAATCAGGGCGTCTGTACACCACCCGAAAGCGTAGGCTTCCGGGTTCAGACGCATCCTGATGCCTTGATCACGTGTGATCACGGCATCAGAAGGCCCAGGAAGTCGCCGCCGACGGAGGTAAGAAGCGGCAAGTCTCTGCTGTTAGAAACAGCAGAGACTTGCCGGCCATGATGCCCGCCGCACCCGCGAGCGGGCGTCATGTCCCCGCACCGCCCGAGCGCTGTACATGTACGGCGCCGGTCGGGAAGGGGTTAAACGTAGTTGGCAATGAGAAATGAACATACAATAGTGTTCTACTTGTTGTATTGTGCATAATAAGTTCACTATATTAGTTGCAATAGGTTCAGTATATTGTTGCACTGTATACCATTTGGATATTGGGGGAAGAAAAAACCTCTTTAAGTTAGGTGATTTTTAGTATTTTTAGTACGTTACTCCCTTCAATGGACCCGGTGTTGCGGAGGCTTGCTGCAGTGTGGTCAGCGTGCGTTTCCTCCCGCGCGGCTTGTGTGATGCAGCTTGCAAAGTGCGGTGTCCCACGTGGGTTCCCGATTTTCGAAAGTCTGTTTTCCCGAACAAAAAATAACCTGAACAGGAATGAAATAAATGCTATTAAAGAATTACAGACAAATGAAAATATCACAATACGCTCCGCTGACAAAGGGGGAGCCATAGTCATTCTAAACACACAGGACTACAACAGAGAATGGACAAGACAATTGATGGACGACCATACATATAGGAAATTGACAACCGACCCTACCAAGACATTCCAAAAACAACTAGTGGAGTTATGTACCATGGGTTTAAGGGAAGGTAAATTATTTGAAAAAGAATTTAAGTATATCACAGCTACCCAGAAACGCCTCCCAGTATTCTACTGTCTACCCAAGGTACACAAAAATTTAACCAACCCACCCGGTAGACCAATAATCTCTGGAATTGGCTCAATCACATCGAACCTATCTCAATATATTGATAACATTTTACAACCTACAGTGAAATTAATCCCATCATATACTAAAGACACGACTCAAATCATCTCCACACTGGAACAGCTACATCTTGAACCACATTGGATAACTAGGCACCATAGATGTCAATTCATTATATACGTCAATCAATCACAATTTAGGAATACAAGCAGTAAAACAGCATCTATCAAACAATTGTACATTTCCGGATACACAAATACAATTTCTCCTAGAAAGCATTAATTTCATCCTCACCCACAATTACTTCAGTTTCAAATCAGATTAATACATTCAATTGATGGGTCGTTGATCCAGGGAGTTATTCTGATTGCCTGACTGGAGTCGGGAAGGAATTTTTCCCCCTAAAGTGAGGAAAATTGGCTTCTACCTCACAGGGTTTTTTTTTGCCTTCCCCTGGATCAACTTGTAGGAAAACAGGCCGAACTGGATGGACAGATGTCTTTTTTCGGCCTTACAAACTATGTTACTATGTTAATTATGAGGTACCGCCATGGGGACCAGATTTGACCCCAGTTATGCTAACATCTTTATGTCCCAATGGGAAGAGGATATCATACATCCCAAGCTGGGGGTGAGTCTGGTCCTCTGGCAAAGATACATTGACGATATTATATTCATATGGAAAGATACTAGAGATAACCTAATTACTTTTTTAGACAACATCAACAACAATAACTACAATCTAACTTTCACCAGCAAAACCAGCAACTCACAAATAGGGTTTTTGGATTTGCTTGTGAAGATTTCAGACAACAAACTAACATGTAATACATACCAGAAAACTGTTAAGAAAAATAGTTACATATGATTTACAAGCTGTCACCTACCTAGGTGGCTTTTAAATATCCCAACGAGTCAGTTCAGAAGAATCAAGAGGAACTGTACTGTAAATGAGGAATTTGAAGAAGAGGCAAAATTGATGAATGCACAATTCATAGAAAAGGAATATCCGAAAAGTGTATTAGAGAAATCACTTAATAAAGTCAGACAAATGGAAAGTGATGACTTCTTCAAATCTAAAACAAAAAAACTAGAACAGGATGATAACATGAGACTGATATTACCTAAAAAACACTGGGTCCTTCTTACTAAAGACAAAATAATAGGCCCATTTTTACCAGATAATCCAGTCATCACATACACGAAAGCCCCTAATCTGAGCATTAAAGGGAACCTGTCGTCTTCGAAACACCCCCTGAACTAGAGTTAGCGGTGTATAGTGTAAGTGGTGCTGAATCCGAATATGTAAGTTTTATCTTCATACTAACTTCCATTCTGACGCTGTGCTCCCACAAACCAGCAGTAAAATGCACTCACTGGACTCCAGTGCTCAGTCACATAATGGAGAGGACTCAAGGAAGAGTCCAGTGAGTGAATTTTACTGCAGGTTTATGGGAGCACAGCGTCAGAATGGAAGTGAGTATGAAGATAAAACTTACATATTTGGATTCAGCATCACTTACACTATACACCGCTTACTCTAGTTCAGGGGGTGTTTCAGAGCTGACAGGTTCTCTTTAAAGTTGCACCCACAGTGAAAAATACAAAATCCAATACCAAACAAACATGGTTAAACATGAAAGGGTTCTACAGATGTGGAACCTGCAACAATTGCAAAGTCACCAAATTCCCTAGAAAAATTATGGAGGTCACATCCACAAGAAATTCACACCGACATATCATAAATGATTGCCTAACTTGTAACTCTACCGATGTAATTTACATTCTCCAATGTTCATGTGATAAAGAGTATATTGGTAGAACCAAGAGACCCTTGAAAAAACAAATAGCGGAACATATCAATAATATCCGAAAGGGCTACGACTTACATACTGTGTCGAAACACTTTAAGGAATTTCACAATCAAAACCCAAACTGTCTTACTGTCACGCTCGGGTGTGGGGGGAAAAGCCACACCGAGCGTATGAGGGATGGGAACAGACAAAACCAGGGAACTGGTCACCTCCTGCAGGGGACCCTAAGACTAGGCCCTAGCTGGCTACCAGTATGAACTAACCCGGGTGGTAGGAAAGCTCATACACAGGAACCTAATCTGAGTAAACCCTAGAACACCCTGCAGTCTAATGACACAAGAGAGTAACCCGTTCCTCCAAGCGTAAGGAGGAACAGGAGACTCAAACAGGAATAACCAAAGGAAGGGAAAACACTTAACTTTAAGTAGAATTCAGCAACAGGATCTCAGCCGAGATCCACACCACTCTCAACAGGTATGTAGCAGATATAAACCGCAAGGGATACTGGGAGAGGAAGAGGTAAGTAGGAGACAGCTAATTGCCCAGCGGCAACAGCTGAGGGAAAGGGGTGTGGAGAACAGCACCCAAACCACAGGGAATAGCCTGTCAAACCTGTCACTTAGAAAGCCGCGCAGAACGTCTGATTCCAGACGCAAGACCACTCGTGACACTTACCTTTGCAGCCTTGGAAACAGTCTCCAAACCATGGAGAGGTGGCAATCATACCTGTAATATGTCTAGACTGGAGTCTAGGAGGATCTTTGAATTCGACACCATGACTCCAGGCTGTTTAAATGCAGAACTGGAGATCTTTGGGTTTCTGTAGACCATGGGATGAGTGCCCTTAGGGGACGGGACATCGAGGTCAGGCTGTTTTCCCAGCACCTTGATCTCCCCTCCTCAGGAGGCCTCCATTCCCTATCTCCAATCAAATCTACAAAGCAAAAAGAAAAATAATAAACAAAAACACATAAAAAGAAAAACAAACAAACATATATATTATATGGATACATTTGATGTAAAACCTGATACTTACCTGAGATCCAATAGATTCCTTGTAAGGTACCATAGAAAACAATAGAAAAAATTTACAAGAATGAATATTTATATATATATATTTAATCTACAATGATGGCAAATGGTGATCCTGATCTATGAACTATTAACCATTTAGTATCTACTCAATTATTAATCATCAAATATCTATTCAGGTACTTACTTATTTATTATATATTATCCATATACCTTGATATGAATTTATACACTAATTTATATATTCATCTATTTATGTATTTATAATGCTATCCTAAATTTATATCCACATTTCTTTTATTTTTCATTTGATTTTATGTATTTTTATATTCTTGTATTTTTCTTGTATCAAACATACAACACCTTTTTAATATGACTGTTTATTGTTTAATATACAGTTTACTCCAATATGTAGTACACTCAGTACTGAATACCTGTAAAGTCCAATCCAGGACTTATATATTGCCAGTTACTACTCTTTTCAATTGACTAATTACAAACGACTCCCCCAAACTAGGAGGAGTAGGAGTATATATAGGTGCCAGAATACCATATGGGTCTATAGACCACTGATGAAGGGACAGAGAGGCAGTCCCGAAACGCGTTTGGATTTTTGTTGTTTGAAGGTCATATTCTATTGACCTTCAATGACGGCACGTACTATAGTGTTAAACCTCAGGATATACTCCTAGGAGAAAGAATATCTGCAGATACATCCCCATTGAGAAGCGCTGACCAGGACTAAAGATTGCTTCTCAGCGCTTCCCAGCACACAAGCGCAGAGCGTACTGGAGGCGGGAAAACGGACTTTCGAAAAGCGGGAACCCACGTGGGACACCGCACTTTACAAGCTGCATCACACAAGCCGCGCGGGAGGAAGCGCACGCTGACCACACTGCAGCAAGCCTCCGCAACACCGGGTCCATTGAAGGGAGTAACGTACTAAAAATACTAAAAATCACCTAACTAAAAGAGGTTTTTTTCTTCCCCCAAGATCCAAATGGTAAACAGTGCAGCAATATACTGAACCTATTGCAACTAATATAGTGAACTTATTATGCACAATCAGGGGAGCACCCAGGAATTTTTTCTAGGGGGGGTCCGAAAAGGAAAAGGGGGTGTGGCATCTTGTGGGCAGGGCTATTTTTGTGACACGCCCATATATCAAACATACTACTGTAAGAGCAAAGTGTGGCGCGCGCAGCGCGCCGAAAATAGGCCCCGCCCATTATTATAAGCCCCTCCCATATCTAATAGGCCACTCCCAACATACACTACAGCTGAAATATGGTTGAGGCCCAGTTCTATACATCATATGGAGAGGGGAGGACGTGTCCTGGCTGCACTGCCTGCTTCACATTATACAATATGCAACAGCAGGCTACACACAGCCAGGAAGATCCTCCACTCTCCTCCCTCCCCAGATCCTGCTCCAGGCCTGAGCGTCCCCCCCCCACCATCTGCCACCTGCCTGTGCCCTTCTGACCCCCTTTGGTCATCCTCACCCAGCTCTGAATCCTCCTTCTGTAAATGGCAGAGGGAGGAGCCGGAGCATCTCCTCTCCTACACAGCGCCCCACATACCTCTTACATCCAGTGGTGTCACCTTTGTTGTAGACGTTCTCTTTCCTCATCTTCTCCATTCGGACCAGACCGCCATGAAGATTTTTCAGCCATCTCTCGTCTCTGCAGAGATACAAACAGACATTAGTTTCCCACATTTCTATCATCTTTACATCTTCTGAACACCTCATCCTGCCACCCCCAATACTGTGCCCGCTGTGCTCCCCCAATACTATACTGCAGAAACTGTCCCCTGAAATTACTACTACCACACAGATAGTGCCCCCTACAACAGTTATTGGCACACAGTGCTCTAAAAAATAACTGCACCTACACTAATGATATTATGCCAGGGTGCCCCCCAAAAGTAACAGTGCTCCCCAAAATCCCACCAATAGAAATAATTATCTGCTAGACCACACTTAGTAGTAATGATGTCCCCATACTAGACATCATGTTCCCCATAGCCCCCCAGTAGTAGTAAAGCTCACAATAATACCACAGCTTAGTGCCCGCAGTTGAGCTAATGTCCCCATAATGTATACCAGTATAAAATACCCCTATATAGTGCCCCAGTAAATGCCCTCATAGTGCTCCTCTCCCCCATAGTGTTCCCCATAATATGCCCCTTCTTACTGCCCTTCACATCCCTTATAGTGCTCCTCTCCCCCATAACGTGCCAGTAAAAATTGCCCACTTAGTGCCAGATGCCATAGTGCCCCCTATAATTTACCAGTAAATAATGCCCCTTTAGAGCCACCAGATGCCCCCATAGTGCCTGCAAATGATGCCCCTATAGTGCTGCTCTGCCCTATAGTACCTCCCATAATGTGACAGAAAAAAATTACCCCTTAGTGCCAGATGCCATAGTGCCCCCCATGTGGCAGTAAAAAAGTGACTCTTTAGAGCCACCAGATGCCCCCAAATGAGGCCCCTATAGTGCCACCACATGCCCCATAGTGCCAATCTCCTCTATCGTGCCCCCTATAATGTGCCAGTAAACAAAATGCCCCTTTAGAGCCACCAGATGCCCCCATAGTGCCCCCAAATTATGCCAATATAGTGCCAAATGCCAGTAAAGAAATGGCACAGTACAGGGCAGGGGGCACGGTACAGGACAGGGAGGCAAAGTACAGGGCAGAAAGCATGGTACAGGGCAGGAGGCATAGTACAGGGCAGGGGGCACGGTAGAGGACAGGGAGGCACGGTACAGGCCAGGGGGGCACGGTACAGGCCAGGGGGGCACGGTACAGGCCAGGGGGCACGGTGCAGGCCAGGGGGGCATGGTGCAGGCCAGGGGGGCACGGTGCAGGGCAGGAGGGCACGGTACAGGGCAGGAGGGCACGGTACAGGGCAGGAGGGCACGGTACAGGGCAGGGGGCAAGGTACAGGGCAGGAAGCACGGTACAGGGCAGGAGGCACGGTACAGGGCAGGAGGCACGTTACAGGGCAGGGGGCAAGGTACAGGCCAGGGGGGCACGGTACAGGCCAGGGGGGCACGGTACAGGCCAGGGGGGGCACGGTACAGGCCAGGGGGGCACGGTACAGGCCAGGGGGGCACGGTACAGGGCAGGAGGGCACGGTACAGGGCAGGGGGCACGGTACAGGGCAGAAAGCATGGTACAGGGCAGGGGGCAAGGTACAGGGCAGGGGGCAAGGTACAGGGCAGGAAGCACGGTACAGGGAAGGAGGCACGTTACAGGACAGGGGGCACGATACAGGGCAAAAAGCATGGTACAGGGCAGGGGGCAAGGTAAAGGGCAGGGGGCAAGGTAAAGGGCAGGAAGCACGGTACAGGGCAGGAGGCACGTTACAGGGAAGGAGGCACGTTACAGGGCGGGGGCAAGGTACAGGGCAGAAAGCATGGTACAGGGCAGGGGGCAAGGTACAGGGCAGGAGGCACGTTACAGGGCAGGGGGCAAGGTACAGGGCAGAAAGCATGGTACAGGGAAGGAGGCACGTTACAGGGCAGGGGGCAAGGTACAGGGCAGAAAGCATGGTACAGGGCAGGGGGCAAGGTACAGGGCAGGAAGCACGGTACAGGGCAGGAGGCACGTTACAGCGAAGGAGGCACGTTACAGGGCAGGGGGCACGGTACAGGGCAGGGGGCACGGTACAGGGAAGGAGGCACGTTACAGGGAAGGAGGCACGTTACAGGGCAGGGGGCAAGGTACAGGGCAGAAAGCATGGTACAGGGCAGGGGGCAAGGTACAGGGCAGGAGGCACGTTACAGGGCAGGGGGCAAGGTACAGGGCAGAAAGCATGGTACAGGGAAGGAGGCACGTTACAGGGCAGGGGGCAAGGTACAGGGCAGAAAGCATGGTACAGGGCAGGGGGCAAGGTACAGGGCAGGGGGCAAGGTACAGGGCAGGAAGCACGGTACAGGGCAGGAGGCACGTTACAGCGAAGGAGGCACGTTACAGGGCAGGGGGCACAGTACAGGGCAGGGGGCACGGTACAGGGAAGGAGGCATGTTACAGGGAAGGAGGCACGTTACAGGGAAGGAGGCACGTTACAGGGAAGGAGGCACGTTACAGGGCAGGGGGCACGGTACAGGGCAGGGGGCACGGTACAGGGCAGGGGGCACGGTACAGGCCAGGGGGGGCACGGTACAGACCAGGGGGGCACGGTACAGGCCAGGGGGGCACGGTACAGGCCAGGGGGGCACGGTACAGGCCAGGGGGCAAGGTACAGGCCAGGGGAGCACGTTACAGGGCAGGGGGCACGGTACAGGGCAGGGGGCACGGTACAGGGCAGGGGGGCACGGTACAGGCCAGGGGGGCACAGGGGGCACGGTACAGGGCAGGGGGGGCACAATACAGGGCAGGGGGGGCACAATACAGGGCAGGGGGGCACAATACAGGGCAGGGGGGCACAATACAGGGCAGGCAGGGCACAATACAGGGCAGGGGGGCACAATACAGGGCAGGGAGGGCACAATACAGGGCAGGGGGGGCACAATACAGGGCAGGGGGGGCACAATACAGGGCAGGGAGGGCACAATACAAGGCAGGGGGGGGGGGCACAGACTGAGTGAGACTTACCATTTTTTCTTGCTCCAGTAGGAGGTCGGTTGGCCGGCTGGATGGCTGTGCTGGGCCGGCTGGAGCGAGGTGTGATGGCGGGACCGGGGAAGGACTGGCAGAGTCACATGGGCTCTGCAGCCGGGCTCTCTGCTTGAAATCATTGGTGGAGAAGCAGCTTCCGCCCTCTGCTTCTCCACCAATGAGATAGAAGATTGTAGCAGCGCAGAGGAGAGGTAGGAGAAAAACCTCTCTCCCCTCTCCTCCATAGCGCTGCCGCCTGCCGCCGCCCGCAGTAAGGATCAGGGCCGCGCCGCCTGTGGCGATTGCGGTGCGGCCCTGAAGCATTAAAAAAAAAAATTTCTTTATCGTTCTAGGGGGGGTCCAGACCCGCTGGACCCCCCCTGTGGGTGCGCCCCTGTGCACAATACAACAAGTAGAACACTATTGTATGTTCATTTCTCATTACCAACTACGTTTAAAGAACTTTTCAAGTCATTGGCTGAAATACACTGAACTTTAAACAGTGTTCTATTGTTGCATCATAATTGATTATGGGAACCTATTGGGACACTCATAAGAATTGCTGAATCTGTTATGTTTACAGTATTATAATCGTACTACAATATCACTGTATATATATTGGGGACTAAATATGTGACCCTCTGTCCACATTGGGTCACATATTTCTCTATTATCATTTCTTAACCATTGTTTTTTAATATTTCTATACCTAATGTTTTATTCAATTGGATGATTTATTCTTTGATTGTTACCTTCATTGATTACCAGCGCTGGTATATGTACTCTCTTAATACGGTGTTTAATTTCACTTTTAATAAATAGTTTTTAGTACATCCAGAGGAGGAGTGTGCCCATCACATTTCATTTTTATAACACTTTTTCTATACACGGCTAAGGGTAAGCCTAGTGATCCGGAGCACCTCCATTCCATTTACTGCAAGTCGGTGAGCCACTATATAACCTTGTGTTTTCTAATTACATATTCAATCATGCCTGGACAGCCTGCAGCTATCAGGACATGGTGGGAGTTGTAGTCTTGCAACAGCTGGAGAGCTGCAGGTTTGGGCATCCCTGCAGTATAGGATTCAATTTAAACTGCCCATACTTACCACAAAGCTCTCCACATTGCTGCACCTCCTCACATATCCTCCCTCATTCCTGTCTACCACCCTGTCCATGCTCTACGCTCTGTAAATTATTTTCAACTCCAGTAGCATCTACAGTAACATCACTCCCGTCTCCAAAACTTCTCTCACGCTGCATTATTTGTCTAGAATGCCCTACCCCAAGCAATTTGGTTAATTCATAACATCCACTGTTTTTAGGCCCTTCACCTCAGCCCCCCACCCCCTAATACTCAGCATCATTCTTCTGAACCTAATCCATCATCAGATATCCACACCCGGTACACTCAGACAGTCTCATATCTATTGGACCATTGTACAAATCAAGTACTTGTTACCTTCTGTGCCACCTCTATCTCCTCATAGATTGTAAGCTCTCATGAGCAGGGCCCTCAATCCTCTTGTTTTAATTGTTGACCTGTCTGTTGCTAGGTTATTTATGACTGTTTGTACATGAATCCCCTGATTGTCCTGTGCAGCGGAATATTTTGGAGATATATAAGGATTTATAAAAATAGTGGTTAACCCCTCTAGCACTATAGAGTCACAGAGGGTGCACTATTTTTATTGAGTTAGTCTCCAGGTGGGGGGTATGGCTATCACTATATAAAGATTATTATTATAATCATTTCCACAGCCCCCAAAATGTCACCAAGAAAATATGAAAAAAAATAAGTTTTAAGAAAAATAAGCAGATCTCTAGACAGATAAAGCTAGTCCTTACATATAAAAGCCAGTAATGGATGCCGGGAGCTGTAACCCACTTTCTATGAGGACAGGAGCTTTTTCAGGGTCATGTATAAGTACACTGTGGGATAAATTTACCAAAACTGGTGTAAAGGAAAACTGGCTTGCAACCAATCAGATTCCATCTTTCATTTTTAGAGCTTCTTTGGAAAGAGGAATCTGATTGGTTGCTATGGGCAACTAAGACAATTTTCCTTTACACTGGTTTTGGTAAATCTCCAGTGTACGAGAAAAATAAAATAGAGCTGTCTCACTTGACATCCAAAGGATCAGCAGAAAATGAAAAACCGCCAAAACTGCCAATACAGTGAAATAGCTGTATTGCTTGGATGGACCTGAGTCTGAGGCATTGGATGTTCAGTCTAGTTTTCGACCATTGTAAGTTGAAGATATGGTACCCTGAGGCCATTGCATCTTGAGGGAGCACTGTACTGCTTCCCACTCCATGGACATATGATTGCTGTTATCAATGTATTAATATAAAAGTCACGTTTTATGATACCAGGAGTGCTAATAAAATCCTCACCTGCTGGATTAAAGACGACCACATTCACTATTATCATTGGTGGCAGCACAACCTTCATGCCACCATGTAACTGTAGCCTAAATGCCAGGCACCACGACAATGCAGCCAGTGTCTGACAAGTACAGAATGCTGCCAATTGTCTCTAGGCACATTGTAAATTATCTCACAGCTTTACTGACAGTGTAGTTTCTAAACCTAGGATAACTGGTCACTGAATTTACAGGCACTGTGTCCTACCCAAAAGCTTATTTCATACACTTGTACCACACAGGGCCTTCACGACCGTTACCATGACAACTGCTACACCCAGCAGCTACAAGCAGCACAACACAGCTATCCTAGGAACAAACGGTCTACAACGTATTCCTATTGGTTGGATTCCTTCCGTCAGTCACGTCTTTGGACGTATTCCATCCTGTGTGTTTGCAGTAGGGAAATAAAGCTCAGTCATTGGACGCCCATATCCGCAGCCGATAATCATCCTTCTCGGCTATTGGTCGATATTTCTGTCGCTCAAAGTAGCAAAGTGAGCTTGACGCATGCGCGTAGTGAGAGGCTAAAGTGCTGGTCCTAGGAATTGGCAGCTCCCGGGCAAGGTGTCTGTGGGAGCCGTGCTGAACGGGGAGTGTCCCGGGATCATCGCAAGGATGCCGGTAATGAGCGGATAGGGGGTGTGAATGGCAGATCTTGCTTTGTGTACATGAGGTGACAAAGCCAGAGACAGATCGCCCATTCATATACAAGGCCTCCTCCTTCTAGGGGAGTGATGATGACACATCCCATGCTGCTCCTGTACACACAGGGGGTTGTGCTGCCCATACCTGGTCCTGGCAGAGTGCCAAGGGTACATGGCAGGGTGATGTAATGCGTACACTGTGACAGCACAGTGGAGTGCCACACTGCATGACATTACAGCGCCATCTCTACCAGTGGCGCTACCCTCTCTGCTGTACCACTATATGATTGATTTATTCTTAAAGGAAATTCTCTTTTATCCACAGATCAACAAAGCAGATAAACCGGAGTCTAGCGACAACGTAAAAGTTGTGGTGCGATGTCGCCCTCTAAACGAGCGAGAAAAGGTGATGGGTAACAAGATGGCCGTCAGCGTGGATGAAATCCGAGGAACTATTGCAGTCCACAAGGTGGACTCTATGAACGAGCCCCCAAAGACGTTCACGTTTGACACGGTTTTTGGGACGGACAGTAATCAGCTGGATGTCTACAATCTAACGGCTCGACCTATAGTAGATTCTGTGCTGGAGGGCTACAATGGTACGTAGCGATGGAGGGTTAGTTTATACTCTTTTTGTACACGGCCGCTCTTTGTGAGTGCTTCCTTGTCATGGTCATACCGTACATCACTTTTTATTCTTTCAGAGTTAGGTCCTGTGATGGTGGCTGTGTCTCCTTCTACTTATGGATCTTGCTTCTCATCTGGAAGATGCAGCCTCAAAGCCATCTGGGCAGCAGTCCCGCTATTGCTGCTCTCGTTTTCTAAAATGGTTTATCCCTAAAAAAGTATCACCTATTCATAAATAGCTTATGTCAGGGGTCCAACACCTGGACCCCCAGTATTCCTGACAATGAGTGGTCCCCTCTGTGCATGTAGTGGTAGTACACATGTGGTCTCCCTATCCATTCACTTCTATGGGGCTGATGTAGAGCGTGCTCTCTCAGTCCAATGGAAGTGAATGAAGCGGTGGATTGCCATATGCACTACCTCTCCAGGGGACCCCTCATTTTCCTGGTTGATAGGGGTCCCAGCGGTTAGAACCCAACGCAATCTGACATTTACAAGATAGGATACGGATACTTTTTTGGCGTTATGTCCAACCATAGTGAGTCTGTTCCAGGTGCCATGTGAGTCCTCATGGTGGATTTCGTTAGCTAGGTGTAATTAGTGCAAAGCGATAGGAGTCAGGAGACAAAAACTAATCATTGTGCCAAAGCCTGATAGTTTTAGTATTATTGGGGATCCAATGGGCGCTGTGTCCCCTTCATTGTTTACCAGGCACAGCACCATTGTTTTAGTCCTGGTTGTCCCTGGTATTGCAGTTCCCTCCCATTCACTGGATAGAGACTGAGCTGCACTACCAGACACAACCACTACCAAATGTATGGCGCTGTGCTTCAAAGCAATGATGGGGCCTTCATTCAGCTGAGTGACAAAGGTGACAGGAGTTGGACCCCTCCGTCTTATAGTGATGCTCTGTACTATATTGTACTTGCTTATATGACAGCAAAATGAAAAAGTTCTGCAACACATTTTAGTTATAATCTGAGGTGACTTGGTTCAGGTGAAAGTACAGTTCAGTCAGGGATGCACATACAAAGTCAGTTGACTACATGAGTGACCATGTGACTGTGACATAGTCTGCCGGACATTGGTGCACAGGTATCTTCCTTTTAAAGGGAGTCTGTCACCTCATTTTCACCTATATAACTAACAGCACTGCCCCACAGAAGATTGCAAAGACATCCCAGACATACCTGTGTGCACTGTGTCTGTATTCCATGTCCAGGAAAAGCACTTTTATTCTGCTGGAAAACACCCCAGCTGAAAGTGAAACTAGAAACAGCTTTCTCTCCCGACTTGATTTCTAACAGCTATATCTTCTGATATACTGGATATAATGCTGAGATTTGAGATCATTTGAAAACTTGGAATGCCAACTTTCAAGGTAGATCAGAACCATTTTTCTATCTGCTACCAATCCCAAGATATGAGCAGCTAAAGCTGCCCTCCCCTCTTCAGTCTGGTTTGCTTTGAGCACTTGCAGCAGCAGAGCAGGGCACTTAGGAGCTGTTTTCCTGCAGAATAAAAGTGCTTTTCCTGGACATATAATACAGACACAAAGTGCACACAGGTATGTCTGGGATGTGTTTGCAATTTTATGTGGGGCAGTGCTGTTAGTAATATTAGGGAAAAACAGGTGAAAGACCCCCTTTAAATATCTTCATGTTGAGGCATGTATAGGTAAATGTTCTCCTCGGATTTACAATACTCATGCACCAGAGAATGGTGACCAGTGCGACTGTTCTACTGGAAATTTCTGTCAGCTACCTGCAGCAAATTTTCAGACCACGAACTATTCGTTACTACAGCTATAACCGTGTACCTGACATCAAATCTATTTGCCCTCCCATGGCAGCTCTGACATATGCCGATAATGGGGAACCGTGGAGAGTCTGCCAGTTGCTGTCTGGATTCCAGCTGACAACTGGGCTCTGATAGGTGGCCATGTGTTGTCAGCTCTTGCCATTAATCAGGGATACAGTACTTTAAGTGCCCATACACATGTGTAACTGCCCGATACATATATGTCTATGGGAAGGCTTGGTCATGTTGATTTTCATTACCTAATTCTTTTGTTCTCGAGAGAAGTGTCTGGCAGCAGCTTTGTCCTGGAAGAATAGCCAACAGCCAATGAATGGTCTTGGTCACCTTCACTGTATGGGCTTTGTCCATTTCCAGACTACAGTACTTCCCTCATGAGCTATGTTCTTGAGATATCATAATGTAGACCATAGTTCATAGTTCTGGAGTCCAGAGCCTTCTTCCTGCAGCTGTCTCTTCTACAGTAGCTGGACATCAATGTGGCCATTGTATATGCTGAGCTTCATTATCAGTGTGCATAATGTGTGTGAGCTGCTGAGATCAGATTGTGGATGTGACACTTTTGTGGTCATGCCCGGCCAAGACACAGTCATTTTCTTTGTTTCCATCATCTTAGCTGAAGTACAATTCAGGACAGAATTCTCTTATTTTCGAAAGTTTTCCTGGTAAATTACTGGCAGTCTGTAGGATAGTAGTAGAGTCTGTGTAGGAAATGCCTATAGAATGCATCCTAATATGTTCTCATTGGTTCATCAATAACTTTTAGATTATGGGATGTCATTATACTGTGTATGCTGCCATCTATCTTGTAACTCTTCTTACTTTTCTTCTCTTCTAGGTACTATATTTGCCTATGGGCAGACTGGTACAGGCAAAACATTTACAATGGAGGGTGTGCGAGCTGTTCCCGAGCTCAGAGGGATCATTCCTAATTCGTTTGCGCACATATTTGGACATATTGCAAAAGCGGAAGGAGATACACGGTGAGATTCACCACAGAATGTTAGCATTATATGAATGGTCCAGACATGGCCAGACATGTGTTGTAACCCTACACCCCACATATATCTAACTACCCTCTACTGTACTGTGCACATAACCTTAGGCATCGAGCAGAATAGTTTAAGGGTTATATCCTTTTGGGCCATACATATATCTTGTGTTTTTTCCACCCCAGCATTGTACAGTAAAGTGGACAAGAGTCAAACAGATCTCCTCTACATGCATGAAAAATCTGTGAAGAAATTGATATGCAGTGTGGATTTTACCCACTCAGGTTTAGATAAGAGGATATAAGAAATATAAGAAAAAAATATTTAATGAAAACTTCCCTAAGGGTCTAAGGAGGTGGAGGGCTTAATATCAGTATGTTTGTGGTTGTCTATGGTAGAATAGGGATTAACGTAATGTTTCCTGTTGGCCTAGTGTAAATGGAGGCTGATACCTGGTGGTCTACACACTTCTCTAGGATCCAGAGATGTATTCTGTCAGAAAGTTGAGCATGTTTTGGTTTAGCCTCCTCACCTGTCTGGCAATGATCATATGGATCAGTGCTGGGCAGAAGCAGAGTGGACTGTGCGTCCCAGTTCTCTCCATGATAAGACACTGAACATGATGTGTACATCAAATTTAGCTTCCCCTTCACCTCTATACTGATCATACAGATCAATGCCAGGCAGAGGGAGAGAGAGGACTCTGCGGCTATGAAGACACACTGTTTTGTCTGTGATCGAAGCAAACTCGGTGCACACCGAGTCCTATCGTTAAATGAAGCACTGAGAGGGTCTAGGCCTCTTGTTTGTGGACTATATTATGCAGGGACACTTTTGCCAAATTATTCCTTGTTAAAAATGCGTTTTATAGTCTGAAACATAAAGTACATGACGTTTTCTTCTACATTCCCATTAAAATTTAACATCCGGCTTCTGCTGCATTCCAGCGCATGGCGGGACATGCTTCGCAGTTATACTGTCACTTGATACTCGTGTTGCATTTTCTTTAACTGGGTGATTTATTTTCTAGGTTTCTCGTAAGAGTATCTTACTTGGAAATTTATAATGAGGAAGTACGGGATTTACTCGGGAAGGACCAAACACAAAGGCTGGAGGTAAAGATACTATAAAAATACTGAGAAATGTTACTTTAATGACGGTATCTGTTCCTATTTTATATTGTGCCTGTGCTCATAAAATGGTATCAGTTTAGGCTCGGCAAAGCTTGCTATACACAGCACCGTACTGATTAAAGGTGTATTTACATTACCTTTTATTTGTGCATTTTTGGCACGTTTCTGATTTAAAAAAAAGATGTTGCAACCAAAATGCTTAATCCCCATATACCCAATCAACACCAACAAATTCCCACACGTCATATAAAAATCTATATCTCTATTGAAAATTCATCCACAAAATACATAATAGAACATAAAAAGACACAGTCACAAAAGGACCCACATAACCATAACCGCAAGCACCCCAATGTACAATTCCACATACATATTGCAGTCATCATATGTTTTGGCATATGATTACAGAGCCCATCATAGTATTACATACAGTACAGACCAAAAGTTTGGACACACCTTCTCATTCAAATAGTTTTCTGTATTTTCATGACTATGAAAATTGTAGATTCACGCTGAAGGCATCAAAACTATGGATTAACACATGTGAAATTATATACTTAACAAAACAGTGTGAAACAACTGAAAATATGTCTTATATTCTAGGTTCTTCAAAGTAGCCACCTTTTGCTTTGATTACTGCTTTGCACACTCTTGGCATTCTCTTGATGAGCTTCAAGAGGTAGTCACCTGAAATGGTTTTCACTTCACAGGTGTGCCCTGTCAGGTTTAATAAGTGGGATTTCTTGCCTTATAAATGGGGTTGGGACCATGAGTTGTGTTGGACAGAAGTCAGGTGGATACACAGCTGATAGTCCTACTGAATAGACTGTTAGAATTTGTATTATGGCAAGAAAAAAGCAGCTAAGTAAAGAAAAACAAGTGGCCATCATTACTTTAAGAAATGAAGGTCAGGCAGTCCGAAAAATTGGGAAAACTTTGAAAGTGTCCCCAAGCGCAGTCGCAAAAACCATCAAGCGCTACAAAGAAACTGGCTCACATGAGGACCGCCCCAGGAAAGGAAGACCAAGAGTCACCTCTGCTGCGGAGAATAAGTTCATCCGAGTCACCCGCCTCAGAAATCGCAGGTTAACAGCAGCTCAGATCAGAGACCAGGTCAATGTCACACAGAGTTCTAGCAGCAGACACATCTCTACAACAACTGTTAAGAGGAGACTGTGTGCAGCAGGCCTTCATGGTAAAATAGCTGCTAGGAAACCACTGCTAAGGACAGGCAACAAGCAGAAGAGACTTGTTTGGGCTAAAGAACACAATGAATGGACATTAGACCAGTGAAAATCTGTGTTTTGGTCTATGGGTCCAAATTTGAGATCTTTGGTTCCAACCACTGTGTCTTTGTGCGACGCAGAAAAGGTGAACGCATGGACTCTACATGCCTGGTTCCCACCGTGAAGCATGGAAGAGGAGGTGTGATGGTGTGGGGGTGCTTTGCTGGTGACACTGTTGGGGATTTATTCAAAATTGAAGGCATACTGAACCAGCATGGCTACCACAGCATCTTGCAGTGGCATTCCATCTGGTTTGCGTTTAGTTGTACCATCATTTATTTATCAACAGGACAATGACCCCAAACACACCTCCAGGCTGTGTAAGGGCTATTTGACCAAGAAGGAGAGTGATGGGGTGCTACACCAGATGACCTGGCCTCCACAGTCACCAGACCTGAACCCAATCGAGATGGTTTGGGGTGAGCTGGACCGCAGAGTGAAGGCAAAAGGGCCAACAAGTGCTAAGCATCTCTGGGAACTCCTTCAAGACTGTTGGAATACCATTTCAGGTGACTACCTCTTGAAACTCATCAAGAGAATGCCAAAAGTGTGCAAAGCAGTAATCAAAGCAAAAGGTGGCTACTGTGACGAACCTAGAATATAAGACATATTTTCAGTTGTTTCACACTTTTTTGTTAAGTATATATTTCCACATGTGTTAATTCATAGTTTTGATGCCTTCAGTGTGAATCTACAATTTTCATACTCATGAAAATACAGAAAACTCTTTGAATGAGAAGGTGTGTCCAAACTTTTGGTCTGTACTGTATATCATACAATCCAGGTATGTAAGTATTCAATAATACAAGAAATAATACAATAAATATATGCCAGATAAAGTGGAAAGGCATCGGGAGTTCCTTGACTTTCTTGTATTATTGAATACTTACATGCCAGGATTGTATGATGTATGTAATACTATGATGCGCTCTGTAATCATACTCCAAAACATATGACGACTGCAATATATATGTGGAATTGTACATTGGGGTGCTTGCGGTTATGGTTATGTGGGTCCTTTTGTGACTGTGTCTTTTTATGTTCTATTATGTATTTTGTGGATGAATTTTCAATAGAGATATAGATTTTTATATGATATGTGGGAATTTGTTGGTGTTGATTGGAGTCCTTCTCACACTAATTAATACGTTTCAATTGAATAGGTGTTATAATATCCCTATATACCCGTAAAATTATGAATCAAATTATCTTTACCTAGGAAATGATCTTCTCTAAATTATCCCGTTTACAAAATGAGTAGCCCTAGATTGGGTGGGCACATAGTGGTGGTGCACTGCTCAGTGTACTTATTGGCTGTGCAGTTTCTTTAACAATTCACCTGTAAAGGTGGTATGCTTTATAACTGTAGTAATACATGTGTAGTGTTCAGCTCTAGGGTATATGGACAAGAGTTGTTCTGATGGGACATCCCTTCAAGGGGTTCTCCAGGAATTAAGAAAATGAAGACACTTAAAGGGATTCTGTCAGCAGGATATTGGGTATAGAGATAATTACATCTCTATACCGGCCTTACTGCTGTGATTGTAAAGATGTAAGTGTAATTGTTATTTGGGCAGTAGTTTACATAAAAAAGCGTTTTTATTAACGTGAAATACCTGGATAAGGAGCCCAAGGGGAGGTCCTGCGAGCCGTTGGAGCCCGGGCACGCCACAGATTTCGGAGCCCAGCACCGCCCTCCAGCTAATTATGCACGCCCCTTCAGCTCTGTCTTCTCCCCCGGCTGCGGCGCATCTTGCGCATGCGCCATGCATACAAGAGTCTGTGCCGCAGCCGGAGGAGAAGACAGCGCTGAAGGCGCGTGCATAATTAGCTGGAGTGCGGTGCTGGGCTCCGAAATCTGCGGCGTGCCCGGGCTCCAACGGCTCGCAGGACCTCCCCTTGGGCTCCTTATCCAGGTATTTCACATGTTAATAAAAACGCTTTTTTATGTAAACTACTGCCCTAATAACAATTACACTTACATCTTTACAATCACAGCTGTAAGGCCGGTATAGAGATGTAATTATCTCTATACCCAATATCCTGCTGACAGAATCCCTTTAAAGGTGTTTTCCGTGTTTTTAATACTAATGACCTATCCTCTGGATAGGTCATCAGTATCTGATCAGTGGGGTCCAACACCAAGGACTAGTGTTGAGCGAATCGAACTTTGATCATAGATGCAAAGTCGAATAGTTCAAGCACTTCGTCTTAATGCTGTTTGGAGACCTGTTTCCGTACAGCAATAAAATGTATTGCCTCTGTGAAGGCTAAATTAATTTCACCCGAAGACGCTTGAGACTTCAGTGAATTAATTCGGTATTCATTTCTGCGCCTTTAAAAACATTTTAAAATAGCAATCCAAAGTTGGGTTTGGTTCCGAGGTTCCACCCGATACCAAACCTGACTCCAGATTCCGAACTTTACATTTTTTTTTTAAAGATGTAGAAATCAATACTGAATTCATTCACAGAAGTCTTGCATGACTTTGGGTAAATTAATTTTGCCTCCACGGAGGCAATACATTTTATCGCTCTTCTGCGACAGGTCTCCGTACAGCATTAAAACAAAGTATATGAATGAATTGAATGAATTGTCATGTTCATCCGTCACGTGGCATAGTCGCCATACAAAGCACAGCCACTATAGAATGTACAGCGCTGTGTTTGGTGAGCTGCGAGAAGGCCACAGTGCTCACAGGAGTGCCGGTACCTTCTCAAACAGTTGATTGGCAGGGGTCTCGGGTGTCGGATACTGATGACCTATTGAGAGGATAGGTCATCAGTATAACAATCCTGGAAAACCCTTTTAAATATTACTTTATTATAAATATATTCCCAAATACCTTTCATTACTTAGAATGGCTTGTTTTGTCTGGGGAGCAATCATTAGGAGAAATAAAATACCCTCCGTCCGATTAGCACACACAAAACCTGTCCTAATCACACAGCAGGACAAGTTACTTCAGAACAGTTAGCCAATGAGCTGCCTCCCACTCCTCACTGCTCTGACTGTATCTGAATCTCTGTGGGAAAGAGACATGAAGTACAGATGGATAGGACAGACTGTGGCAATGGTGACTGCATACCAGTGCTGCTGCTCATTACTCACGTCTCCACCATCCTCCTCTCTGTACTTCATACATATTAGAACAGCCAGAATACAATAGGATACCTATTTTAGCACATATCAGTTTTCAAATTTAAAACAATTGTATAGCTAATCTAGAATTAAACTAAGAAAAAAAAAAGTCCCTTACAAAAGATGTTGTTGTTTTTGTTTTTTTCCAAGAAAAAAAAGTACAAACGTTATGTTGGCAGTCCAACACGTAAAGGGGGTTACACTTGGGTGGAGTTAGATTTTGTTCTGCTTGTTGTCCATGGGGTTAGGACCACATGGCACTAATCAGGACTGTGCTGTTTAGTTGGTCTGCATTGTTAATGGGAGCTCAGTATGATGATATCCTAAACATGCAGCACTCCTTAAAGGGGTTCTCCGGGAATGAAGAAAATGAAAATATTACTTCATTATAAATGTATTACCAAATACATTTCATTAGATATAATGGCTCGTTTTGTCTGGGGAGCAATCCTTACAGAAATAAAATGGCCGCCGTCCTATTAGTACACACAAAACCTGTCCGAATTACACAGGAGGACAAGTTAAAAAGCAGTGCCATATTCCTCTGTTACTTGTCAGGGATTATGATCCTGAATACAGTTTAATATGATCTTCAGATGAATCTCTGTGGGATTTCATGAGGAAACATGAAGTACAGAGAGGATAGTGGGGATGTGGTAATGAGCAGCAGCTCTTGTGTACAGTCACCATTATCACAGCTTCCTAGACAAAATGATCCATTAATACTAAATGTATTTGGGAACATATTTATACTATAGTAATATTTAAGTATTTTTCATTTTCTTAATTCCCGGAGAACCCCTTTAAAGGGGTTATGTCACTTCAGCAAATATAATTTATTATGTAGAGAAAGTTAATACAAGACACTTTCTAATATATCATTATCCATATTGCTTCCTTTGCTGGCTTTATTCATTTCTCCATCACATTATGCACTTCTCGTTTCCATGGTTATGACCACCCTGCAATCCATCAGTGGTGGTCGTGCTTGCATACTATAGATAAAAGCACCAGCTTATGTGCGCTCCCATGGTCCCGGCCACCAGAGAGACTGGCACTTTTTCCTATAGTTTGCAAGCACGACCACCACTGATAGATTGCAGGGTGGACATATCCATGGAAACGAGCAGTGTATGATGTGATGGAAAAATGAATCCAGCCAGCAAAGGAAGTAATATGGATAATAACGATACATTAGTAAGTGCCTTGTATTAACTTTCTGTACATGATAAATGGTATTTGCTGAAGTGAGACAAACCCTTTAAGGAGACAGCTTGATCTAGGAGCAGCAGATGCACGGTTAGAGCTCTCCTATAATACAAGCATAGCAGTATCCATTTTCCAGGCCTGAGAACATTGGTATATGGCTTTTTAAATAGGAACCACTTTGTCTTAGGTTAAAGAGCGACCTGATGTTGGAGTTTACATTAAGGACCTGTCGGGGTACGTTGTGAACAATGCTGATGATATGGATCGGATCATGACTCTGGGACACAAAAATCGTAAGTCATGCCTCTAAGATCTCGCTCATAGGAGTGTGTTGACACCTTTCTCAAAAAAAATAAAAAATACAGCTCCCAAATTTGTTAAGAGGTTATGGTTTGGGCAGTGTTATTTGATGAATAAAATAAAACTAATTTTCCTGTAATTTTTAGTATAAAATGCAGCCATGTGTGAACAGGTGTAAATGAATGAGCTCGTATAGAGAAACGTATTGCCACAAAGCCTGGAAAAAGCTATTTCCTACAGCAGGGGTCAAAAACCTCCATCACTCCAGTTATGAAACTACAACTCCCAGCATGCTCCATTGATTTCTATGGGACTTTTGAGAACAGCCAAGTAAGTGTGCATGCTGTGAGTTGTACTTTTACCACAGCTGGAGTGCTAATCCCTGTCCGAGAACAATTTAATTGCTGCCCCCTGAACTGTGCAGCTCTATGCAGGAGTCCATTTTGCCTTGGTTTGTTATACTGGCTTATGGTGATAGTCAGTGAGAGAAAATGTGTTTTCTGACTGACAGAAATCTTCTCCATCTGTCATAAGTATATTAGAAATTTCTCTCTATTCATTACTGTAATGATTACAAGTATCGTTATAGAAGCGCTCTGCAGGTTTTACGCTAAAGATCCGGTTTGGGCAGGAGGGAGATATAACATGGAGACTTTGGTATAAAGTAGAAGTGGCTTAGTTGCCCATAGCAACAAATCAGATTTCAAATTTCATTTTGGACAGCTCCTTTGGAAAATGACAGGTGGGATCTGTGAATCTATGCTATGGGCAACTAAGCCAGTTCTACTTTACACCAGTTTGATAAATGACCCCCTTTATGTCTGTCTGTGAAAACTAATCGGACACTGTGATTTGATGCTTCATGTTATGTTCCCGTTACTTCCTGCAGATAGTACATTTCCTTCTGTTAAAAATAATGAAAACATAATGGAGCGCGTCAGACTGAGCATAATTGATGCTAATATTACACCAGTGAAATCAATGGTAATAATAGCAGAAAGCGTTTTTGACCATTTTCTGTTCTATAACAGAACAACTGAGAGCCATTAGCCCTGAGGTGAACTCTGTCAGAAGGCTACACGACAGATTCCGTCACAAATCTAGGACAAAATAGAGCAGCCATTAACCTCTGTGGTAAATCTGACAGTCCACACTTTTGAAAAGTGGCTCGGAAAGCACAAAGCAGCAAAAGCTGCAAATCTTAGACTTATTTATGCCAGAAAAGTGACAAAAAAAGAAAGTTGGACTTTTCATTTACAGCTTTGTTTTCTTTGCATAAAACCTGAAAACACCTTTACTACAGTAACAGCGTTTGATAGGGGATAACTGCTAGGTCGGTGGGGGTCCCGATAGTTGGACTCTCACCAGTTGTTGAGCATGTGCATTGCTACTTGTTTTTTTTTGTAATTTATATAAATTTGTTCAGAAGTGTAAATATCCTTCAGATTGAAGGCAATTGACAGCTTCCTCATAGGAGTCCATTTTGTCTTATTTTGGATGAGTACTGCAGGATATTAGCTGAACATTTTGGATTTTTCCCACATTTTCCAGTTTGTGGATTGTAAAGGTTGTTCTTCTCTTTCCACAGGTTCAGTCGGAGCCACAAACATGAATGAGCACAGCTCCCGCTCACACGCCATATTCACCATCACTATAGAGTGTAGTGAGAAAGGTGCAGACGGCAATATCCATGTGCGAATGGGAAAGTTGCATCTTGTAGATCTGGCGGTATGAATATTTTTTTTATTTGTATAATCCTTCATTTTACTAAAAGCAGTACATTGTTCCTAGAACAGTTGTGTATGGATAATAATAAAACTATTCAGAAGTTAAGGTCCCAGATTTCCCTCCTATAAAAATGGCCATAGCATGAAAGACTCCAGGGAAAGTGATACTCTGATGCCAACGTAAATGTTTGATATGTGTGGGTTCCATTGCTGGGACTCGTTCCTGTCTCCAGAAGTGAAAGGAGAGCAGACCACACATGCGTATGTGCTGTAGGATTTCTGAACGAGCGCAGTCAGCTATTTTTCAGAAGTTCCATAGCAGTGAATGGACAGCAAGTGCAGCCACCCCTCCATTCACCACTATGGGCTCGGGTAGTTTTGGAGATCTTATAGTGATGAATGAAAGGTGGCTGACTATGCTCTGCTTGTTGTCCTTACACTTTGGGGCCTCATTCTGGAGATAGGAAGCATTCCCAGGGGTGGCACCTGAATCTACATAAACATGGCATCCTCTCCATTAGCTGTGGGACTTCTGAAAATAGACGAGTGAGCGTTCGCAGCTATTCTTAGACTTTCCATAGGAATAAATGCAGAGCAAGGCAAGCAAACTCAACCACTATGGGCTCAGCTGTTTTCAGAAGTCTTCTAGTGGAGGATGGCTGGGTATGCATGACTTACTCTTTACTCATTTCGGGCCCCATTCTGGGGATGAGGGGGTCCCGTAGGTGACATATATGGCATTTCCTAGCAATATACCTTAAATGTCCCAGATGGGAATAACAACAGTACAATCTGCAGGCAGCATTTTGTAGAGCAGATTGATATATAGTTTTGTTGGAAAAAGATTAATTATAAACTGAATGTCTTTCATTTAAATTCCTGCTTAACCTGGGGTTAAAAAAATAAAAAACTCACCTGTCACAGTGCTCCATCTCCAGAGCTGAGCTCTCCTCTCCTCCACTTTCGGTCCACGTTATACCAGAAGTGTGACATGCTGTACGTTCTCGGCATAATCCACTTTGAGTAATGTGCAGCGCGGTGCAGGCGTGGGACAGGTGATCAGTGGATTCAGATGCCTAGCCCTGTCAATCAACTAAGAAAAGGAGGGGCTTCATCAGAATATCAGTGGAGGGGCAAAATCGCATCCTCGATCCACTAGGGCCTCTTTCACACAAGCGATATGGATTGTGTCAGAATCTGTTCAGGAAACAACTGATGTTTTTGCAAGTTCAGTCAATCTTGTCTGCGATTGCGTTCAGTGTTTGTTTTTTGCGTGCGAGTGCAATCAGTTTTTGATGCATTTTTCACACACGTGGAATAAAACTGTGTGAAAAACCATCAGTGAAAAACACATTGGCCCTGATTTATCACACCTTCACTCCAGAATTCTGTCTTCAAAAAGTCGCACGATAGGGCTTTTGCGACTTTTTTGCGCATTTTTTTGCGACTTTTTGCATGTGTACACAACTCCAGTTTGTAATATGGGTGGAAAAGTGGGTGTGGTTAGCCATGTTAATGAGTTTCACTCCAGATTTATCATTGCGACTTTTTAAAAAAAGTCGCAAAATAGTCGCAATCTCACTCCAGGAGGAGGGTGGAGTAGGAAAAGTGGAGTAGCTTCTCTACACAGAAGTGTTAGTTTTAAGGACAAGCCACATTTATCAAACAATCTGTGACATTTGATAAATGTGGCAGAAAGTACTCCAACACAGACTGAAGCAAAACTGACTTCAAATATTTTCTTAATGATAAATTCCGCCCATTGTATCCGATTTTTCAAGCAAACCCCATTCACTTCTATGGAGCCAGAGTTGCGTGATAAACGCACATGCTGGGATTTTTCCTCAACGCAGAAATGATGCTTGAAAAACGACGCTCGTGTGCACAGACCCATTGAAATGAATGGGTCAGGATTCAGTCCAGATGCTATACGTTTGCTTCATGCATCGCACCCAGAAGGAAAACTGTCTCATGTGAAAGAGGCCTTAGAGCTTATTTACATACTAAATCAAAAGACATTTTCTCAGGAATGCAGCAGATGAAAAAAATGTATTGTTTTTACACTCCAGGCCCTACCAGACACTATGCTTGGAGAGACTCCCTTTAAAGAAGATTCATATCTCATTAATCCATGTATATATTGCCTTCTCAGGGTTCAGAAAGGCAAGCGAAGACTGGAGCGACTGGGCAGAGACTGAAAGAAGCCACAAAAATTAACCTGTCCCTTTCCACTCTGGGTAATGTCATCTCTGCCTTGGTTGATGGGAAAAGCACTCACGTGCCATACAGGAACTCCAAGCTGACCAGATTGCTGCAGGATTCCTTGGGTGGAAATTCCAAGACCATGATGGTAAGAGTCTTCCTCTTGGTTACATACTCGAAAGGGGTTTTCCAAGTGTTAAATATTGGTGACCTATCCTCAGGATCTGATTTGTGGGGGTCTGGCTCCTGGCACCCTCACTGGACAGCTCTTGGAAGGGTGTTGGCACTCCACCGAGCGATTTGTCCTCTTCCTTGGCCAGTGATGTCACTTCCATTGGTCACATGGCCCTTCTTCAGCTCAGTGCCATTCCAGTGAATTGAATTGAACTGCAATACCAAGCAGAGCCACTACACAATGTGTGGCGCTGTGCTCAGTATACTATGAAGAGGCTACATTACTTGTTTAAGCATCATGGCCCCTTAAATAGGTGATCAGTGAGGACCTTTGGAGTAGGACCTTAGGTCATCAATATTTAACTCTTGGAAAATCCCTTTAAAGAAAGTGGACAAATCCCAGGATTCACGTGAGAACTTTGTTTTGGTGTCTGATAAACTGTATTAATTTCAGTCAATGCACTTCCCTTAGAGCTCCTTTAAATATATGGGAGAATTTAGCATTGTATGTATGTGTGGTAAAAAAAAAAATCACAAATATTGGAGACATTTTTCCACTAAAATTTGCAGCTCTGTTTTAGATTTTAGCGGGACGAGGTCTCCTGAGCCACACAGATTTATCATAATTTCTACTAGAAAATTTGCTTAAAGGGGTCTTCCCATTATTATTGTTTATCCCCATCCACAGGAAAGAGGATAAGTATCTGATCACTAGGGGGGCACAGTCACTGGAATCTAAAGCTATCATGGGAATGGAGGTTCTAAAATTCCCCTGGGAGCAGTGGTGTTTATGCATGCCCACCACGTCATCCACCAGAGTTATGTGCTATTTTTGGCAGTCCCTTAAACTGAATGGAGCCGTAGCCACCCATGTGCACAGTCACTCTATTGTCGAGGAGCACTTCAAGATCTCCTGTCTCGTGGTTGCTGGGGGTCCCATGGTTGCATACTTAGTAGTTTTACACCCGGTGATCAGATACATATCCTGTAGGACATAATGCTTTAACTGTGTTTAAGTAATAAAATGTCCATGTCATGTGAGAGAAGGCTCGTTTTATAGAATATAATTTGAGAAGATGTAACCACACAACTGGCCACTAGATGGTGCTAGTTGCCAGTTTAATCTTTTATTTCAGATGACAGAAGCAATGTATTTGGGGCTCACTATCTCTCTCCTTAACCCTTTAAGGACCCAGCCATTTTTCACCTTAAGGACCAGGCCATTTTTAGCAAATCTGACATGTGTCACTTTATGTGGTGATAACTTTAAAATGTTTTTACTTATCCAGCACATTCTGAGATTGTTTTCTCGTCACATATTATACTTCATGACAGTGGTAAATTTGAGTCAAAATATTTCATTTTTATTTATAAAAAAAATACCAAATTTACCAAAAATTTAGAAAAATTAGCAATTTTCAAAATTTCAATTTCTCTATTTTCTCTAAAATACATAGTAATACCTCCAAAAATAGTTATTACTGTACATTCCCGATATGTCTACTTCATGTTTGGATCGTTAGAAGGCTTAGAAGTTTAGAACCAATTTCACAAAATTTCCAAATCCCACTTTTTAAGGACCAGTTCAGGTCTGAAGTCACTTTGTGAGGCTTACATAATCGAAACTACACCCCTCAAGGTATTCAAAACTGATTTTACAAACTTTGTTAACCCTTTTGGTGTTCCCAAGAATTAAAGGAAAATGTAGACGAAATTTCAGAATTTCACTTTTTTGGCAGATTTTCCATTTAAATCCATTTTTTTCCATTAACAACACACTGTAATACACTGATAGATTGCCTATGAGACTCAGCCTGGGGTCAGGGCCTCATAGGCTTCCGTAGCTGCTGGGCTCCCAGGCCTCCGAGAGGCTTGGGGTTTCCATGGCAACCATTGGTTCCACGTGATCGCAGTGTGGGAAGCTGGTGGAGGAGGTGAGGGAGGGCAAAACTCCCATGTGCCAAGGACAGCGCTGACCGCGGCATATGAGGGGTTAATCCACCGGCATCAGCGTCATCACCGATGCTGGTGGATGCAGCAGGGATCCGGCTGTCAGTAACTGCTTCTAATGGGGGCATCCAACATGAGGGGAAGGAAGGACCCCAGGACGAGAATGATCGTCCTGGGGCACTAAGTACCCGCAATTTAGGACGAGCATTCTCGCCCAGGGTCGTTAACCTGTTAATCGGCGTGAGGAGACTTATAGGCCATACATGCTCCTCTGGAATTCTGGGAAGAAAGGGATGCAAATGAGCTCTTCACAAGCTCTGCCTCTAATGCAACTAGATTTGCGGCAGCTATCCTACAAGTTAATGTTCTACCCTTTAAATAAGCCTTGAGACATGACCTGACTGAGGCCTCTCACCCAGTTAAGCCAGTTCTCTCTACACTGATAAGGGGCAATCGCTCCGAAACACCTGTCTGCAGATGAGGTGCTGGCTTATTTAATATCTGATTCATGTCTCAAGGCCTAGTTAACGGGTCAAACACTGGCTTATAGGATAGCTGCCTTATATCTGGTGGCATTAGAGGCAGAGCTTGTTAAAGGGAACCTGTCATCTCCAAAACACCCCCTGAACTAGTGTAAGCGTTGTATAGTGTAAGTGGTGCTGAATCCGAGTATGTAAGTTTTATCTTCATACTCACTTCCATTCTGACGCTGTGCTCCCACAAACCTGCAGTAAAATACATTCACAGGACTCATCTTTGAGTCCTCTCCATTATGTGAGTGAGCACTGGAGTCCACTGAGTGCATTTTACTGCTGATTTGTGGGAGCACAGCGTCGGAATGGAAGTGAGTATGAAGATAAAACGTACATATTCCGATTCAGCATCACTTACACTATACAACGCTTACTCTAGTTCAGGGGGGGGTTCAGAGATGACAGGTTCCCTTTAAGAGCTCATTTGCATCCCTTTCTTCCCAGAAGCAATATATGAAATGTATAATATTTTGTGATAGGTTGCGATTTATAGCTTTGAAGTCAAATGAACTAAATAACTAGTCCAAAAAATGTGTATATTTTGATATATTTTAATCCTTTTCTACCTTACAGTGTGCAAACATCGGCCCTGCAGACTACAATTATGATGAAACAATCAGCACTCTCCGTTACGCAAACAGAGCGAAAAATATCAAGAATAAAGCCAGAATTAATGAAGATCCCAAAGATGCACTTTTGCGTCAATTTCAGAAAGAAATTGAAGACCTTAAAAAGAAACTTGAAGAAGGTAAGAATTAAGAAACAGAATTGGGGATCTGTGAGAACCCTACCCACATGTAGCGGTCACGATGTAGGGATGAGTTTTGATTTGAATATCATTCAATCTGCTTGTTTAGGAGAAGAAATATCCGGTTCTGATGACAGTGGGACAGATGACGATGATGATGAGGATGGGGAGATTGGGGAAGATGGGGAAAAGAAGAAAAAACGAAGAGGTAAGAGTCCAAATATTACATGCACACACCGCTCTCTTGGTATTACTATTAAACTTGCCTTAACTTAATTGACAGTATAAAGAGGTACTATTTACATCGCTGGGAAAAAATCATCAACTGACAGGAGTATTTTCCACCCTGAGGCTCCCTTTGACGGCCATAATTTTTTTTTTTTTCAGTGCTAGTAAATTGGATATTCCCATTTGTCTTTATTATATGGGTTATCTGCAACACAAGTCCTAGCCCAGTTCACATCTGTTAAAGGGTTTCTGTCATCACATTTTACCATATAAAACCGGATGACATTTGCAATGTGCAAATGTCTCCTGAGGTCTAATATGGTACAAATATACCTCTATGTGTCCCTGTTTTTATAAAAATTCATCTTTACTAATATGCAACTTAGCCTTACTCGGTGCAGGGGGCGGTAACTCTGCACCTAGTGGCGCTGTTTCCCCACCTCTATTCACGCCTCCTCGGTTGTGATTGACAGGGCCAGGCAGCTTGCTCTTTCTGCTGCCGGCCCTGTCCGTGCTCTAAATCCCGGGCCTGCGCCGTGCGCGCTTATTTCGGCGCAGGTGCAGTGAGTGCCGCTGGCTGTCGGGCTCCCGCCTTCCTCACTGTGCCTGTGCCGATGACGTCACACTACACCCGGAAGAGAAGGCGGCGCACACGGCGCAGGCCCGGGATTTAGGGCATGGACAGGGCCGGCAGCAGAAAGAGCAAGCTGCCTGGCCCTGTCAATCACAACCGAGGAGGCGTGAATAGAGGTGGGGAAACGGCGCCACTAGGTGCAGAGTTACCGCCCCCTGCACCTAGTAAGGCTAATTTGCATATTAGTACAGATGAATTTTTATAAAAACGGGGACACATAGAGGTATATTTGTACCATATTAGACCTCAGGAGACATTTGCACCTTGCAAATGTTATCTGGTTTAATATGGTAAAATGTGATGACAGAAACCCTTTAAGAGGCTTCCATTGGATGCATATGTCAGGAGGAGCTACTGTGCCATTTCCTAATGTGTAGGCATATAATGGGACTCCATTGTAGAAAATGCAGATATACCTCAGTCTACTACTCTTATATACTGCAAAAAAAGGTATGCGGATTCATACCAGCCCAGCGTAGGTCAAATCGCAGGCACATTTTGATGTTACATATATGACCAGGACCTTTCTGCTACTTCTGGTAGGTCTTCAGAAGGTCAACGCCCATTTAGAACATGTTGACTTTTTAAGTAAGGTCCCCTCTTCCTCATCCCTGTTTGCTAGGTAACGCTCCAAAACTATCTACAGCAAATTCTAGACATTGAGGTATATAAAAATAATTTGTGTGCCCCATCTGCAATGCAGTGTGTGAAATCCATGAGAGATCCACTGCTATATTCCATTACGGGTTTATAAGCCAATTAGAGGGTTTTCTCATCTGGGACAATGGGGGCATATCGCTAGGATATACCCCCATTGTTTTATAGGTTCGGGTTCCTAAATGGAGCCCCGAAAGTGGTTAAGGGCGCTCTGCACATGTGCAGCCCCCCTCCATTCATTTTCATGGGGCTGCCAAAAATAGGGTGGCTCGGCTATTTCCGTCAGGCCCATAGAAGTGAATGGGAGCGGTGGCCGGTCATGCGCGGTGCAGTCCCATTCACTTCTATGGTGAGAGCGGTTTGTCGTGGCCATGAAACCACCCCTTTAACTCTTTCGCTGCTACACACAAATATAGCCAAGGCATTAGTTCTTGATCTGCAGAGTCTGTGTGTTGGGGAGTAATAAGTAATAGCCATATATTTCCAGTGGCTCAGTAGTTTTATACCGAAGCGGTAAACTGCTCTCTACCTACTCATGATGATAGTTCCTACTGTGCGGGGAAGATGTCTGATCTGTGTACATAATTGCATTATCTTATGATACATCTGCTTGAGTTTATGTAACGGAAAGTTTTTTATCAAAGGATTTTTCCACAATGGACAGATATGTGTCTTATAGTTAATTACGAGAATAGGGGGTTCTGCAGTGAGGAGGTGTTTGACTAGAGCACCAATCATTCATGATGCCGCTCCGCTCAATGTCATGTAGCCGATGGAAACAGCTGAGTGCTGTATTTTGTGGTGCCCATCAGTCCCATAGACTTTGAATAGAGTGGCATTGTGCACGCTCTAGTCACACTCCTCCAGTTGTGCAGTGAGGTGGAAGGTGGGCTTGTGACCACCTTTGTAGTAAACCTCTTTTAGAATAAAAACGGATAGTTAAGCTGTAAGACATCTAGTAGTTTCCAAAGTTGATATAAAATGAAAGTGGTTATCTCATGAAGACAAGGCCTTATGCCCTCTGATGAGGCATCCTCTCTAAAGGTTAGGGAATCTCTTCATGTTCATGACGTGAGGTTTAACAAGGTTCTCTGTGTGGACATTTATTATAATTCCAAAAAGGTGGTAGATGCTTTGGTCAGATCGTGCTGGAATTTTTTAGTATTTCATTTTTTTTCAATGTTACATATTGTGGATTTTTCCTCTTCACAAACATCCAACTATGTCTTGCTCTGTTCATTCTACTACTGTATAATCCATTGAGATGTTTCTTTTCATCTGGATTTAAAGAGGTTTTCCAAGATTTTGTTACTGATGACCTATCCTCAGGATAGGTCATCAGTATCTGATCGGTGGGGGTCTGACACCCGGGACCCCCGCCCATCAGCTGTTTGTATAGAGTCGTACATTGTATAGAAGCTATGCTTATTATCGCCCTCAGCACCATTCGTTTTAATAGGGCAGAGGTGGAATACCAAGCACAGCTGCTATATAATGTATGGCACTGTGCTTGGTAAGCTGCAAGAAGGCAGCAACGCTCACAGGAGCACCAGTGCCTTTTCTAACAGCTGATTGGCGGGGTCCTGAGGGTAGGTCATCAGTATCAAAATCTTGGAAAACCCCTTTAAATCCAGATGAAAAGAAACATCTCAAACATCTAAAATATGTGCCTCCTATAAAATATGAAGAAAGCCTTAAAAGGGTTTGCCAGAATCTGTCCATTAGATTGGGTCTGCACAGATCTGTGAAGGGGTTGTCCAATCTCATCGGTGGTGGTTCAACAAACATACACCCTATCTGATGCTGTGTCTTCAGCCAACAGATGGAAATTTCAGCGGGAGATGTGGCTTGGTCTTTATAAGGGTGTCACCTAAGACATGAGATAGAAACCAGCAGTCCAGTGGATGAACCATGGGAACCTTACTGAGACATTAAGTTTAAGCCAACAATTAGCTCATATCTTAAAGGGGTTTTCCAGGATTCATGTACTCGTGAAGGAGAACAAATGCAAACAACTTGGTACAACATACAGTTGATTCTCCATACAGACCAGTGTAACAGGCACCGCACACCCTGACACGTATTTTGCCGTGGCTTCTTCGAAGGGGAATGGCCATTAATGGAATGACTTGTATGTTGTAGGTAGTTGTTTGCATACGCTCTCCTACATGAGTACTGGTGTTTGTTATATTAAGTAGCCTGACTACATCATATTGGTAATGTTCTTAGATGCCTAGACCTCCATATGTGTAACACGTGTGCTATGATGCATTGTAACTTCTACATGTGAGACCTTTGGATCTGCGGCCCACTTGTCGTATGTGATCCCCCAATTTTATTACACCATGATACCTTGTGGATATTTATGTAGCTGTTAGTTAAAAGTTTGTATCATGAGCAAATCCCAACCCTCCTAAAGCCATAACTTTTTTTATTTTATTTTTTCATTCACAAATGGGGTAGAAAACTGACCTGTTAATTTTATTCTTCAGGTCAGTACAATTACGGCAATACCATATATGTATAATTTTTCTTGTGTTTTTATACTGGAAAAAAACTTATCTTTTTAATCTCCATATTCTGACTCCCTATAACTTTTGTATGTGTACAGAATAGTGTGAGGGCTCATTTTTTACGGAGCTATCTGTACTTTTCAATTATACAATTTTGTGTATGACCTTTTTGATCACTTTTTTTTTTTTTATAGTTCCTATAGGGTACTATAACAAGCAATCATTAGATCGCTTCTCTTATGCACTGTAGTGCATTATCATTGGAGAGTATGAGAAATACACTATTGGGGTCATTTACATCAAACTGGTGTAAAGTAGAACTGGCTTAGTTGCTCATAGCAACCAATCAGATTCCACCTTTCATTTTTCACGGCTCCATTGGAAAATGAAAGATGGAATCTGATTGGTTGCTATAGGCACCTAAGCCAGATCTATTTTACACCAGTTTGATAAATGACCCCCATATGTTCCTATGGAGCCCTGCCACAGGCAGGGGCTCTATTGGAATTAATGTGTGGCAGCTTCTGTTCATTCCGGAGGTTTAAACTTAAATGTCCCGACGGCTGTGGCACCCACTCTGCTCGCAAGCGGGTACCTGGCTACCAATGTAAATTTACTTTGGGCTTTCAGGAAAGGGTTAAAGGGATATCAAAGTTTTTTTTTTTCCATCTATTTATGGAATAGGAAATTATACAATTTTCAAACATATGTATTTTTGCTTACATATATAATTTTGCTTACATACCTTTTGTATGTCAGGTTGTTAACCCTTATCTGCATAGCAGAATGGTATAGCCCATGTATCAGTCAGTCCTGTGTAATGCGTCTATGGCCTAACTGAAACATGGCATCACTTATTAATTTTTTCCCTCAACGCAGAAACGATGTGTGAAAAACGTGTACAGAGATCCATTGAAATGAATGGGTTAGGATTCAGTCCAATGGAAAACTGGTTTGTGTGAAAGAGACCTTATGCAGCTCTCACGTCAACCTAGATCTTGTGTAAATTCAAGATTCTTTTCTCAATTCTAGCCCAATATAAGAGTGCTTACTAGCGTCACACAACCCAAGCAGTAGTCAACCAAGCATGGAGTATTGTCCTTTCTATTTAAATGGACCCTCCTCAGACTGGTGGTGATGTATGAGGTTTAAAGGGCATTACAGAATACTGATAATTGTAAAACTTCTTCCATATAGAAGAATAATAAATCTTGTCTTCCCTGGATAATGATATGAAGATGCTATGTGACGTTACATCATCACAGTAACCTGGAGTATAGCCACAGTATTACCACAGTTCCTGATGATAAAGACAGTCCTGTTTTCTTAGGACATAATGCTTCTGTCCCGGCATAGATTCATCGCCTGAGATCTCTTCATCCAGGCCGGCATTCTTCTTTGCAGACCTTTCCTCCTTGTGTCAGAAGGGCTAGTAATGTAAAATGGTAAACGTTCTGCTGGCTAGGGGCACGGTGGGTGGTTCTAGGAACATTGTAGTTGGTAGTAGGGGACTATGGCTAGCACTTGGGCACTTTGGCTGACAGTGAGACCATATGACTTGCAATGAGGGCTTTGTAGAATCTTTGCTCCCACATCCACATGCCATTTTTGGCTTGGGTGTTGACCTTTTCATGAGGCTCAGGCTTCACTATGATTTGGCTGTTGAGGCCCCAGAATCTAAAGTTTCAGAAGCCCTAGCCTAAAGGGCAAAGTGATATTACAGTGAAAAAGTACGTTATTGGTGAAATTTGATATATATCCTCAAAATGTTTTTGAGGAATGAAGATCTCTGGTTGAAATCAACAGTGATTTGTGGTTCAGTGAAACAATGGCAGATTGTATGGATATATGTATATGTGTGTGTGTGTTTGTATGATATATATATATATATATAGAGAGAGAAAGATAATTGGCACTTTCCAAACTGTCTTCTCCGTTTTCTTGATCTGTCTGTATCTCGGTTCTTGTCTGTCTTCTCGTGTTGTGTGTTATCCATGCATTCTTCTGGGGCCATCTCTTTTTTTCCAGGCAGTAGCAGCAGTAGCAGCTCAGACTCCACAGTGATAGAGAGACCAGTGGAGAAGTTCTTACCTAGTGAGTGGCAGCTTCTGAGCTCTTGCTTTTCCATGCCTTCTGCATCCCATTGAGTTGCTGCACTGCTGCCTGCATTCGAAGCAATACAGATGAGTGGAAACCCTAATGCATGCTTTCATACTGCAACCACTTTGTTTCACAGCCAAATCTTTTGAATGCTATGCAGTTAAAGAGGCTCCCCTGTAAAATATTCTATTCTCTGGCCTGTTAGGCCCCATTCACACGACCGTATGTTCATTTCCGTATCTTATCCGCATTTTTGCGGATAAGATGCGGAACCATACGGACCCATTCATTTTTCCATAGGAGAAAAAAAATGCGGAATGCACACCGTGGAATACATACGGTCGTGTGAATGGGGCCTTAGAATGGTACTTGATGTAAATTTTAGTAAAGGTAATATTCTTACTGGTGACTCTTCAACAGACACAACTTCTTATGTGTGGGCAGGAAGTCAGCTTCTCTAGTCATTCCTTTGTGACTGAGATTGGGGTTCTCGTTGGAATGAAAAGGGTAACTGACTTCCTGTCCACACATAAGATGCTGTGTCAGCTGGAGAGTCAGCATGTTGGTCACATGACACAGCTGAGAATCAGAAGGAAATGGAATACTCACAACTACAGCTGCCAGTAAGAAGATTACCTTCACTATGTACCTTTATAATGGCCCAGAGAATAAACCTTTTCGTTGGAGTGCTGCTTAAAGGGAATCTGTCATCTCTGAAACACCCTCCAAACTAGAGTAAGCGGTGTATAATGTAAGTGACGTTGAGTCTGGTTATGTAAGTTTTATCTTCATACTCACTTCCATTCCGACGCTGAGCTCCCACAAACCTACAGTAAAATGCACTCAGTGGACTCCAGTGCTCACTCACATAATGGAGAGGACTCAAACTGCTGGTTTGTGGGAGCACAGTGTTGGAATGGAAGTGAGTATGAAGATAAGACTTACATATTCGGATTCAGCATCACTTACACTATACACCGCTTACTCTAGTTCAGGGGGTGTTTCGGAGATGACAGGTTCCCTTTAAATAAACTCCTCCCTTTTTTCCCAGCAGACGCCTTCTCCTTCTTTGGCTTTTTCCCTTTTCCTTTTTAAGCATCTGTTTACCCTTGAACATAGTTTTATAGTTCACATGTTATAATAATGTGTATGTAGAAACCTGAGCCATTATTTTATCTTATATTTACTGATCCGGAGTTACGACCTGTATATTAGTCCGGAGCTTGACTGCTTCTAGACAGACAGACACACCTCTAACAAGTAAAGGGGTTTGATAACATTGATGGCCTGTTAAGGGATTGGTCCCTTTAAACTGTGTAAGTTAAAGAACCCATACAAATGATCTCACCAGCAACTTGCCAGGCTAAACTGGCAGACCAAGGATTTGGTTTAAAAAAAAAAAAAAAAAAAAAAAAAAAAAAAGACTTCATCTTCCTGGAGCAAATGATTGGCTAAGCATGCCTTACACATGTAGTTTAGTTTCCAACCTGACCAATCACAGAAGTTTGCTGGCTGTCATCAGAAACGTTCACACTAGTTTTTTTTCTAGTGATAGTCTGCTGAAATCCCTAAATTGCCTAACTCACTATACCCCAGTTATGAAAGATCTAACCTCTACACTGCCCTAGACCACCAGTAATCTGGGCATTAACGCTTTCTCTGCCCTGGATCATGAAGAATAGTGGTGTCAACTTGTTCTGTACCCTAGAACCCCAGAGATTTGCACATTAACCCTGGGTGTAATGGAAAGATTTGCTCCTGTTCTGTGTTTTTGACCCGTACCTGGTTTTGGCTCACAATCACTGATGGAAATCACTGATCAGACACTGACTGTTTGAAAACGACCTAGCTCTAGATCAGTAAAATATAATTTATTAACATAATGATGCTCAAAGGTGAACCTACTCTGTAAAAATGTTGTATTATGTTGTATGTGGTTGTTCCTCAGTAATACTTGCAGTCAAAATAAAGCAAAATATTTCTTAAGAGGTCTCCCAGGAGTAAAATATTGATGACGTATCCATGGCATAGGTCATCAATATCTGATTGTTGGGGTCTGACTCCCAGCACCCTGCCGATCAGCTATTTGAAGAAGTCAGCACCGCGTCCTCCTTACAGCATACCAAGTATAGCACTGTACATCAGCTGTGCTTGGTATTGCTGCTCAGGCACATTCACTTGAATAGGACTTGTGGCCGATGAACGTGATGTCACTGGCCTAGGAAGAGGCTGCGGCTCTCACTGGAGCACAGTAGCCTCTTATAACATCTGATCACGGTGGTGCTAGGCATCAAATCTGCAAAAACAGGATCCGTCTGGAGCCCTTAAAGGAAATGGGTCATCAGAAAATGACCTGCCGTTTAAATCACTTTTATGTTTAATATATTTTAAAATAATTTTCAGTGTTATTTTTTAATTTTCCATGTTGCTATATTTAAACAAAAAAGATAAAATCCAGCAGTTTTTGCACTGGCCACTGTGTCTAATAATAGTCGCCAGGTCTTGGTGTGTACAGATCACTTCACTGCAGTTACCTGGTTGTCTGTCCTTCTAATCCTGCCTGTAATGATATCACCTCTGTGTACAGATAAGGCAGGATCCACCATTCTCAATAGGTGATTATCAGAGCTTATCTATTCTTTCCTTGTACAATGACCTCTGCACAGGGCACAGAGCATGCTTAGAAAACTCTCCCATAGAAGTCAGTGAGGTCCATTCTTGACCATTGTGTGCTTTCTAAATGCTGTTAACAACGGCCAAGAAAGATGGCCGCCCCCATAATCATGTTCAGGAAAAAGAATAAAAAAATAAAAATCTGCAAAATTTAAATGGTTAGTAAAAAAGGAGATGTGGTACTATCTGATTTTAACTGGCAGAAAATTTTTTGGATGACACATTTCCGTTAAAGGGTTTTTCCAGGACGTCAGTATTTCTGACCTATTCTTAGGCTGGTCATCAGTGTTCTGACACCCGACGCCCCCACAAATCAGCTGATAGCAGGAGCTGTGGGACTGGAACTAACACACTGTACAGAGATAAAGCAGACAGCTCTGTACACCACACAGTGGCCAAGCTAGCTTACTGCAGCTTAGCCCCCAGTCAAGTTACAGCCTATTTTAATAGTAAATTTGACCGACAAGCAAAAACAGTAGCTGTCAACAAGATGCAAAAAAATATGGTGTGAACTGAGCCTTATAATGTTGGTCAACTCCTTAATGCGGCACCTTCCATCCAAATAGAATTTATTTCTCCAGCCTAAAGCTAATATTTGTAACATCGGGGGAAGTTTGGTGCAAATGTCTATATATCACCAATTGTACTATATTATTTAACTGGTTTTAGTGGTGGGACTGGAATATACAATACAACTATAGTCAGCCGTGCAGCTTAGGCTACTTTCACACTTGCGTTTGCAGGATCTGTTTGTGAGATCCGTCACAGGCTCTCATAAACAGTCCTGAACTGATCAGTTTTGTCCTCATGCATTCTGAATGGAAAAGGATCTGTTCAGAATGCATCAGTTTTGCTTCAGTTTAGTCTCCATTCCGTTTTGGAGGCGGACACTAAAACGCTGCTTGCTGCGTTTTGGTGTCCGCATGAAGAAACTGATGCAAACAGATCCGACATGACTCACAATGTAAGTCAATGGGGACGGATCCGTTTTGTCTGACACAACAGAAAACGGATCTGTCCTCTATTGACTTTCAATGGAGTTCATGACGGATCCGTCTTTGCTATGTAAAAGATAATACAAACGGATCCGTTCAGAACGGATGCAGACGGTTGTATTATGACGGATCCGTTTGTGAGAGCCTGGGCGGATCTCACAAACGGATCCTGCAAACGCAAGTGTGAAAGTAGCCTGACTTTTATTTGGGAAATGTTTCACAGTGATGGTCAGCCTTCTTCATCAGACCATTTACTACTAGCACCAACTTTGAAATGACTTTAGTGGGTTGGCTTGGTCTTCTCTCGCTACATGAAATTTTTGTTGCATTTTTGTTTTTGTTTTTTACTGAAATCAATTGTCATAGTGCATTAAGTTGCACCTTTTAAGGCCTCTTTCACACAAGCGAGTTTTCCGTCCAGATGTGATGCATGTAGCAAGTGCATCCTGAATCCTGACCCATTCACTTCAATGGGTCTGTGTAGACTTTCATGCATCATCTCTGCATTGAAGAAAAAATCAAAGCATGTTCTGCATTGTGTGTTTCTCACACTACTATCATCCTATAGAAGTGAATGGGGCTTACGTGAAAAACTGAAGGTATCCAGATGCAATGCGATTTTTGCTGATGACTGCTAGGAGATGTAGATTGTTATTCTTCAATTTTTCTTCACGCACATGAAAAATGCTTGCAATCTGGATGGAGAAAACACACACTCTGAACGTAATGACAGAAAAAACTGATTGAACTTGTGTACAAAACCATCAGTTTTTCCTGAACAGACCCTGACACAATCCGTATTGCTCATGTGAAAGATGCCTTAGATGAAACCTAGTCACTATGATGATCTCATATGTCATAGGTACAAGTGATAAGGCCACAGTGATGTCTGTGATATCAAACAGCGAATTTCCAGAATGAGTGGTCTCTTCACTCAAACTTCTTTGGCACTATTCAGTTAATGGAAAACCGACACAATCTAAGCCAACAACCATCAAAGGGAATCTGTTGCCGGATTTCTGCTTCCCTATCTGAGACCCTACATCAGCTGTAGAGTGGTATACTTTTTTTATTTTGGTTTTTATTCCGTTGTTTTTTTTTTTTTTTTTTTTAAATCACCGGTGGCAAACTTGGTAACTTCTGGGGGAACTCGTAAATAGGTGGTTTCCCAAACGAATGCATTGCACTGAGTGGAATCCTCGATGGAGCTGCTCAACAGGGATTTTAAGAGAACCATAGCTCAAAGAAAAAAGTAAGTCACCACCATTTGAATTGTGGTCACTTGCATCCTTTTATGCTGCCCTCAAATCTTAAATCGCCAATTTGAGATTGCTATTTTAATTATCTTGATTTGATTTCCCCTTTAAAATAGCTGACATCTCACCTGTTTTCAGTCACCATTTCAGAAAATCATGATGTTCAGGAGAAAGGTGCTAAACCACATATATATTTATAAATTCTTATCATTCTTCTACGCCGGAATACAAAGTTACGGTACTTGTTCAAAGAAAAAAGACAAACCACCAGTTAATCAAAGGATTAGTTATCCTATGATAATAGCTTACAGCTAATGAAAATCCAAAGGTTAGTATCTAAAAATATTAGATTATTATACAAGACCAATTAAAAAATTAAGTTTGGCCTACTGAAAAGTATGTACAGTATATGCAACACTTGGTTGGGGCTCTTTTTGCATGAATGACTGCATCAATGCGGCGTGGCATGGGGGAGATCAGCCTGTGGCACTGCAGAGGTGTTATGGAAGACCAGGTTGTGTTTGTTGAATGGCGGCCTTCAGCTTGATTGGCCAGCAAACTCGCCTGATCTAAACCCCATAGATAATCTATGGGGTATTGTCAAGAGGAAGATGAGAGACACCAGACCCAACAATGCAGATGAGCTGAAGGCTGCTATCAAAGCAACGTGGGCTTCCATAACACCTCTGCAGTGCCACAGGCTGATTGCCTCCATGCCACGCCGCATCGATGCAGTCATTCATGCAAAAGGAGCCCCAACCAAGTATTGAGTGCACTTACTGTACATACTTTTCAGTAGGCCAATATTTCTGTTTTAAAATCATTTTTTATCTTGTCTCATATATTCTAATTTTCTGAGATAATAACGTTTGAGTTTTCATTAGCTGTAAGCCATAATCTTCAACATTAAAGAAATAAATGCTTAAAAATGACCTTTCATGGAATTTCTTTTGTTTAATTTAGTACCTTTACTTGCAGGGTACCTTTGCTGATGCTGACATCCTTGTTCTTTTTTTTAAATACCCCTTGCATGCACCGCTGTGCCCCCTGCAGTTTTCTTGTCCAGTATGTTAATACTGAGCATCGGTACAGGGAGGGGCAGAAGCCATGGTTTCTCAGTGCAATAAACAAATGGAAGATTGTAGCAGCACTTACGGCCTCAGAGTCCATTATGTGGTGGTGCCATCAATGATGGGTACCAGTCCTTGTACCCCCAGTCTTCCCAAATCCAAAAGCAAAAACTGCAGCACTCCCAGGTCTTGAAGTAAAAACTTCTTTATTCACCACTTCAGTGCGACGTTTCGACACAAACTGGTCTTTCTCAAGCATGCTCGAAACGTAGCACTGAAGTGGCCTTCTTACTTCAAGACCTGGGAGTGCTGCAGTTTTTGCTTTTGGATATGGTTTCGCAGTGGGCGTCTCCTTCTCCCTGGTAGTGCCGTAGTCCAATAGGTGCGGAGTGCATCACAGCCGGGAGAAAAAACAGCTTTCCTTTGCCCTGGCTGTGACGTGACCACTGTGATTGGACCATACCACAGCCAGGAAGAAGGAGACGCCCACTGAGAAACCGACCACAAAAGCGGCTACGGCCTTGTGCTTGAGCCCTAACCCACACACCTTGGATAGCTGTCAGCTGGAGGCGCATATTGTCTCAATAGGAAGAGGTGAGCCACTCCCAGATATCTCCCTTGGGGTGAGCCGCTCCCAGAAATCCAACTTGCCCAATCCTTCTTCCCCCTGACTTCTGCTGTGTGGTTAGAACACCTCCATACTCATTAGATGATCAACAGGTTCAGCTGACACTCATCTAATGTGCGTCTATATAAGTTGGTTTCTGTTTTTTCTACTTCATCATTATTACTGAATGTTTCCGTTAACATCCCCTATGAATAAAATGGTGTTTATGTACAGTGCCTTCTGCTCAGTTTCATTTCATCACATTTCTGTTGACTTTTTAAGGTAGATGTTAAACCAAAGGTTTTTTGTTTGCTGTCATGTCATTCAGTTCAGCAGGACATGATTAATAATTGTCATTATCTTTTGCGCTGTTTTTTTTTTTTTTTTTTTTAGCTATTTTTTCCTTTTCCGCCTACTAGATTGCTGCAGACTTCCCTTTATGCTGATGGTTTTCTGATAAGATAATGTAAATATCACTTACTGTCCACACAGTCCTCTGGGCTTTTTGGCACGTTGCAACAAATGATGTGAAATAGCAGAAAGTGCTGTGCATTAGTATGTGTTAGGCCAAGTTCACACTTCAGTTTTGGTTAAATATGTGGAAAATCCACACAATTTGGCACAGATTTTGGTGCTGGTTCTTCCCAAGTCTGCTGTGGACTCTCAACGTGCGACTGTACCCTAAAATAAATGAGCTAAGAGCAACATAGTGTATGAGGTATACCCATCTTAGAGTGTTATTCTGCTCAGTGGGGGGGCAATCTCTATTTATTTCAGGATCACTGGGTCCTGGCAGTTGGACCTTCAAGACTTGTAAGTGATGATCTGCACTAGATATTTGCCCTCATTTACTATTTTCTTTAATGATTCCTTAATGATAAGTAATGTATATTTGTGCCACTTTTGTGGAATATAAAATAAATTGCAAATGTCACATTTGTGTAATAAATTGTTTTTTTTCCGGCCCCATTGCCGATTTTGGAAAGTGACTGGTGCTTAGCAATCAAGTTACTAAGTCCTAAGCCAGAACACGCTACAAATCTGCACCCACTCTAGCTGGAGTAGATTTCATTTTCTGCCTTGAAAACAGTTACAGATGGGCTAAAGAGCTGTTAATTTGGCCCATTTTACTGCAGCACACTTTAATTTAAGAATGGCGTATGAAATGCCAGTCTTAATATATTTTCAGATGATCATCCCAGCTACGTTACATGAAACTTTTATTGAACCCTTAGATTTCAGTGGGGCCATCCAGTCATATAAGGCAGTGTTCCTCAACTCCAGTCCTCAGGGCCCACCTGCCGGTCATGTTTTCAGGATTTCCTTAGCATTGAGCAGGTGAAATATTGGTGTCAGTGCATCAGGACTTACCACGGTCCCCATTGTATGGAATATTCTCAAATAAAGACTGGCAGGTAGCCCTTGAAAACTCGAGTTGAGGAGAAACACTGATATTAGGTGTATGAGGATGTCCTGACACTCACCCAATAGCAAGGGTTAGAAGTCCCAAGATGCACACATGCGAGAACAGCTGGTCGTAGCTGTGGAGCCATCTCCCATGACTTCCTCTATCATACATACTTGTTAGAGTTTTCATATGGGGGGGGGGGTAGAGACAGTGTTGAAGATTTATCAAGATTAGTGCAAAGGAAAACTAATTTAGTCTATAGCAACCAATCAGATTCCACCTTTCATTTTTCAGGGCTCCTTTGGAAACTGAAAGGATCGATCTGATTGGTTGCTAGGGGCAACTAAGCCATTTTTCCTTTCCACCAGTTTTGATAAATGTCCCGCAGTATCTCTGTTGGCAAGCATTAATCATGCTGAAATCCAACATGCCCAATCTTCATTTCCCCTGATGTTTAAAGTCAACTTTAGAGTTTGGCGTGGCCAGTATTGCCATCCAGAGCAAAAGTGCTATTTCTGGTTGACCTAAGTAATGCAGCCTAACACTATGAGCATCCATGTAACTCTGGATACACGGGTTGATCCTGCTTGCATTGCATTTTTTGCACTGTTATTTAACTTCACATTTGCTTTCCTGCGCAGAAAGTAGTTGTCGTGAATGCCAAAAGCCAACTTTATAGGCTCCTTGTGCAAGCTACAAATCATCCTGAGTAATGTAACTTTCTGTTTTTTTCTCCTCTTCACGCCAATGCTGCCTACCTGCGATATAATTGCAACCACTACTTAATGCAAGAACAAGCAGGTTGGTGTAATGGTTTGTGCTCCGTTTTTTCTAAGCAGCCCTCTTTATGATTCCTAGTGTGAGGAAGAAAGCTTTATAACCTCAGTCTGGCATTGAGCCGCTATGATTTTATCTTTATAGTCTTAGAAGACAGTTACTGGTTTTGCTGTGAATTCCAAGACAAGATAAATCTACGTTGTTTTCTTGAAGCAGGTGATTCTGGCCCCTTTTCATCATGGTTACAGTGTTAAAATTCCTAAAATTTAACTCTTGTATTTTGTGATGCACGGCTGCAGTGCGGAGTTTTATACTAACTGTGCCATTATAGGTGATGGCTTGTGTGTTGTGTGGCTATTCAGTGTAGCTTTTGTATTGAATGAGTGCACATTTCAGTACAAGCTTTGGTTTTTTGGATACGTTTTAATCTATGTGATGATGAGTTTTCCTCTTCATAAGTAGCAGCGCGTGTTCTTAGATCCATGTGTCATGTTAACGTTTGTCCCATAGGCAAGAAGAAGGTGTCTCCAGATAAAATGGCAGAGATGCAAGTACGGATTGATGAAGAAAGGAAAGCACTTGAGGCAAAGCTTGACATGGAGGAAGAGGAACGAAATAAAGCTAGGGCAGAGCTGGAGAAGAGGGAGAAAGATCTGCTTAAGGCCCAGTAAGTATTATAGACAATGCAGTTTTGACTATCGGTGGTGCATCTGTCAGTCCATCATTTCCAGACTTTTTATCCAAATTAATAAACTGCAAGGATGTATGTCTTTTTTCAGCCTTACAAGCTATGTCACAAAGTATGCATCACTGATATCATCCAATCAAAGCCCATTTTTATAGGGCCTTTGAAAGGTAACATCAGGGAACCGGTATGATGCTATAGTCAACTGTTCCACTCTTCCTTTGCTGTAGTTTTGAGAACTCTCCAATTTTTCTCCTTTGGTGGGTACAATATCTTAGTCTGCTATGGTATTATGCCCAGTAAGAATACATTAAAGAAAAACCAAAACAGAATCCTTATTTTAATTTATTTTTACTATTGAATTAAGTACAGAATCAGTTAGGCTACCAATTCAGCCCAGTAATAGCAGAGCTCTAAGTGAGAAAACAGAGAATGGTCAGGATGATATAGTTTTATTCCAGGCACCACAAGACTTTGCCTGTGCTGACTGTAGAGGCTCTGCTACCCAAGCAGCACAAATGTCAACTGTACATGTGCACTGGTTAGATAGCAGAAGAGCCTCTGCGCTTGTGCCGCTACTCAGAGCAATGGTGCAAGCGCAACAAAGAGAGGCGTCTGGTCCTATCGATCAAGGCGAAAGGGAAATCGCTTTAGTAGCGGAGGCAGCCCCCCCGCTGCTCAGGAAGGCTGATCACAGTTAGGGTGTGGCCATGCATGGTTCAAGTTCTGAGGATTCTCCGCAGTGGAATTGTGGAACATCTGCAGCATTTACAGTAGCAGTGAAGTACGATATCCCAGAAATTTCATCCACCGGTTACAGAGAAAATCTGCTGCATAATAATCTGTCTTGTGCTGTTTGTTATAAATCCATAGGATGTCAGTTTATGCTTCGGGTTTTGCCATCAGCAGATTTACCCAAAAAATGCAGCTGCCCCAAATTTTTTCCTATCTGCATTATTGGCAGGATCACAGCGGTTATTCTGCTGATTTTAACATTTACAATGCACTGTGGCTTTTAACCTTTGTATTGCCAAAGGTAAAACCCACAGCATATATTGGCATGTTTCAGGTTGAAAACATACAGTGTAAGTTAGTTTATGCTATGGGGTTTTCTCCGCAACCTGTGGATGAGATTTCTGAAATCTCATCCACTTTGCTGCCACTGCAAATGTTGAGGATTTTCTGCAAAAATGTTCCACGGCAGAGAATCCACAGCATTTACACCACCTGTGCCTGTTCCCGTGCCTGTTCCCTTGCAATGCAGAGGATGAGAGCAGTGGGAGACCAACAATGTCACCACAAAAAATCCCATTTCAAGCAGCTCTGTCACCTGGGTTAACCCTATACCACCAGGCATATGGCCTGGTAGGGTTGATGAAGATGATTAAAACGATACCTATCTTTTCTCTGTAGGTAATAGTGTTGTGGAGAAATGGGAACATTTCTAAATATATAGATGAGCTATTGGAGCACCAAGAGGCGGGCGTATGTGGTTTAAGCACCACTCTAGCGACAACCCATGGTGCTCCATACTGATTGACACTAATTTCCTAACAACTCTACTTCACCTCAGTTAAAAGGGTTGTCTGACCTCAGCAAATTGCATTTATCAAGTAGCCAAAGTTAATACAAGCCACCTTATAATTTATTGTCATTGTCCATATTGCCTTCTTTTCTGGCTTGATCCATTTTTTCATCGCTGCTCCTGGGTGTCCCAGCCACCAGAGAGGCAGCACCTTTTACTATAGTGTGCAAGCTGCTGGACTGCAGGGTGGTCATAACCCCTGGAAACAAGCAGTGTATGATGTGACGGAAAAATTAATCCAGTCAGTAAAGGAGACAATATGGACAATCACAATACATTAGTAAGTGCCTTGTATTAACTTTCTCTACATGATAAATGCCACTTACTGAGTTCAGACAACTCATTTAATTATCTTTTATCGTTCACAGCCTATTGGTAAGATTATTCTTGTGGTTTCCGTGATATATTTTTATTTAGATTATTATTTTTTTGTGTGTCTCTGATCATAAGGTTAAATTAATATTTCATTCCCAGCGCCTAGGATTACTCGTAGATACTTGTGGTATTACCACATGTATTCTTTTTACAAATGGAAATGACCAATTCTACCACAAGACAATTAATGTGAGGAATACATGAGCCCCATCTAGTAAGGAAAATTCATCATGAATAAAATGTCTTCCTCACATTTTTTTTTTCCTGCAGGCATCCAGATGTTTCTTAAATTGTTACATTGCCCAATGTGATTATTTTGATTTCCTAAAATGCTCACAATGGATTTTTTTTTTGTGTGAAAACCTAACACCTAATACCAAATTGTGGTAAGTGTTCATTACATAAGTAAAATGTAATCTTGCCTTTCTTATGTAGACAGGAACACCAGTCACTTCTGGAGAAGCTATCTGCTTTGGAGAAGAAGGTCATTGTTGGAGGAGTAGATTTGCTGGCCAAAGCAGAGGAACAGGAGAAACTTTTGGAAGAATCAAATCAGGAGCTTGAAGAGCGGAGAAGACGAGCCGAGAAACTTCGGAGGGAGTTGGAAGAAAAGGAGGTTTGTGGTTGAGTTTTTCCCTATAGGGTGAATGACTATTCACATCAGTAAATGTACCTTAAAGGGTTGTCCAGTTTCAGGAGTACACTGGGCAACCTTTAAGTGACAGCTGGGACTAATAGAGGAAGAGGCTCAGCCACTTTTTTTTTCTCGCTCCCTGCGCTCATGCAGCACTCTCCTGCTGGCACACGAGAAAGCAGAAGTAATAAATCGCTCCTGTCTTCTTCTCTGGGCCCCACTGTGTCTTGACAGCCAGGACCCGACCTGCTCCTGCTAGATTGCAGGAGCTTTAATTCCAGCTCTGTACAACGCTGGGATTAAAGGGCTGCCTGACCATTTATATACATGCTATCTGCACAAGGTACGTATATAGTAGTGGGCAGTCGGGAAGGGGTTAAAATGTTTTCTGTGTATTTGAAAATTTATAAGTTCTCCTTCCTTGCTATGGACACCTTTTGACACCTGATAGCAATTTCCTTGAGTAATTACAGTTGCACTAAGTTTTAAACAGCAATGTTCATTCCTTCATTCATTTTCAGACCCCCTTCCAGTGTGCAACCTGCTCCTAGTTTCAGACTTCTTGTGTGTTAATGTCCCTCCCACTAATACATGCTAGATGTGTGTCCAGGGTCTTGCTGCTTTCACTGGTTCTCATCAGCACAGCTTTATTCCTAGACTGATTTCCTCTTCTATAGCTCATGAGGGATCTCCTCGCACTTGTACTGACTGCAAGGCTGCCATCAGCAATTTCAGAGCATCATACAAACTGAGTGGAACTAGCCCCCCCCCCCTTCCATGGGCCCTGCTCACATTCATAGCCATAACTTTTATTTTTGCGTCAGGCCATTTTGACATACACATACACTTAAATTTTAGTTTCTATCACCACAGATAATACTACAGTACAATAGTACAGTGTATTATGATTACATGGATACCAAATACTGTTTTGTGATGTTTAATAGTAAGTATGTTACAAAAATGCATTAATTATAATGGTTTTTACTCTAAAAAAATAAAAGGTACATTTTTCTGCTATGACTTAAAAAAAATAATTTCATAGGTATGTACAGGGAATAAAGCCCCAGACAATCTGTATGGTAGGCAGCAACGTTACCCACTACGTTATAGAAATAATCTGATGTTTTGAAAAGGATTTTCTGTGCCTAGCAGCTACTAAATAGTATTACTGTTTGCTTAATATCATGCCTGTTAAGACAACAGTAATACTATGTAGGGTTCGTGCACACAAACGTATTTTCTTTCTGCATCCGTCCGTTCGTGTTTTGTTTTTGTTTTTTTGCAGACTGTATGTGGAACAATTAATTTCAATGGGACCACAAAAAAAAAAACAGAAGTTACTCCGTGTGCATTCCATTTCCATTTGGCGATGTTTTCGTTCCGCAAATAAATAGAACATGTTCTATTATAGTCCGCATTACGGAAAAGGATAGTACTGTTCTATAAGGGACCGGCCTTTATAGCCCTATACTGTATTGGGTAAGACTGCTTCCTCCTATACAGAAGGTCTAGGGTAGAATTCTCAATACATACCTGTGAAATAATTTCTTTATTAAAAATCATAGCAGAAAAAATTGCCTTTTTTTTTTTTTTTTAATATTTTATCAAAGTTAGTTTTACAAAAAAAAGCAGTAAAACTCCTTACAATTAATGTGTTTTGTGACATGCCTGCTATTAAATGTCACAAAACAGTATTTAGTATGCCTGCAATGATGATAACCTGTATGATATACTGAACTCATTCATTATCCTAATCGGTAAATAAAAAGGTTCATTATTTTTTTTCCCTTCATTTCAGAAATAAACTACAACCACAATTCTAAAAAAGTTTGGACTCTCTATGTAAATAAATATAAATAAAAACAGAATGCAATGATTTGTAAATCTCATAGAGGCATATTCATTCACAATACAGCATATAATACATATCAGATGTTATCAGATCATATTTCTGTTCCACAATCTTTTGACGTTTTTCACAGATTGGTAAACCTCCCGTCTATGCTTCTAAAGCACTCTGCCTCTCTCATGCTGTTTTTATACTCGGTCATGGGACTTAGTAGCAGAATGCTCCTCCAGTTTTTTTATTTTATTTTATTAGTACAGCCTTTTGTAGTCCCTGTCCCATCTTTTTTGAGATGCATTGATGCCATCAAGTTCTAAACAAGTAAAATTTTTTTATTCACGAAATGGTAAAATGTCTCACTTTCAACATTCAACACAATTATATGTGTTCTATTGTGAATAGAATATGGATCTAAGATTTGCATATTATTGCATTCTGTTATTTTACACAACGTCCCAACTTTTTTTGGAATGAGTTTATTATTTATTTATTTAATATCCTGCCTGTGAAGGAAACAGCTCCTTAAAGGGAACCTGTCACCTCCTTTAGGCAAATTAAACCGTAAACATTACCTTAATGTACAGACCAGTGTGATTCTAATGAAGGTCCTGATACTGAGAACTGCCTGCTGAAATTGTAGTAAATTGAACTTTTATTCCTCCTGCGCGCGCTTTTCCGAGTCATCTTGAAGTCAAGGGGGCAGCGGCCTCCTTGCTTCGAGTCAAGAAAGCCACTCCCCACTTCCCTGTGATAGACAGTTTGCCTGGGTGCCGGGGATCGCGCAAATCTAGCGCATGCGCGTTGCGCGATTTCTGACTGCGCGATCCCGGCCCCGGCTCTTCAGTTTGCCGGCGCTTCTGTGACCCCTTGCGTGCGGGGACAGCGGGCGCGCACTCGCTTTGTAATGCGGCGCATGCGCAGAGACAGGAGAGGCGCCGGCAAACTGAAGAGCCGGGGCCGGGATCGCTCAGTCAGAAATTGCGCAACGCGCATGCGCTAGATTTGCGCGATCCCCGGCACCCAGGCAAACTGTCTATCACAGGGAAGTGGGGAGTGGCTTTCTTGACTCGAAGCAAGGAGGCCGCTGCCCCCTTGACTTCAAGATGACTCGGAAAAGCGCGCGCAGGAGGAATAAAAGTTCAATTTACTACAATTTCAGCAGGCAGTTCTCAGTATCAGGACCTTCATTAGAATCACACTGGTCTGTACATTAAGGTAATGTTTACAGTTTAATTTGCCTAAAGGAGGTGACAGGTTCCCTTTAAGCACAAAACATCTTCTCATTCTAACATGGCATGCCTGTAGTTTAATGATAAGTCTTCTGCCTGCCATACAGAAGGTCAAATCCCCACAGATGCTTGATAATTTGTTTGCTTAGTAAAATTCTGTGTGCTGGGCAGGACCTCTACCCCCAAGCCATATGAAACAAGAGACACCGCTTCATTAAAGGGGTTCTCCGAGATATATATATATATATGATCTATCCTCAGGATAGGTCATCAATATCAGATCGGCAGTCTATGGTAGCGATTCTATTCATAGAAATGAATGGGGCAGTGAGGTGTAATTACACATACTCACCACTACCCCCGAGTCCGCCAGCATGTAAACAATGAAGAGGAGGCAGCGCTGATACGGCGCGCGCCTCCTCTTCAAACAGCTGATCGGCGGGGGTGCCGGGTGTCGGACCCCTGCCGATCTGATATTGATGACCTATCCTGAGGATAGGTCATCAATATTTATAACTCGGAGAACCCCTTTAAAGAAGAACTCCCGCAAAATTTTTGATTCTCTGACCTGTTAGAAAGGTGCATGATATAATCTGTAGTGAATGTCATTTTCTTATCAGTGACTGTTTCTGTGAGTAAAAACCTCTCTTCTTGTTGTAGCTGGGTCATGTGACCAACTCCCTGACCTCCAACTGACCCAGGACAGAAAGCCAGTAACTGCTCTATTCATTCCTATGGGAGCCTCACTTTCAGTCTCATAGGAATACATAGAGAATTAGACTTCCTGTCCACACATAAGTCTATGTGTGAGTTGGTGGGTCTAATTGCTGGTCACATGACACAGATAAGAAACTTCAGGATGATAGAAGTCAAAAATTCAGACTCTGGTAAGAAAATGACATTCACTACAGATTACATCATGTACATTTCTAGCAGGACATGGAATAAACATTTTTGTCGGGAGTTCTTCTGAAGTGAATATTAGTGAGGCTGCCAATGCTAGAGACCTGAAGGGGCCTGGGCCCTGACTGCAATACCAGCAGTTCTTTGTGTGATTCCACTGTACTGCAGAGTGTGCTGTGGGGTTATCATTTTTCACTCCACTTCTACATAGCCTGTGTGTTTGTCCCTCTGCAAACCGCATTGCGTGTTCTTTCCTTCCTATCTATAGCTATTGTGAATTGCTCTCTTGGATCCTCTCTCCACTTTGCACAACCGCCCCCTCCATGTTACCATCTCTAACATGAAGAGTAGGGAGGTGAACAGCAGAGAGATGAGAAACAGGAGCAGTTCTCTGTTGGATTTATGTCAGACTCATCAGCACCAGTATCACTGTGAAGAACTTAGGATGTTGCTTAATTTTGCATTTAGGAACAAAATGAAGAATAAAAAAACCTTAGTGAGAAGTGCCTACAGCCTGTAAGCCGTTATCTTTTCTTTTCTTTACAGCAAGAACGGCTAGATATTGAGGAGAAATACACAAGTTTACAAGAGGAGGCACAGGGTAAAACTAAAAAACTGAAGAAAGTGTGGACCATGCTTATGGCGGCAAAGTCTGAGGTTTGTTATACAACAGAGTTGCTTGACACTTCAAGACCAGATTACAGTAGGTAAAAGGGCTGTTTTATACGCGCGAGTCTATTGCAGGAATGACACTCCGTGTGTTAGCGTGATCCTCCGTTTTGGACTTGCAGGATCATGCTCGCACACGGAGCATTATTCCCGTAATGGGCTTGCTCGTGTGAAACAGACCTAAATCGTGGTTGGGCCCAAATCGTACATCCTTCATTGTAATTCAAGTCCTTGCTGGCCCTTATTGGTGGCATATGATATTCTGAATTATTAATGGATGTAAAATTACTATAGCATAGTATAATATTATTGGATTCACAATCTGTCAATGAAAGTTTCTAGTAACAAATATTCCATTTACGGGAGTGTTCATAGAAACGTAATGTGGCGGTTGTGCTTTATTTAATATTGGGTGCCAATAATCTGCTGATTACCACCATTTAAAGCTACTTTCACACATGAGTCAAATCCAGAAGGCTGTTACGGCAAAGAACAGCCTGTCGGGGATCTCTGGATCCGACATTGTGCCGCATGCCTGCCGGATCCCATTGACTATAGTGGGATGCAGCGAGCATCTAGCTGCTTTTCGGCATATCAGCCAGGATTCAGGCGGAGAAAAATTGCATGAACTCTTTGACACATGTGAAACTAGCCTTACTAGTCAGAATTTTTTGTAGGCTCCACAAGTCAGTGGGGGACCGATACGTTTTCTATTGTGTCAGAGAAAACCGATCCGTCCCCGTTGACTTGCATTGTGGGTCTTGTTCTGCATCCCAGGACGGAAAGCAAATCGCAGCATGAGAACGGAATGCATTTTGGAGCATTCCGTTCTGTACAGTTGTGATTTGTCCCCATTGACAGTGAATGGGGACTAAACAGAAGCGTTTTTTTCCGGTATTAAGACCCTATGACGGATTTCAATACCGGAAAATATTAACGCTAGTGTGAAAGTAGCCTTACACATTTGTATACACTCCTATTCAAGTCAATAGAGTTTATATAGCGAGACCTCTTTAAATATGGAAGCTGTCACCTGCATTTTTATAAATTAACTGTATGGGGTTGACAGAGAATTGGTGATCTCTGCAGAAATAGATTCCTCTGTACTAACAAATTTTGCAGAGGCCAATGAAGCAATGGTAGTCTTGGTACAGTTGTATTCACACAGTGCAGTTTTATCATCGTGACTACAACCAAAAGAAATAAAGCCGATATGCATTTCTCCCACAAGGGGTCCTTCTGGGTTCACCATAGTTTTTTGTGTGTTGAATGCCATATATTGCATTTTACACTCTGCATGTGGGGTTAAAATGGTTGTGCACGGGATTTATATTGATGACCTATACTCGGGAAAGGTTATCAGTATCAGATTGGTGGATGTCTGACTTCTGACACCCCCACCAGTCATCTGTTTGTTTCTGGGAGCTCTGCTTCCTCTTCCCGCATCTTCTCACTTCCAGAGCAGGGTGATTACAGGGGCTGATCCCATTCATTTAGCAGGATTCACGTTAGAGGAATACCAAATATCAAAGCTAGTCTCCTGTATGAACTCCAACAGTAGACTTTACAGCATATGACTGTTATATAACCTCTTGACTTTTAGGGTAATTTGGGAGAAGTTCTTCCATCCCAAATTAACATCAGGCCAGTTTCACAAGATTAAGGGTCGCAGTCCGACTGTGGGTCTACTGACCTAAACTCACACCATCATGGATCCCTATGATCCTGTCAGTTCAGGTCATTAGACTGGCAGTCGGCTGAGGGCATCTGTCATATGGTGCCCAAATGCACGTGTTTTATGATTGTGTGTAACTAGGAGAAGAGATTTGAGCTTACACGTAGCTGTCCAAGCAAGATTATAAAGACAACTTTTTTGAAATTGTACAACGGTTTCTTACCTGTGCTACACTTTTCATAGATGGCCGACCTGCAGCAAGAACACCAAAGAGAAATAGAGGGGTTATTAGAGAATATCCGTCAGCTGAGTCGTGAGCTTCGACTTCAGATGATCATCATTGATAATTTTATTCCACAGGAATATCAGGTAATGCAATAATTGGACTGTTCAGATGATATCCATTTATTGGTTTGGTGCACGGCATCGGCTTGTAAATTCTATGTTCAAGTTTGGAAAAAGCTTTTTGATATTTTAGGGAAAAAATTATCTGTTTCCCTGCATATCCTTCAGCAGGTTGGAAACATAAGAATTCAGATTGAAATCCCCAGGAGATTTACATACTGATGGCAATGCTTCTGTTTAGTAAAAGTGTGGGATGGAAATTTATATATTTTTTTTATATGAATGGTTTGTGTGGAGTGTACAAATTGATAGAGTTAAGACACTGTAAGGAAGCCTTCGGTAAATATATTTTTTTTATTTTAACGTGAACAAAATTTTTATATTTATTCCAACAATATATAAATATAAAGGTGATGTTACCCGTTATTGCAGGATAATCTCCAGTCTGTCGGCAGGGAGGAATGTGTTCCCGCTCTATTGCGGAAAATTGTCATCTGTCTGATGCTTGAGGAGTTTTTCGCACGCAGATCCGTTTTTAAACCCTCCTCCCAGGTTTTTTTTAGTTTGCAACTGAAGAATTCTCCATTTCTTTTTTTGCCAGCTCTTTCTTGATGAATTTACTGGTAGGTTTTGGACAGTGATCTCCATCCTGTGGCTCTCCAGCAGATGCAAAACTTTAACTCCCACCATGCTCTGATAGCTTCAGGCTGTCAAAGCATGATGAGAATTGTAGTATTGCAGCAGCTGGAGAGCCACAGGCAGGGCTGTGGAGTCGGTAAGCCAAAACCCCGACTCCAACTCTGACTCCTCAATTTCCCCTAACTCCGACTCCCAACTCTGACTCTCTCATACATGGCGCATGTTTAAGTGATAACTTTAAACAAACTTTGCATAAATAAATAGTACAGATATGTCATGACTAAAAAAAGTTTGTAATATTTGTTTTACTAGATATCTTTACTCTGAGCTTCTAGTATCCAGTTTTTCTCTGGGTACAGCTCACTAAGGGCCTGATGTATGAACACTGTCTAGGTCTAAGACTTTCTAACATCTACACCTAGACAGTTTTCATACATAAGGCCCTAGGTGTTTTACATCAGAGGAAAAGCAAACTAAAACATAAAACATACAGAGAGAACATGCACTAGACAATTGATTTATGCACAGTTTATTGAAAGTTTAGATATACTAAGAAGTACTTACCTTTAAGGGGTTTTCTCAGCACATTGATTCACTGGCTGACAGGCAGTTTGCACTCAATCTGTCTCCTCAGGCTGTGGGTGGGTCTCCAGCAGTTACTAGCATATATTAACTTACTCTGACAGAGCAGGAGATTGTGATCTCTAACACAATTACAGGTAAAGCCATGCTTCTCAGTCCTCACAACACTTGTACCTTTTGCTTACTTCAGGTAATCACTCAGCTCAGTCTCATCATTCCATGGGTGTGAGGTCACTCCTGCTCTCAGCCAATCAGATAACCGTCTTTCTGGTTTGCAGGTTACCATAGAAACCTGTGTACAGTGAGAGACCTGCTGAACTGTCTATAGTTCATGACTAAAGTAAAATCTACTGACCACTATATTTAGAAAATGTCTTCTTTTAACTGTCCCTTTATGTTGAAAGCTAATATTTGTAACTAGTGAGAAAACCCCTTTAATCCTGTTTTCTCTAGCAGATCTGAGATGAGTTCAACCATTCCTTCCCAGTGTCTTTTTCCTCTGATCTGTAGCAGAGGAGCTTCACTTCTGAGCATCTACATGAAGGGCAGCACACATTCATGTCAACTGAAAGCCTAGATCTTTAGTTCAGGAATAGAACAGACATTTATAGGACATTTCATCATTTTCCCAAATTCTTATGAAAATATGAAAGGAGTCGGAGTTGGTCCATTTTATACCGACTCCACCAAAATGGACACAGACTCCGACTCCACAGCCCTGAACACTGGTGATTGTTATGTTGCGTGGTACATTTTGACTGAGCTTCAGACTTCTCTCATAGGCAGTCCTAATCCTCAGTCACCATCTGGTACCATTAAGAATTCATAGTGGGTCCTGCGGTGGTGAGCTGACCAGGACCTGATGTAACAAAGGCATTTCAAAACCAAGAGCAAAGCATTAAAGGGGTTCTGTAGCTTTTTCTTACTGATGATCTGTCCTCTGGATAGGTCATCAGCATCTGATCGGCAGATTCATACACCCAGGACCCCCGCCAATCAGCTGTTTCAGAAGGCAGTGACGCTAGCAGTTGCGCCGCAGCCTTCTCGCTGTTTCCCGCAGTCACGTCATGACTAGTATCAATAGTATCACTGGCGGCTAAGCTCCATTGAAGTGAACGGGGATTAACTGCGTCACTAGGTCTGTGGGAAACAGTGAGAAGGCTGTGGTGCAACTGCCAGCACCACTGCCTTCTCAAACAGCTGATCATTGGGGCTCCCATATGTCGGACCCCCACAATCATGCTAATTATCTATCCAGAGGATAGATAATCAGTAAGAAAAAGCTACAGAAAATGACAAAAATAACCATTACTTACCCATGAAATCACCTGCCGCAATACCATCCTGTACATCATTCATGTGACCGTTACAACCATTCCCTGGCCATAGCAGCGGCACTTTGATGTACATCACAAGTGCTGAGGCCAGTAGTTGATGCTGGAGTGGTAGGGGATTTAACAGGTGACGTAGTTAATACAAAGCCATTTTTTCTGCTACCTTTATCTTTAGGTGGTATTTTAATGAATGTGAGATGTTTACATATAGATATCATATGTATATGACAAATTTTTTTTTTTTCTTTGTTTTTTTTTTTTTCTTTTCAGGACATGATTGAGAACTATGTCCACTGGAATGAAGATATTGGAGAGTGGCAGCTGGTAAGCAGTTGTCTAAGTTTGCAGTAATACGTCTTCTAACCTTCCAAGTAAATCTAATGTGTATGTTACATAGTAACAGTTTATAAGGCCGAAAAGACATCTGTCCATCCAGTTTGGCCTGTTTTCCTACAAGTTGATCCAGAGGAAACCCTCTCCAGCTCTGCTATGTCTGCCTTGTTCACAGGAACCCAGAACTGTACACAGTACTCCATGTGTGGTCTGACTAGTGATTTGTAAAGTGGCAGGACTATGTTCTCATCACGGGCATCTATGCCTCTTTTGATGCAACCCATTATCTTATTGGCCTTGGCAGCAGCTGTCTGACACTGGTTTCTGCAGCTTAGTTTGCTGTTCACTAAAATTCCTAGGTCCTTTTCCATGTCAGAGTTACCCAATGCTTTACCATTCAGTATGTACTGGTGACTTGCATTATTCCTTCCCATATGCATAACCTTACATTTGTCAGTGTTAAACCTCATCTGCCACTTCTCTGCCCAAGCCTCCAGTCTATCCAGATCCATCTGTAGCAGTGTACTGTCCTCTTCTGTGTTAATTACTTTACACAGTTTAGTGTCATCTGCAAAAATTGATATTTTACTGTGCAAGCCTTCTACAAGATCATTAATAAATATTTGTTTTCATCTTTCTTCGTAAGAAATGCGTTGCGTACACTGGAAACAATATGAGAAAGCAGACTCCAGTGCCTGACAAGAAAGAAAAGGACGTAAGATGCTTTTTATCTTTATAGACTGTTTTGTTATATCACTTTCTTGTTTCTGTACTGAGGGCTCCTGGAGGTTTGGCCTGAAGATGTGATCAGCTGACTAGTAACGCAGATTGCGCTGCTGTAATTTCCATGTGTTCAGTTAGGACCTCATAGAAAAGGGCTCCACACTAAAGGTCACCCTCTATTAGCCAGAGCAGAACTGCCGTCCAGACATGATCAGTGGTTGGCATGTAAGGACAGATACACCACTACATATTATCACTACTTTTTAACTTTGTTTTTCCATTTCAACATTTGTCAAGACAGGGTTGCCACAATATGAAGGGATACGGTCATACACCTTCTGTTAGTTCATAAGTCATGTAGAGATATGAGCGAGATCCCTGTATATTTATGTGGAGGCTCCACAGAAGGACCATGGGGATTGTCAGATAATGTATTTTTTTGTCCTAGCAGACAGTAAAACAAGTTTTATCTCAATCACATGACATATACCACTGTGTGTTATATCTCCATGTGTCATGTGGACCAGCCATCTACTGCAGTGTCTTGTCTGAATCTAGTGATTTGCAATTCTCTATGTAGTTTTTTTTTTCTTTCAGTTATACAAATCTAGAAGTAAAGGAATGTGTCATCAGACAATGACCTATTGTTTAGAAATATGTTAAACATAAAAACACGATTTAAAGAATTTTTGATTTTTCCGTGTCAATATATATGTTTAAACAAAAAACATAAATCCTCCAGTATTCCCACTGGCCACGAGGCCTAATAATAGGCGTCACTTTACTGCAGTTACCTGGTTGTCTGTCCTTTTAATCCTGCCTGTAATGATATCACCTCTGTGTACAGATAAGGCAGTATCCGCCATTCTCAATAGGTGATTATCAGAGCTTATCTCTTCTTCCCTTGTACAATGACCTCTGCACAGATCACAGAGCATGCCTAGAAAACTCTCCCATAGAAGTTAGTAGGGTCAGCTCCAGACCATTATATCTATGGCCCATATGGCTTCGGTAAAGCAATTTTCTTAATGCTTTCTAAATGCTGTTAAGAACAGCTCAGGCAAGATGGCAACCCTCATAATCAGGAAATTAAATAAAAAATGTACCATCAGAAAATGAAAAAACATATATGAAAAAAGGAGATGTGTTACTATCAGGTTTTAACTGGCAGAAAAATGTTGGGTGATACATTCCCTTTAAGTGGGTCATCCAAATGTAAAATATGGCACAGGGTAGAGGGCGGTGTAAAACAAGAAATAAAATCTAACACGCCTTTAGAATGTCCTGTCCCGATCCCTCCTTGGCCTGTATTGATGACATCACATTCATTTGTCCCATGACCACTACCACCAATCACTGGCATCAGTGGTTTCATGTGCATGAATAGTGCTTCACAGCTGAGGCCAGAGACTGACTGCAGTGGCCACAGGAATATTGAACATCATGTAACTGCCGCAGGCCCAGCAGAGATCGGAGCACAAGGGACTAGAGTGGCAGCGTGAGACAGACAATACATTTTAAAAGTACCGAATTTTACAAAATCTTAGAGAACCTCTTTAACTTGTACAGTGTTTTTGCATTTGCAAAAGAAAACTCTCCTATAACCATGCAAAGAATAAAATAACAAAAGGTGACACATTCAACAGATGACAATAATTACCGAAATGTTAAAAACTATTTATTGTTACTCTATTAACCATGACTGAGGCTAGGTCATCAGTATCTGATCAGCGAGGGTCCGACACCCGAGACCCCTACCAATCAGCTGTGTGAGAAGGCATCAGCGCTCCTGTGAGCACCACGGCCTTCTCTCTGCTTTTCCTTGGCCAAGTGACGATGCGTTCATGTGTCACGTGGCCTTAGAGCAACTTAAACCCATTCAAATGAATGGGCTTGCGCACAATACCAAGCACAACCACTATACAATGTACGGCGCTGTGCTTGGTAAGCTGTGAGAAGGCTGCGGCACTCGCAGGAGCACCGGTGTCTTCTCAAAACAGCTGATTGGATGAGTCCCTGGAGTTGCAACCACACAGATTAGATACTGAGGATAAGGTCATCAGTATAACAGTCTCGTAAGGCTGTGATTTGGATTCTTAGACAGTGCAAAGTGAGACACTATCCAGTCGGCTGATTTGCTATTGAAAATGCGCTAGTTTTTGGGTGCATTTTGGTCCAGAAAACTAGCATGCACGCTTTGCATCATATTTACCAACTGTTTTAGACACTTTTCTTATGCCTCACCTGACAAGGAGTTGTGGCTTTATGGAAAGAGAGTGTGGCTTCACAGGAAAGGGGCATGGCCTCCGTGTGCCAAAAAAATGCTGTAAAATTTTGGAGTGAAACTACGCCGATTTATAAGTGGTGTATATTTAGACTGTCCCATTGCATCTATTTGTTTTATGTTTGGCTCATTCTTATATCTTACATAATCCAGCCTTGGGCGATGACTGAAAAATGTTTCTTTTGCCCCCTCAGCCTTTTGAAGTGGATTTGTCCCATGTATATTTGGCTTACACTGAGGAGAGCCTTCGTCAGTCCTTAATGAAGCTAGAAAGGCCTAGAACATCAAAAGGAAAAACAAGACCCAAGACAGGTCGGAGGTATGTGTCATCCTCTTTATCAGACTTGAGATGTGAAACTGAAGGTATCATTTGGTTTTTAAGATCAAGGTTTCTTCATCTTTCTCTAATGAGGCCTCACAATTAGAAGAACATGATTATGCCTGGTCCTTAATATTGGTTGTAGTCCATGCTAAAATGTAAAATTTATCTCTTGGGGGCGTGTCCAGCAGCCAACATGGCAGGATGCATGTGATGGAAGCTCTGTAGGATCCAGGCATCCTAACAGAATCCGGCCATCTCACCTCTGACAAAATTGACTTACTTAGGAAACCATGCGTCCTGTGGTCTTGGACATTCCTGTTCTACTTACTCACTAAGTGTTTCTTTATTGGTTCACAAATGTAGTCACTGGGAGACGAACAACCAAAACATTGATGTGGATGGAAGATATGTCTTTTTGCGCCCCTTAATTGAAGGCATTCCATACAATAAAATCTGTATATACATTACCCCCCTGCCAATATGTATGTCCTACAACAAGCTGCACTTCTTTTTTTTTTTTTTTTTTTTTTACTGCCCACCCACATACCAAAACTATGTGTAGGGGAGACTTTAATATTTTGCACGACAGCCGGTTGGATAAATTATATCCCTTTGCTGATCGTCTACCTGTGGGGTCGCCCATGAGCCTGTCATTTGGTTACATTTCTGGAGACATAACAATCCTTCGGTCCGGGCATACACCTGTTATAGGTTTACACATAGGTCTCTGTCTCGTATGGACTATGTGGTAGGATCGGGTACTGTATGACCACAGATTTGTAGTATACAATACCTGACTAGGGCCATATCAGACCAATTCTCTGTATTTTTTATCAGGTATCTACATCAGTAATTAGCCTTCCGGATCGGTAACAGATCCAAGTGTTTCTCGGGGTCGATGCTGAATATCACAAAGTTAGAGGGCCTTCACGCGACCATATCTTCGGTCCGCATTTGTTGCGGACCCATTAATTTCAATGGAGTGGCAAATTATGCAGACTGCACACTGTGTTCTAGCTGCATCCATATGTCTGTTCCACAGCCCCACAAAAAAAAAATTCCAGCCTGAGTGTGGTATCAGAATTTAAATATTTGGAGATTACAATTATTAAATACCATTTACAAACCTTACAAAATAATAATTATCCTCTGCTAACATTTGTTCATACTAAATTTAGGTCCCTGAGGTAGTTGCCTCTGTCAGTGGCACATCATAGTAAACCTGGTAAAAACGGATCATTTTACCTAAATGTCTGTCACTCTGCAGTCCCGACCCCTAAGAGAATATTTCAAGAATTAAACTCCCTCACAATTTCCTTTGTATGAGGTATTTGTTGCTTAAAATAAAGTCTTGACACGTTAACTAGGCCAAAGGGCAAGGGAGGAATGGCACTCAGGACTATTTTCTATACTATTTGGCAGAACAATTAAAATGGCTGTACTTCTGGGTTTTACCACATGATAGGCCTACTTTAGAACACCGTCTGAGCTCCTATTTACAATTAAACATGTTCGGGCCCATCTTGGAGGGAGCAACATACTTGGGTCCAGCTCCTTTTTGCTTACTCAGTTACATAGGGCTCACTCCCTGCCAACTCCTCAATTTTTCAGATGTCTGCCCAGTTTCCCTCACCTAGACCCACTATTTGTAATTATCCTCTAATTGGTATTTTTCCATTCCAAGGATCTGCTAGTTACTCTTATCTTATTTTAAGCAATATTACAGGTACTCACTGGAAGGTAGTAGATACAGTGCACTGACAATGTGAAAACAGAATGTTAGAAATCTTTGCTAATTTATTGAAAACGAAAAACATAAGAATTCAGCCCCTTTATTCAGTACATAGTTGAAGCACTTTTGGCAGCGATTACAGCCTTCAGGCTTCTTAGGTATGATGTCACAAGGTTTGCTCACCTGGATTTGGGGATTTTCTGCTATTCATCTCTGCAGAGCCTCTCAAGCTGTGTCAGATTGGATGGGGACTGTCGGTGGACAGCCTTTTTCAGGTCTCTCCAGTGATCTTCGATTGGGTTTAATTCAGGACTCTGGCTGGGCCACTCAAGGACATTCACAGAGTTGTCCCTAAGCCATTCCTGTGTTGTCTTGGCTGTGTGCTTAGGGTCATTGTCTTGTTGGAAGGTGAGCCTTCAGCCCAGTCTGATGTTCAGAGTATTCTGGATCAGGTTTTCATTAAGAATATCCCTTTACTTTGGTCCATTTAATTTTCTTTCCAGTCTCTCTGTCCCAGCCGATGAAAAACACCCCCACAGTATGATGCTGCCACCACCATGCTTCACTGTAGGGATGGTGGTGGGCAGGTGATGAGCATTGCCTGGTTTCCTTGGAGTTGAAGTCAGAGCTAGTTTTGGGTGAAGTCAGTAAAAATGCACTGACTGAAATGCAACTCCAGCTTAAATATTATTTGTTAATAATATTGTGTAACTATTAATGTTCATATACATTTAGAAATGTTAATCATAACTTTTATGTTCTATTAATCAAAGACCCTTATTGATGAAAAACACTGAAATTTGTCTCCATACATTATTAGAATGAATGTCACTGTCCAGATTTTTCCCACATGCTTTTGTACTGTCCCCCAATAGCCAGTTTTTGGAAGGATGAAATGTTTTTTTTTTTTTTTTTTTTTTTTTTTATACAAGCTACTTGCACTGCCTATTCCATGTTATCCTCAGATCTTTCTGATAGGTCTACTGGCAAAAGAGCAATGGTTACAACGTATAATATTTTGAGAGAAATGTTATTCCTAGCATGCACTCTGTTAGTACAGCCTAATCACCCCCACATTAAATATGTGGAAATCTCAGGTCAACCAGTTAATCCTATATGAATCGTTATATTTAAATTTAGGATTTATCCTAATAAATTTGCCCAGGTCTTGGGGAACTGGACTAGTTTCCCCTTAAATTGTTTCTAAGTTACATTCTCTTCCCTATAGAAACACACAGCCAATATTCTAAACTGTGACTGTTTAGTGTAGCGGCACGGTTATAACAGATCCAACTCCTGTAAATACTCAACTTTTAAGTGGTGCCGACTAATTTTACAACTTGTACACTTATTGCAGTACGAATGACTACTTGTATCCCAGTATTGTCTAATTTAGTAGAAGACCTCTAAATGAACAAGGAGCTGTTTGTAAAGGTGTGTACAAGAGACTTAGCATTGTCTGCATAGTTTGTCTTGGGATCCTGATTTATTGCGGATCTGAGAATTGGCTACTCCAAGGTTCATAATAATACCAGAAAACCAAAATCTGCACAGTGACCATTATGGATTGCATAATCTAGATACATTCCATTAGGGGGTGAAGCTCTTTGGTTAAAACAGTATAAAAGCTGGACTGTTTCAGCAAGACATTGGAGGTCATCTGTGAGATAGACTTGTTCTGCGTAGAATAATGTTGTTCCCAATCGAGTCTCTGATTGCTTTCACTGAAACATGCTCCCAACTGATGTATGTCGCTGTCAGATGGTGATAACTCAGTTGGTGATGTAAGTACATGTAGTAAGGACTATAGATGAAGCGTGGTTGTAATTATGTAATTGTTGTGTTGTATCTAACCCTTACTGATTGTAAGCTTTCTTTTTCTTTGTATTTACCTATTTTGCTAAAAAAGGACTTATTTTTGCCTGATTATCCCTATAACCCTTTACATTTACTTATATATTTTACTACTCTTAAAGTGGTGTGGGTTGTCTCTCTTTAAAGAGTATCTGAACCTGAAATGGTGCATTTGTTAGCAAATTGCCTGATTTGTTAGCAATACAAGAGACAAGAGACTATGTTCCAACAAGATAACATCCTCCGCACTACACAAACCAGCAGCTCCCCAGCCCAGCTCGATCACCAGATCTCACCCCATTAAAGGGAACCTGTCACCTCCTTGGGCTAAAAAAACCTGTTAGCAGTACCTTAATTTATGTTCCAGCGTGATTCAGAAGATGATCTTTGTAAGGAGAAGAGATCCTTCAAACTGTGTAAAATTCATATTTTAATCCTCCGTTGGCGCGCTGCCTTGACTCGGCTTGAAGTCTCTTCAAATTCCGGGCGCCTGTGCCTGTACTGCGCATGCGCCAAGTAAGCGAGTGCTTGGCTCATGCGCAGTACAGGCACAGGCGCCCGGAATTTGAAGAGCTGGGGCCGGGATCGCACAGGGAGATATCGCGCACCGCGCATGCGCGAGACTTGCGCGATCCCCGGCCCATCAGCAAACTGTCCATCATCTTGCCAAGGGGAGTGGTTTACTTGACTCGAGTCAAGGAGGCCGCTGCCCCCTTGACTTCAAGCCGAGTCAAGGCAGCGCGCCAACGGAGGATTAAAATATGAATTTTACACAGTTTGAAGGATCTCTTCTCCTTACAAAGATCATCTTCTGAATCACGCTGGAACATAAATTAAGGTACTGCTAACAGGTTATTTTAGCCCAAGGAGGTGACAGGTTCCCTTTAAGAATGGTTGGGTTGTCTGGTATCCTATGTAAAGCAGCCAAAAACCACCTTGGCTGATCTACGGGTCCAATTTGATAGAGGTTTGGATGACATATCACAGGAGGATATCCAACATCAGTATGACCATTACATGCCAGAGTCACACCTTGTATCACAGCACTGGAAGAATCCACCAGTAGAAATGTGACCCTGCTTCAACATATACCCAACTGCACAACCCAAAAGGTTGCACCACCTTGGTTGTATGGTTATTGACCATGCACTGCAATGTATAATGTCAATCTCTGCTCCATCACATTAAGTTTTCCAGGTGTTCTTTTGTTTGTAAGTGAACATGTAGCATTAATCAGTACTAGTCCAATGATATTGCTTATATCAGATTTCAGCAGTATTAATGTTATTTCATTTTCCTTTTTTCCAGGAAGCGTTCAGCAAAACCAGAAGCAGTGATTGACTCATTGCTACAGTAGCAGTTTCCTGTCCTGGAGTGTGAAGAACGCAGTGTTCTGGCGGCCTGAGATGGAATTGTAGACCTCTGTGCAATGTAAACTGCAAAGGGGACAGTAATGGATACCCTGTGTAGGCTTTGTATAATAATAATTCATGTGAAACCTGTGTCTCATCATATTGTGCCATGTCTCATTATCATAGGATCATGGCATCATTACTCACATTTCATTCTGGCTAATGAATACATGGGAACATGTCTCCATTGTCCCAGCAGGACATGTACCATGCCAGATCACTTTAAGAAACTTAATATTCAATATTTGCCCTTGAGTTTTCTGTGTAACCTTACATGCAAGGTCAAAGAGTATGACCAGACTGGTCTATCCTTTTATCAAATTCAAAGCAAGAGTAGGCAAGCAGTGGTTAGAACTGAGCATGCTGGGGTTTGTAGTTCCACTGCAGCTGGTGGACCACCTATGAAATAAACCATTCATTTACCATGGATGGTAAATGAATGGTTTACATGGACTGATGAGTTAGTCAATTATTGATAGAGAGCCAGATGTTCCTGATAATTGCCTGATCATCAGTGGAGGTGAAGACTGCATTTCTATGCAGCAATCACCTCCGCTATATAGGGATAAGCGATCACTACAGCAATTGCTTTGCCCCATAGAAAATCATTGTATCTGGGCAGCAGATTGCTGTTTAGATGTCACAATCTGCAGCACAGAAACAGTCATTTTTGTTGCCAGCAGAATGACAGGAGAACCCAATGAATGAGCATTTGCTCATTCATCGGGTGATCGCCGGCATCTTTTACACAGGCCAGTTATCGGGAATAAACATTTATACAAATGCTCAACCACAATAATCGACCTGATTATCAGATCCGATCCTATTTAACAGTAGCTCTTCTGACAAGCTTAGATATACCCACCCCTTTTACTTAGCTCGGCATGCAAACTATAAGCCATTCTGCCCAATGAGATGAAAGCAAGCATAAGAATATCTTTATTAATCTCTACCGCACCCCCTTTCTAGTTATTGTGCATGGTTAGTGCTCACAGCAGCACAGAATATTTTAGGCGTTGAGTGTACTGATCGGCAGAGTGGTATTGAAAACTCCATTGTGTATGTGTATCTGTAGAAAAAGAAAAAAAAAAGCAGAGTTCCTCTCAGGTAGTATGTTCGGAAAAAGAAAGGGGGAAATAAGCTAAGGCCCCATTCACACGCCCGCATTACTGCGGACCCGCAAATATACGGGGACCGTCCGGCATGTGTTCCGCAGCGCTCGGAACACACGCCGTGCGGCCCCATAGAAAATGCCTATACTTGTCCGTGCGCCAAGTATAGGACATGCTTCAAAAGAGCCGCGGCACGGAGCTAGCTCCGTGCCGCGGCTCCCGGCCCCATAGAGGTGAATGGGGCCGCATCTATTCCCGCAATTTTGTGGATAGATACGGCCCCATTCATACGGTCGTGTGAATGGGGCCTAATGGTAAGTTGTACTAGGATAGGCACAACACGATTGTAGGCCTTCAATATAGAAACCAGTGGCAGCCCCTCATCTTCCTTAGGGCAGATAATAGCAATTCTATTTGATTTGTGAATGGATTGTGAAATACGGCTAAGGCTATTTGCACACTAGTGGCAGGGAGCAGCCTGCCGTATCTCTGTGCACTCCGGCACTGCTGGCGGTAGGTAAGGCTTTTTCCGGCCCCATTCAGTATAATGGGGACTGGCAGTGATCTGGATGTATTCTGGCAAATTTGGCTAGAATCGACACTAGGCAGAGCTTTACAAACTTCCGGCCATGGCAAAATGCAGAGCAGTTCGGCAGGCAGTTCCCTGCCCTAACAGTCTGCCAGATCGCCTAATGTGGATTAACCAGAGGCACCTCTGGGTAATACACCATTTGCAGAAGGACCAAGGTACAGTACAGTGGCTTTTTTTCTCAATCCATTGCTGTTTAAATACATCAAATTCATATAATATGTACATATACATCTTCTCATCTAGTGTAAAGTAACTAAGCCTGTTAGCAGACAGCATTATGGTCGCCATATTTACTGTGTTGGAGTCTCTGGCAGCTCGGAGGAGCCTCACAGAAGCCCTCAACAGGTCTTAACATGCATCTACTGTGAGCAGTGTGTCGCCCTATGAGAGCGAATTGAAAAATTGAATTCCATGTAAATGTCATCCTGCATACCATCACTATACCCTACGCCCAATCTATCACCCATAGGATGTTATTTCACAGTAAAATACCTTCATTTCTACTTATTTATTTAATGTATATTTGTGTGGATTCTTTGTGCTCTAATGTACAGGTTTTTTTAGTTGTATTTTTATTTTTGTGGATATATTAAAGGAGCGGATGTTCATTTTATACTTCACATTTCACTATGTTGTCATTGCTTGCCAATGTGACAGTTTCTATCGTGTAACATATTATGAACCACAGGGTTGTAGGCGACTATAGCAAATGTATAATGATTGGAAAAAAGGAATAAGTGAAAGAAAGAAAAGGGTATTGTATATGGGTAATGTGTAATAATAAACTCCTCTAACCTTTCACTTATGAGCTATGTGTACTGTAACTTACACAATCGTGATCAAATGGTTAGCCTAAGGCCCCATTCACACGACCATATATTTGCGGGTCCGCATTTTTGTATAATACACGCCGGGCGCCTCCATTCAAAATGCCTATACTTGTCCGTGCGTGCGGACAAGTATAGGACATGCTTTATATTTTTTGCGGGAGAACTTCCGTAATATACATTTTTTTTCTCCTATGGAAAAATGAATGGGTCCATATGTTCCGCATCTTATCCGCAAAAATGCGGATAAGATGCAGAAATGTACATACTGTCGTGTGAATAGGGTCTAAACCTGCAACTAAACCACTTACTTTAATTGGTTGGAGAAGGCCATTGTGCTGGGGTTTTATATTGATGACCTATCCTCAAAATAGGTGATCAATATCTGATTGGCAGGGGTTCGACAACTAGCATCACTGTTGGAAAGCTTTTTGAAGAGGAGGCAGTGCTCTATACAAGCGCCACTTCCTCTTCATTACATTGCCCAGCGTCTCGGAAGTGCATTGTAATTGCAAATACTTGTGCAGTATAATGAAGAGCAAGGACTGCTTGCATGGAGCTCTGCCTCATCTTCAAACACCACTTCTGTGTCGGCCCCCACCGATCAGATATTGATGACCTATCCTTTAAGGGTAGGACCACACAGCCAGCAGGAGGTCAAGACACTGCTGAAAACCCAACAGCCTTGCAAACTCCAGTATTTTTCTGGGAGATCATTAAAATTTGATTGTCAGTCATTTACCTATTGTTAATGGCTAAGGCCGCTTTCAGACGAGCGAGTGTCATTCTCCGGACTCGCAGTGCAACACCTGTCCTGACCTCCCAGCACTGAGGTGGTCGCATAGCATTATATTGATTTATGATGCTGTGTAACCCTTACAGTTCTGGAATGTATTGAATATCGCTAACAACATTATGTTACATAGCATCATAAATCAATATAATGTTATGCAACCGCGGCAGTGCTGGAAATTAAGGATGGGTGCTGCGCTGCGAGTCTGGAGCGTGACACTCGCTCGTCTGAAATCGGCCTAAGGGCCCGTTCACACGACAAAATTGCGGAATAGGTGCGGGAATAGGCATTTTGAACAGGGCGCCCGGCCGTGTGTTCCGCAAATTGCACAGATGATATCCATCCAAAACCCTGCATAGACAAGCGAGCTGTCGGTTTTCTAACTGCCAATCGCCTTATTAGTGGCAAAACCTCACAGCCACTAATAAGGCAATTGGCAGTTAGAAAACTGACAGCTCGCTTGTCTATGCAGGGTTTTGGATGGATATCATCTGTGTCTAGTTCACCCCACCTTATGTCATCCTACACTATAGATATCTTTTTTATTTCATATCAGGACATTTCCTGATGTGGTTAATATTTATGTATTCATAGCCCAAAACTAAGTGATAGTTTTTTGTTTTTTTCCTGTGCATGCCTTATTAACATCTTAGAGAATGTGGTGAACGCTTGCATTTTATGGCCAGTTCTTGCCTGTACTTTTACAATCGGTTGTCTCAAAAGGTCGCTTTAGGCTGCCCGAGCTTCAGACAGATAATCGCTAAAAAGTGTTTGTAGGAACACTCATTAGCGATGATCTGGCGGTGTAAGGGTGCTGCTGATAACTCACTGGTCAAGGGTAATTGTAATTAAATTGGACACCTAAATCAGCGATTCGCAATCAGTCCTCCCCATACTGTGATGGAGGAGTAATTGCAATGGTCTCCGGGAAAGATCACTTCCTTCAGACAATTGTCTGCTCAGTTGAGCAATGTAAAGGGGCCTTTAAATATGAACGATTAAGAACACGGGGTAAAGGACAAGAGCAAGTTTATGAATATACAGCTGCCTATCATGGTGTGGTACTACTGACTTATCCAAGAGATAATATCTTGTGTTTTGGGCAGATATCTTAGGCCTTTCCTTTCATCTTCCATCATCATTTGCTCCACATTGTCATTACATTTCAGTGTCAAACTGTACATTTTAGTTGGTTTACCTCATTGCTTTCTGTGCGAGTCTGACTTCCTTTGAAATAAATTCTACTTGTAACTGTGTGTGGTGAATTATTGATCTGACCCATTTGTTCTTGCCTGTAACTTTAAGTATGCAAAATATTTTTTGCTGTGATAAAAACAATTTACCAAAAAAAAAAATCTGAGACCTTTTAATGATCTGTATTCATCACCTGACAAGTCAATACTTTGGAGTCAGATTTTGCAGCAATTATACATGCAAGTCTCTTGGGGTATGTCTCTATTATCTTAGCCCTAGAAACTAAGGGGGTCATTTACGAACTGATATGACACTTTTTGGCATATATCTGTAGCAGTTTGCGCCGCAATCTGCAACTTTTTCCCCTTTTCCACTGCTCACGCCTGACCTAAAATGGGGGAGTGGCATGGCAGGAAAAAGGCGGGCTGGCAGATCTGTCTCATTTATCATTTTCTACGCTTGCTTTAGGCGTAGCAAAAGGTTACAAATAGGCCGATACCTCTACATAACTTAGGCGGATCAACCGCCAGAGCAGGAGGGATGAAGACTGGTTTCTAAATTGTCGATCTTCATAAATGTCCCCCTAAGATTTTTGCCCATTCTTCCAGAAAAACTGCTCCAACCACTTTAGTCTAGATAGGTTATGTTGGTGTGTAGCAGTCTTCAAATCATGTCAGAGATTTTCCGTTGGATTGAGGTCTGGGCTTTAAAGGGAGTCTTTCACCTGTTTTTCACCTATATAACTAAGAGCACTGCCCCACAGAAGATTGCAGACACATCCCAGTCATACCTGTGTGCACTTTGTGTCTGTATTCCATATCCAGAAAAAGCACTTTTATTCTGCAGGGAAACAGCTCCCAAGTGCCCGGCTGAAAGTGAAACTAAAACAGCTTTCTTTTCTGACTCGTATTCCAACAGCTATATCTTCTGATATACTGGATTGAACCATGTTCCTATCTGCTACCAATCCCAAGATATAAGCAGCTAAAGCAGCCCTCCCCTCTTCAGTCTGGTTTGCTTTGGGCACTTGCAGCAGCAGAATTGTTGGGAGCGGTTTTCCAGCAGAATAAAAGTGCTTTTCCTGGACATGTAATACAGACACAAAGTACACACAGGTATGTCTGGGATGTGTCTGCAATCTTCTTTGGGGCAGTGCTGTTAGTTATATTGGTGAAAAACAGGTGAAAGACTCCCTTTAACTAGGCCATTCATAGTGCAACTTTAGCAGTATGCTTAGGGTTATTGTCATGGCCACGCCCGCTTATTACAATAAGTACAACGGCTGGAGTTCTTGCTGGAGTCTCTGGCTCCTCCTCCCAGCTCCCCTCACTGCTTCTCCTTGGCAGGATGTGTCTGGGCTTCCCTCTCCCCCCAGCCCACCTCATGGTCCCAATCCTACCATGAGGTGATGCCTCCGCCATCAGGCAGCAGCCTGCACATGTCCTCAGAGGCTGCACTGCTAAGGAGAGATCAAGTTTTTCAACAGCTACAGCAAGATCTGCTGCTGCCATCAGAAGCCTCCATAGTGCCCCCCACCCCCTCTGCTCCACTGTCCTCACTGCAGCCTCCTCTTCTGCTGTAATGTGATACATGTGCAGCAGCCGGGACAGAAGAAGAGGGGAAGAGAGCCTGCTCGTCCTGCTGAGAAGTACTCCCATAATTTACCCTGGAGACCTGCACAGAAGATAAGTGTGTGCTGCCAGTGTAATATGTGTGTGTTTATATATACTAGCAGAAGGACCCCGCTTCGCCTGGGTATATTTCATCTATTTCATTTAATGTTTCTGTGTGTCGTTGCAGACAGAAAGTCAATGCAGCTGACAGAAGTTGATTTTTACCTTCATTTTTTCAATCCCCATTGACTGTGGAGTGGGAGGGGGCGTGATCTGACTGGGTCAACGGCGTGGTTTAGCGGGACCTTGGGGGAAGGGGGGTTCTTTTAAGTCCTCCTTTTCAGGGTGGCCTGAATTATAGGTCAATGCCAGGGTAATTTATGAGGAAACACAGTGGGTAGCAGTGGAAGAAAACATCGCTTCGCATGGGTATATTTAATCTATTTCATTTAATGTTTGTGTGTGTCGTTGCAGAGAAAGTCATCCTCCCTCCCACCTCTGCAGCTGACAGAAGTTGATTTTTACCTTCAATTTTTCAATCCTCGTTGGCTGCGGAGTGGGAGGGGGCGTGGCCTGACTGAGTCGGGGGCGTGACTTAGCAAGACCTGGGGTGGGGTTTTAAGTCCTTCTTTTGAGGGTGGCCTGAATTACAGGTCGATGCCATAGTAATTTATGAGGACACGCAATGGGTAGCAGTGGAAGACAACATCTTTTATTACTTCCGAAAGGTCGTAGTCTAATATTAGTCTATTTCATCTAATGTTTCTGTGTGTCGTTGCAGAGAGAAAGTCAATGCAGCTAACATAAGTTGATTTTTACCTTGATTTTTTTCAATCCCCATTGGCTGCGGAGTGGGTGGGGGCGCGACCTGACCGGGGGCGTGGTTTAGCAGGACCTTGGGGGGTTTGCTTTTAAGTCCTTCTTTTCAGGGTGGCCTGAATTATAAGTCAATGCCATGGTAATTTATGAGGAAACACAGTGGGTAGCAGTGTAAGAAACCATCCCTTCGCATGGGTATATATAACCTATTTCATTTAGTGTTTGTGTGTGTCGTTGCAGAGAAAGTCATCCATCCTTCCTCCCACCCCTGCAGCTGTCAGAAGTTGATTTTTACCTTCAATTTTTCAATCCTCGTTGGCTGCGGAGTGTGAGGGGGCATGGCCTGACCGAGTCAGGGGCGTGCCTAAGCGAGACTTGGGGCGGAGGTTTTAAAGGGAACCTGTCATCTCCAAAACACCCCGTGAACTAGAGTAAGTGTTGTATAGTGTAAGTGATGCTGAATCCGAATATGTAAGTTTTATCTTCATACTCTCTTCCATTCTGACGCTGTGCTCCCACAAACCTGCAGTAAAATGCACTCACTGGACTCCAGTGCTCACTCACATAATGGAGAGGACTCAAAGAAGAGTCCACTGAGTGCATTTTACTGTTGGTTTGTGGGAGCACAACATCAGAATGGAAGTGAGTATGAAGATAAAACGTACATATTCGGATTCAGCATCACTTACACTAGTTCAGGGGGTGTTTCGGAGATGACAGGTTCCCTTTAAGTCCTTCTTTTGAGGTTGGCCTGAATTACAGGTCGATGCCATGGTAAAACATCTTATATTACCACTGAAAGGTCGTACTCTAATCAGTCAATGCAGCTAACATAAGTTGAGTTTTACCTTAATTTTTTCAATCTCCATTGGCTGCGGAGTGGGAGGGGGCGTGACCTGACCGGGAGCGTGGTTTAGCGGGACCTTTGGGGGGTTTCTTTTAAGTCCTTCTTTTGAGGGTGGCCTGAATTACAGGTCGATACCATGGTAATTTATGAGAACACGCAATGGGTAGCAGTGGAAGAAAACATTTTTTATTAGTACTGAACGGTCTTGGTTTAAAATTAGTCTAAAACATAAGTTATATTTATGGTAACTTGAATACCCCATTAATAGTGTCATCCACTGTGGTCTGCCCCTTTAACCCCTTCAACCCCGGGCCTGTTTTCACCTTTCTGCCCAGGCCATTTTTTGCAAATCTGACATGTCACTTTATGTGGTAATAACTTTGGAACGCTTTTACTTATCCAGGCCATTCTGAGATTGTTTTCTCATCACATATTGTGCTTCACGACAGTAGTAAATTTTTGACAAAATATTTCATTTTTATTTATAAAAAAAATACCAAATTTACAAAAAAATTTGGAAAAATTTCCAAATTTCAATTTCTCTACTTTCAAAATACATAGTAATACCTCCAAAAATAGTTATTTTACATTCCCCATATGTCTACTTTATGTTGGCATCATTCTGCAGTTAACAAAAATTTCCCCTATATGTGGTGGTAAACGTCTCTATGGGTTTGTGGCAGTGGTCAGAAGGAAAGGAGCGCCATATGGATTTTGGAGGCAGATTTTGCTAGAATAGTTTTTAGGCACCATTTTGTAATTGAGAGACCCTGACGTACCCTTAGAGTGGAAACCCTCAAAAAGTGACCCCATTTTGGAAACTACACCCTTCAACGAATATATTAAGGGGGGTACTGGCCACTTTGACCCACTAAGTGTTTTACGGAATTTGGAAACACTTGGCTGTGAAAATGAAAAATTTCATTTCTTCCAATAAAATGTTGCTTTAGCCCCAAATTTTTTGTATTTTCATAAAGGGGTAACAGGAGAAAAGCACCCCATAATTTGTTACCCATTTTCTCCTGAATACGGCAACACCCCATATGTGGTGGTAAACTGATGTGGGGGCACATGGCAGGACTCAAAACAGAAGGAGCGCCATATGGATTTTACAACACAGATTTTGATGGAATGGTTTGCGGGAGCCACTGATTTTTATTTTTTTGAGTTATTGTCTTATGTGGGGGCTCATTTTTTGCGGGATGAGCTGATGTTTTCATTGGTACCATTTTGGGGTACATAAGACTTTTTGATCGCTTGGTATTACACTTTTTGTGAGTCAAGGTGAAAAAAAATTGCTGTTTTGGCATGGTTTTTTAAAATTTTTTTACAGCATTCACCAGAGAGGACAAATCATGTGATATTTTTATAGAGCAGGTTGTTACGGACGCGGCGATACCCAATATGTTTAACATTTTTATTTTTAGAAAGTTTTACACATTAGATTTATTTTTGAACAGAATAAAATCTTTTTTTTGTGTTGCCATTTTCAGAGAGCCATATTTTTTTTTTATTTTTTTGGGCGATTGTCTCAGGTAGGGTATCATTTTTGCGGGACAAGATGATGGTTTGATTTGTACCAATTTGGGTTAAATACGCCTTTTTGATCGCCTGCTATTACACTTTTTGTGAGGCAAGAGGGAAAAAAATGGTTGTTTTGGCATAGTTTTTTTTTTTTTTTTGCAGCATTCACCTGGGGGGCCATCTCATGTAATATTTTTATAGAGCAGGTTGTTACGGACGTGGCGATACCAAATATGTCTAACTTTTTTATTTTTGGAAAGTTTTACACATTAGATTTATTTTTGAACAGAATAAAATCTTTTTTTTGTGTTGCCATTTTCAGAGAGCCATATTTTTTTTTATTTTTTGGGCGATTGTCTTAGGTAGGGTATCATTTTTTGCGGGACGAGATGACGATCTTATTAGTACCATTTTGGGGTAAATACGCCTTTTTGATCACGTAGTATTACACTTTTTGTGGGGGAAGGTGACCAAAAAATGGCTGTTTTGGCACTGTTTTTATTTTTTACTGTGTTCACCTGGCGGGATGGATTATGTGATATTTTTATAGAGCCGGTCGATACGGACGCGGCGATACCTAATATGCCTACTTTTTCTTTTTTTTAACATTTTTTTTTCTTTATTGGGGGAAAATGGCGTTTTTCTTTTTTTCACTTGAAACTTTTATTTTTTTTTAACTTTATTTTTTAACTTTTTTTTTCACCTTTTTTTCAACTTTTGGGGGTCTGATCCCCTGCACAATGCATTACAATACTTTTGTATTGTAATGCATTGGCTGTAAGTGTATTACTCACAGTAATACACTTACAGCCTGCTGGCGCATTCCCCAGGGGTCCGGCACCTGGGCACTGCCGGACCTACGCCGCTGATCAGGCGGGCGCAGCTCCTGCACCCGCCCGATCAGCGTGCCGTACATGTACGGCGCTGGGCGGTAAGTCATGTCCCGCTGCGCCGTACATGTACGTCGCTGGGCAGGAAGGGGTTAAAGCAGTGAATAGAAATGGCTGTTTTGTTACCTGAGCTCCTCAGCTGGCTGCTAATTACCTGGCTGTGTTATGGAAACCTGCCCTCCCTGTGTGTGTCTGTGCAGAGAGTGGCAGTTGAGGTTTGAAAGCAAAGTTCCCAGGCTAATATTGGCTAATGCAGGTCATATTTTGGGAATATCTTGGGAAAGGTATGTCCTAGAGAGCTGAGACCTGGTCTAAAACCTTCCCTGACACCTGATGTACCTGTGTGCCGAATTTGGTGAAAATCGGTCCAGTAGTTTGGTTGCGCATAGAGAACAGACAGATGGACAGACAGACAGAAACTCATTTTTATAATATTAAGATTATATATATATATATATATATATATACACACACACACACACACACACACACACACACACACACACAGTACAGACCAAAAGTTTGGACACACCTTCTCATTCAAAGAGTTTTCTGTATTTTCATGACTATGAAAATTGTAAATTCACACTGAAGGCATCGAAACTATGAATTAACACATGTGGAATTGTATACTTAACAAAAAAGTGTGAAACAACTGTAAATATGTCTTATATTCTAGGTTCTTCAAAGTAGCCACCTTTTGTTTTGATTACTGCTTTGCACACTCTTGGCATTCTCTTGATGAGCTTCAAGAGGAAGTCACCTGAAATGGTTTTCACTTCACAGATGTGCCCTGTCAGGTTTAATAGGTGGGATTTCTTGCCTTATAAATGGGGTTGGGACCATGAGTTGTGTTGGGCAGAAGTCAGGTGGATACACAGCTGATAGTCCTACTGACTGAGGTTGGGCATCTCTGGTCTATGGGGTCCGGCGGTGAGCGGTAGAATCTAGCAAACTGTCGGATCAGCCTGCCGGATAACAGTCACCTGAGATATGAATGAAGCCTTAGGCCGCGTTCACATCACTGTTCCATTTTCCGTTCTTCTGATCCGTCAGAAGAAGAGATATATAAACAAAACAGAGATCCTGTATTTTATGCATCTGTCATGCTCAGTTATGCACATTTTGCATCCTCCTTAGCCATTTCTGTCTGAGACAGAAAAAAAAGGTTCTACATAAAGTATTTTTTTTTCATCTAAAATAATCTCAGATGGAAATGGCTAAAACGGATGCAAAAGTGCATAAATGTGCATAATTCTTTTTTGTTTCTTCTGACGGATCAGAAGAATGGAAAACTAACAGTAATGTGACTTGGATGGTAGTGCTATATAGTACATTATACCGACTAATGTCACCCTATGTGTACATGTTGTTTCGTAGCACCCCCAGGTTATCAAAAACAGTAATAATGTGTAATGCAGCACCAATGTAGCTACTTAAGGCACTGTTCATGGGTGAGGGAGGGGAGGGGCTGGGGTAAAAGGTTGGAGGGACCAGGGATGGGTAGTCAGAGGGACTTGGGAAGGACCATGGGGGCCCAATTCAAATTCCTGCTATGGGGCCCAATGAATTCTATGTACGCCCCTGCTTCTCAGTCTCAAATCTCTGGAATACTGAAACAGGTTTTCCCTCAAGAATTGCCCTGTATTTATTGGTATCTATTTTTATTTTCTTCGGTGCTGACCATTTTGCAGTCCCTGCAGTCCCTGCAGTCCATGCTTCACTGTGGGAATGGTGCTCTTGCATGCAAGTTTTGGGTTTGTACCACACATGGCCATGGCCATGTAACTTCGAACATATCCCACAAAAATATAACCTCCCAGAATCCCTACTTTTTATCCATTCCCCATTCCATTATTATGCCCTGATGTACTCTGCACAATTTAGATATGCCCCCGGAGTTATAAATGGAAATGCTAGTAAAACCTCAATCAAGATTACTACTACTTATTATACAACTAGATGAATACCATAAGGGGTACAGTTTCCTTATTAATGTACTGGCTCTGCAAAAGTGACATGGTGCCTGTAAACTAATCCATCAAAATCCACACTCCAAATCCCAAAAGGAGGTCTTTCGTTTCTGAGCCTTAAAGGGAACCTGTCATCAACTTTATGTTGACCTCACTGAAAGCAGCATAAAATAGTGACAGAAATGCTGATTTCAGTGGTGTGTCACACATCAGCTAAAAGTAAGTGGTTGCTGAGAACCAGCATCATAATCATTGCAGCCCGGGCCTTGAAAAGCGTCAAATCTACCTGAGAAGAGTCATGGTTATTCATAATCTCCTGCTCTCCCAGTGGCGTAGCTACCGGGGGGGCAGGGGGGGCGACGGCTCCGGGCCCAGTGACTCAAGGGGGCCCATAAAAATAAAAAAATCTTACTTACCTGTTCTGCGCTGCGGCTGCCCTCCGGTCCGCGCTCTGCTCTCTTCCCTGGCGGCGCGCACTATGACCTGACGCTGCACGCAGCGTCAGGTCATAGTGTGCGCGGGCCAGGGAAGAGAGCGGAGCGTGGACCGGAGGGCAGCCGCAGCGCAGAACAGGTAAGAGAGGTTTTTTATTTTTATCTTATGTGGCTGGGTGGGCTGATCTGAGGTCTGATGGGGGCACAATACGCTGATCTGAGGTCTGATGGGGGCACAATATGCAGATCTGAGGTTTGATGGGGCACAATACGCTGATCTGAGGTCTGATGAGGGCACATTAAGCTGATCTGAGGTCTGATGGGGGCACAATACCATGATCTGAGGTTTGATGGGGCACAATACGCTGATCTGAGGTCTGATGGGGGCACAATATGCTGATCTGAGGTCTGATGGGGGCACAATACGCTGATCTGAGGTCTGATGGGGGCACAGTAGGCTGATGTGAGGTCTGATGGGGGCACAGTACGCTGATCTGAGGTCTGATGGGGGCACAGTACGCTGATCTGAGGTCTGATGGGGGCACAGTGGGCTGATCTGAGGTCTGATGGGGGCACAATACGCTGATCTGAGGTCTGATGGGGGCACAGTAGGCTGATGTGAGGTCTGATGGGGGCACAGTAGGCTGATCTGAGGTCTGATGGGGCACAATACGCTAATCTGAGGTCTGATGGGGGCACAGTAGGCTGATGTGAGGTCTGATGGGGCACAATACGCTAATCTGAGGTCTGATGGGGGCACAGTAGGCTGATGTGAGGTCTGATGGGGCACAATACGCTGATCTGAGGTCTGATGGGGGCACAGTACGCTGATCTGAGGTCTGATGGGGGCACAGTACGCTGATCTGAGGTCTGATGGGGGCACAGTGGGCTGATCTGAGGTCTGATGGGGGCACAGTACGCTGATCTGAGGTCTGATGGGGGCACAGTAGGCTGATGTGAGGTCTGATGGGGGCCCAGTACGCTGATCTGAGGTCTGATGGGGGCACAGTACGCTAATCTGAGGTCTGATGGGGGCACAGTAGGCTGATGTGAGGTCTGATGGGGCACAATACGCTAATCTGAGGTCTGATAGGGGCACAGTAGGCTGATGTGAGGTCTGATGGGGCACAATATGCTAATCTGAGGTCTGATGGGGGCACAATACGCTGATCTGAGGACTGATGGGGGCACAATATGCTGATCTGAGGTCTGATGGGGGCACATTCTGCTGATCTGAGGTCTGATGGGGGCAGGGGAGTGATGTAAAAACTGGGGACACGTTTCCTTTAACATAGGAGTCCCCTTGTTTTTTACTCCTATTAATCCTATATTTTCCTGCATTATGTGGTAGAGTATTTAGACTAGGGTATGTAGAAAGTCTATTGTACTGTACTTAGCAGCATAGACGATCTTGCAGTTTATATAGTCATCTTTCTAATACAATATTATAACCACAACTAGTAGTATGTGCCTGTGAAGTTGGAAACGTGCGTTTGGGAAGCCAATAAGTGGGGGGCCCACTCAAGTATTTTCGCCCCCCCTGTGCTGAACCTCTAGCTACGCCTCTGTGCTCTCCCCATCCATCTGCTGATGACTGGCAGTTCTATCCTAGAGAGTAAGGGAGAAAACTAGGTAGAAGACTGTCAGTCATCAGGAGGTGGGTAGGGAGAGCAGGAATTTATGAATAACCATGACTCTTCTCAGGTGGCCTTTTCCAGGCCTAGTCTGCAATGATTCTGATGTTGGTTCTCTGCAACCACTTACTTTTTACTTATAAATGACAGACCACTGAAATCAACTCCCCTGTCTATACTTTACTGTATAAAAGAGTCAAAGAGTTTTCTGTATTTTCATGACTATGAAAATTGTAGATTCACACTGAAGGCATCAAAACTATGAATTAACACATGTGGAATTATATACTTAAAAAAGTGTGAAACAACTGAAAATATGTCTTATAAAACAGGCCGAACTGGATTGACAGATGTCTTTTTTTGGCCTTATAAACTATGTTACTATGTTACTATATATTCTAGGTTCTTCAAAGTAGCCACCTTTTGCTTTGATTACTGCTTTGCACACTCTTGGCATTCTCTTGATGAGCTTCAAGAAGTAGTCACCTGAAATGGTATTCCAACAGTCTTGAAGGAGTTCCCAGAGATGCTTAGCATTTGTTGGCCCTTTTGCCTTCACTCTGCGGTCCAGCTCACCCCAAACCATCTCGATTGGGTTCAGGTCTGGTGACTATGGAAGGCCAGGTCATCTGGCATAGCACCCCATCACTCTCCTTCTTGGTCAAATAGCCCTTACACAGCTTGGAGGTGTGTTTGGGGTCATTGTCCTGTTGATAAATAAATGATAGTCCAAATAAACACAAACCGGATGGAATAGCATGCCGCTGCAAGATGCTGTGGTAGCCATGTTGGTTCAGTATGCCTTCAATTTTGAATAAATCCCCAACAGTGTCACCAGCAAAGCACCCCACACCATCACACCTCCTCCTCCATGCTTCACGGTGGGAACCAGGCATGTAGAGTCCATCCGTTCACCTTTTCTGCGTCGGCCAAAGACACGGTGGTTGGAACCAAAGATCTCAAATTTGGACTCATCAGACCAAAGCACAGATTTCCACTGGTCTAATGTCCATTCCTTGTGTTCTTTAGCCCAAACAAGTCTCTTCTGCTTGTTGCCTGTCCTTAGCAGTGGTTTCCTAGCAGCTATTTTACCATGAAGGCCTGCTGCACATAGTCTCCTCTTAACAGTTGTAGAGATGTGTCTGCTGCTAGAACTCTGTGTGGCATTGACCTGGTCTCTAATCTGAGCTGCTGTTAACCTGCGATTTCTGAGGCTGGTGATTCGGATGAACTTATCCTCCGCAGCAGAGGTGACCCTCATTTGAGCCAGTTTCATTGTAGCGCTTGATGGTTTTTGCGACTGCACTTGGGGACACTTTCAAAGTTTTCCCAATTTTTTGGACTGACTGACCTTCATTTCTTAAAGTAATGATGGCCACTCGTTTTTCTTTACTTAGCTGCTTTTTTCTTGCCATAATACAAATTCTAACAGTCTATTCAGTAGGACTATCAGCTGTGTATCCACCTGACTTCTGCCCAACACAACTCATGGTCCCAACCCCATTTATAAGGCAAGAAATCCCACTTATTAAACCTGACAGGGCACACCTGTGAAGTGAAAACCATTTCAGGTCACTACCTTTTGAAGCTCATCAAGAGAATGCCAAGAGCGTGCAAAGCAGTAATCAAAGCAAAAGGTGGCTACTTTGAAGAACCTAGAATATAAGACATATTTTCAGTTGTTTCACACTTTTTTGTTAAGTATATAATTCCACATGTGTTAATTCATAGTTTTGATGCCTTCAGTGTGAATCTACAATTTGCATAGTCATGAAAATATATAAAACTCTTTGAATGAGAAGGTGTGTCCAAACTTTTGGTCTGTACTGTATGTAATATACAAACATATAGAAATACATATGGGGATGGATAACGTATAGGCCACGTGTGGCGGGTGAGGGCAAGATGGCTGACTAACCATTAGGAAACTGACCACGTAACAGTAACATGGGGACAGCTAAAGACACAGCAATATAGTGACCTTGTAGGGTATAAGAAAGGTAAGTAGAACTCGATGACTGTGCTATGGTTAAGGGTAAACAGCAGGATGAAGCTGAATGGTAGAGAGAGACAGACAGCATGTCTGACTTCCATGAGAACAAGATGGCTACTGCTAAAGGAAGGGGCAGATGGGAAACTAAGGTGGCTGGAAAGGCCAGTTTATGAGAGCTCAGTAGAAACTAATTACTAGTATAGGAAGTGGTATAAACCAGGCTGCATAGTGACAGTAGATGGCGCCGTTTGCAAAGTAATTAGCAAGGGTAATACATTACAATAGGGAATATGAAAATGCACACGATAAAACACATAGTACTACTTGAGAAGACATGACAATAATATTGGGAAAAATCTAATCTTTTTATTTTCACATCCCACATTCTATAAGACTCCTGTGGGGTAATACCAATCACTATTCCCCTAGGTAAATTTATTGAGAGGTGCGGTTTCTAAAATTGGATCACCTTTCTGGTACCTCAGGGGCTCTGCAAATGCAACATGTTACCAAAAAACCATTCCATCAAAATCTGCCCTCCAAAAGCCAAATGGCCCTCTTTCCTTTCTGAGCCCTATTACGTCCCAAACAGTAAGGGCATCTGTCAACAGATTTGTACCTATGAAACTGGCTGACCTGTTACATGTCCACTTGGCAGCTGAAGGCATCTGTGTTGGTCCAATGTTCATATGTGCCCGCATTGATCTGAAAAATGATGTTGTAATATATGCAAATGAGCCTCTAGGAGCAATGGGGCCATTACCATTACACAGAGGCTCAGCTATCTCTGCAACTAAGACACCTTCTGCACTTTGACAAGGCCAGACACTGAAAACATCATTACAACTGGCCCTGTCAATCAAAGTGCGAAAGAGGGCACAGCAGTTGCAGAGAGCAGAGCCTCTAGGTGTAATGTTAACGCCCTTATTGCTCCTAGAGGCTTATTTGCATATATTACAACATCATTTTTCTGAGCATTGTGAGCACATATGAACATTGGACCAAGACAGATGCCTTCAGCTGCCAAGCTCATATATAACAGGTCAGCCAGTTTCACAGGTACAAATCTGCTGACAGATGCCTTTTAACCCCATTATGTTTTAACGCTTTTTACCATGCTAATATTTGTTAGTCTTTTTAATACCAGATTCAGGTATATCTTAGGCTGATGTGTGCACTATGTTCTCCAGGAAATGGCAGGAATTTTCCAAGAGTAAATCACTGATGGCTTATCCTATGAGTTACATTAGTTGTAAAAGCATATAAAAACGGGACTGCAGCCTTCATTCTGGTGATAAGTGGGGCTTCACCCATTTAAAAATGTATAAACTTTATTAAGGACAGGCCATTAACTTTTTACTCCTGAAAACCCCCCAAGAATTGTGTAATTTAAACAGTTATTTGCAACTCTATAAGGGTACGGTCATCAGGTGCTGTGCTGTCCACATTAGCACGTCCGTTCTGTGGCCCTGAAAAAAAAAAAAAAAGAACGTATTCTTGTCCCTGCAAAAAAAGGGGGTCAGTCAGCACATCCAAAGTGCAGATGCACGCTGCCATGGCTAGAGACACAAAGGAAAAAAACACAATGCAGAAGCACTCTGCAAACACAAATAATGTACAATAATGCCATAGTCATATAAAACATTCTGGTGCTAGTGCTACGCTTATTTTGCAAAATTGAGAATCTTGGCAAATCATTTTGTACAAAATATTTGAGCCCGTCTGCCATGCGTCAAGGCGTTCTCTTTAAGACGGAAACCTAACACTAATTTCTACCTGTTATGTGCCATAATGGCCACCATAAAATTCAACACTCCCTGAACTTCCCAACTATATATCTACCAACCATGCCATTTGTGAGAAGTATTTTAGAACTTTCCCCTGAGTGGTGATCATCATCTATGACCCCTACCCTGCTCCTTTAACGTTAGAAATAGTTTTGGTTTTTTTTATTTGTTTTTTTATCATTTAGATTTTGTATGAACACATGTATAGTATCTGACAAACAGGGAATCATTCCTGAAGCCTCTCATTAGTATACTTCCATAGACATCATAAAGAGTATGCTGAATATTTAGAAATGCGGCTACAGAGTATTTCCATTGACTAATATTAGCATTATATTCCAAATACAGTGTTCATCTTCCATGATTTGCTCATGTTCTAGTTTTCAGCAGTCTGAGTCACGCAGGAATAACCTGCTATTATTACAATATTGGGTAAAAGGAGGTTTCTAAAACCTAACTGGTTGATTTCATCAGCATCATACTCACTATTTGTGTTGGGTTGTAAGGGAAACACAAAAGAGGAACACAAATGTAGACATTCTGGAGCAAGTGAATGAATAGTGCGTGAATAGCTTTGAAATACTTATGTTGAACTTAGAAATTACTAAAACAGCAACAAAAGTTATTTCAGCAATATATTGTGATAAAGTTGGAACTTCCTGCGTCATGGTAAGTAACAGTAAGGGTTAGCGCCTGAAATACGGCTACCCACAATCACCTTTTCCAAAGAAAATTACTTCGTAAGGGTTTGTTCACACATTCATGATTTGCCTTCAACAAAGTTCCATTGTCATGCAATGGTTTTAATCTGAGGCATGTTCATTCTTAATTTTTTTCCATTTGGAATGGTCTGTAAAAGGGGATCTCCAAGTATGCCATGGCAGCATTTGTCATAAATTAACATATACTCACCTATTTCTTCCCTGACACTTCCAGTGCAGCCAGTCCAGGCCTCCCGGCCTCTGCAACCATGACATGCCCATATACCATGAACACTTCTGCAGCCAATCACTGCCTCAGTAGTATCTGGTATATGACCCCTGAGTCCAGTGATTTGCAGCAGTCACGTGGAGTATTTGGGGACATCATTGCCGCAGCCAAATTAATATAGCCTGGTAGATAGGATTGGAGTGTTAGCTCTGAAAGCGGCCGGTGATGAAATACTGACTATACGTATGTAATTTTATCAAATATGCTAGCAAAAGGTTGACTAAAGGTTAAAGGGGTTCTCCGAGTTATATTTATTGATGACCTATCCTCAGGATAGGTCATCAACATCACATCAGCGGGGGTCCAACACCCGGCACCCCCGCTAATCAGCTGTTTGAAGAGGAGGCACGTGCCGTGCCAGCGCTGCCTCCTCTTCACTGTTTACATGCTGGCCGTAACATGGGTAGCGGTGAGTAGGTGTAATTACACCTAACCGCCCCATTCATTTCAATGGGATGGCTCGTTCCTACACAAGTGTATACTACAGAGCCGTCCCATTGATATGAATGGAGCGGCTTGGGTGTAATTACATTTGCTCACCGCTATGTATGTTACGGTGAGCAGGTAAACAATAAAGAGGAGGCAGCGCTGGCACGGCATGTGCCTCCTCTTCAAACAGCTGATCGGTGGGGGTGTTGGGTGTTGGACTCCTGGTGATCTGATATTGATGACCTGAGGATAGGTCATCAATAAATTTTTACTCGGATAACCCCTTTAGGTAACAAAAGGTTAACTTTTATTTAATAAATTGGAAGATTTTATTCACAAGCATATATCTTTTAGAATGAGAGCAGAAAAGTGAAAATAGCAAGCTGGCATCTTGTGGGTGCTGTGGTTTCACACACAGTGTTATTTCACACATGAGGTTATTAACCTTTTAATTATATTAATAACCTAAGCATCTTTTATTATAACTCGATTTTATGTGATTCCTCTGTTATTCTTCCTGTGAATTTATGAATCAGTTGACAACTGGGTGTTACCAGTTTTTTTTTTTTTTTGGGGGGGGGGGGTTGTCCAAGTAGCCTTTAAATCTATCTTTATTACACAGACTTTAGAGAGTAGTAATTCAGAGTATAACAGGAAACAGGAAAGCCAGCAATACCGAAATATGATGTAATCTAATGTATTCACGACCAGTTCTCTGCAGGAATAAAGTTACATTTGTGTGTGACAAATATTATCAGAATATTTATAGAAGCAGAATTCTCATGATTTCGAGGAACCTGTAGACTTGTCTGATTATTGTAATGAAATAAGAGCTGCATTTGATAAAGCCTGAGAAATGATGCTCATAAACTTGAAAATGTATTTTCCATAACAGAAGATGAAATTGTATAATGACGGCAACATATTCCGCATTGCCGTACGAACAGCATCCATATGTCTGTTTGGTAAAAGATAAACATGTCCTTTTCTGTATCTATATATACATACATACACACACACACACACACACACACACACACACACACACACACAAGGATATATATAATAGTGTTACCTGCAGTCCTATGTAAAACCACAGATAACACTAGTGTAGATCATGTAGTAATGTTACCTGCATCCTTATTGTGTCTCCCTGTGCCTCTTCCACAGACTCCATGCTGGCAGCGATGTCTCCTCTTCCGTCTTCTTCTTCTTCTTGCCCCCACAGAACGTCCTGATGCAGCTGCGTAAAGACATAGGAACACTGTGGGCATGGCGACGGTGACACACACAGGGACAGGGATACCGGAGGACAGACAGACACACGGACAGACACACATACACAAGGACCGACACACACAGGGACACAAACACACAGCGACAAACACACACAGATAGGGACACACACAGGGACAGACAGACACATACACAGGTAGAGACAGACACACAGGGGGACACACACACACAGGGACAGACACACACACAGCTAGGCCTCACCAAACTCCAGCCTGGCTCCTCTCCATACACCATCACAGCTCTCTACTCCTCTGGCTCCTCCTCTACTGGTCACATGGGCGGATGATATCAGGAAGGTCCTTTAGCCCACAGCACAATCTATCCCTGGACTGCTGGGGTGAGTGGACCTACAGGAGGAGTGGCGCAGGGGGGGATGATGTTTCCTTCCTCTGCTGATGTGTAAACCAGCTTGTAAGCCGTAAGACTAGTAAATGAGGGGGCGGGGCCATTCAGCCCTGCCAGGCCCCCCAACCTCACGGGCCCCATAGCGATGGCGTGGTCTTCTGCCATTGGCGGTACGCCACTCTCTTTGGAGTTTTTACAATAACTGTAGGGTGTAAACTTATATTCTTCTTAGCTGAGTACAGTCATATGCAACAACAATAGTAATAGTAAAAGCCAAGCAGAGCCGATGAAAGCTGAAGGAGCAGAATGCGAATAAACTCACTGATGGATGACAGATGGATGAGGGAGATGGAGTCCAGCAATGAAACACAGATAGTGATGGTGTACAGGTGAAGAACAAAGGGGCATGTTTATTAAGGAACCAGCAACTATTTTGCCCGTGTCCACTGATCCATCATGCCCATTATAGTCTATGGGTCCGTGAAAGCCACAGATGCCACCCGTGTTGAATTCGTGTTTCATGGATCATTAGGAACAGATGCTTCGAAAGTTATTTTTCAGTACCAGTGAAACATGGATGGCGCACGGACAGAAAAAAATGTACACACGGACCAAACATGGATCCTTCATGGACAGCTTTACGGGTGCATCACTGACCACCTTCTCACGGATTTGAGCACGGACGTGTGAATGAGGCTTAAGCAAGTTGATAACAGACACAGAAGTTGTATAGCAGCTGCCTCAGACAAGTTAGTGAGAAACAGGCAAGACATCCTTGTTGCCCATGACAAATATATAGTCAAATAAGGAAGGGTGCCATACTTTTGTTGAAAGCCTAAAGTCATCAAAAATAAAATAAAAAATGCAGATTAAGGGCTCATGCACACGACTGTATATGTTCTGCAGTCCAGAAATCGCAAATCCACAAAACATGGATCCCAAGTCATGTGCATGCTGCCATTTTCTTTTTCACTTCAATACAAATGTCCAATCCTTTGCATGTGCATGAGCCCCTAACCTGTCACCATGAAAAAGCAGTACAATCTGCAGGCAGCATGTTATAGAGAAAGAGGTGCTGAGCAGATTGATACTATTTTATTTATTTATTTCATTTTTAACAGGGAGGTTTCTTTAGCTCAACACACTTATATAATGTAGTAAACTCTCAAGAATATTTATAATTAAAAAAGCAGTAAAAAGGATCCTAGATGAAAACTGGAAGTTTAGAGACAGCTCAAAAAAAAAATCTGAATTTAAGATCTCAATTTAAAATTAGCCTTGTAACCACAGTGGCGTGATCTTGTCACAGTTCTATTTTTCTTTAGAACACGTCAGAGGGAAAAAGTTGAAATTAGTTCAGCACTATCGCTAACATTATCAATTTTTTGCTGTTTCACACAGATTTTCCTGTTCTTCTTTGTATGCTAGGTAATAGAAAATGAACTGGTAATAGAAAATGAAGTTTTTAAAGCCGTATAAACCATTCCACACTATTGTGTATCACGTATATTCTTAGGATTGTTAATATACCAGGTCATATGTCTGCTGTATGGAAATGTGCTTTGCACAATATATTACTGGAGGTGTGTAGCAAAGTTGAGGTTGTACTATGACTGAATCATTTACATGCTGCCAACACCAGTAAAGAGGAACCTGACCTCTCGTAAAGAAAAAATATATTGCAATACAAGAAAATGAAATAGGTCATGTCTTTGTTTTAAGTGAGTTGTCTCACTTGTCTGCATTTATCATGTAGAGAAAGTTAATACAATGCACTTACAAATGCATTGTTATTATCCATATTGCTTCCTTTCCTGGCTGGATTCATTTTCCATCATATTAAACACTGCTCATATCCAGGGGTTTTGATCACCCTGCAATCCAGCAGTTGTGTCCATGCTTAAGCACCGGCCGAGGCATACGCTCATAGTCCCAGACACCAAAGAGGCCAGTTCCTACATGATGCCATTTGCTGAAATATAATTCTATCCTGCACAATCCTTTTAAAGAGAACCTTTCACCACTCCTGACATGCCTGTTTTAATAGTTTTATGCACTCTCCATGTAATAACAATTCTGAAGCATCTATTCTCATGTCTCTATGCTGTACCATTCCTTTATAATTTATAGACGTTATGAATGAATTGCTAGCAGTCTGCAGTAAGGGTACAGAGGGGTGGTAACCAGTTGGGGGTGTGTACCTCCACAGACTCACTCTATCCAATGAGTGCTGCCATTTTCAGACTGTGCAGGTACACCCCCCAACTGGTTACCTCCCCTCTGTACCCTTACTAAGGGCTAATAGCAATTCAATTATAACTTCTGGTAGAAATAATAAAGGAATGGTACAACATACAGATATAAGAATAGATGCACCAGAATTGTTATTACATGGGGAATACATGAAGCTATTAAAACAGACATGTCAGGAGTAGTAAAAGGTCCTCTTTAATACATTCCTTTATATGCTTTGAACTCTCCATGATTCCCTGTCCTATGTGTAACAAATGCTGGTTTATAGACATACCTGTTTTGCTGTGTCCTTTAAGATCAGGCTTTTTCTATTCCTTCCTGACCAAAGCAGATGAAAAAAATAACCCAAGTATTGCATCATTATAAAAAAACCTCACATGAACCGTTGGATATCTAATGTGATAAATGTTGTGGTCATTACATCTTGTGGTAGAGTGGAATGTCTCAATTGTATGCTCATTGTATTAACCTTATATTACATTATACGCATTATATGCATTAAGTTTGGGATTCTACATAGCGTGAACACTGTTGATTCACTGCCATAGATTTATATGTGGCAAATATGTGGCAAATCCATAGCATATCATTCTATATGTGAATATTCTATGAAATTTAAAAAAATGGATGGCTTGTTTTCTAGAAATTATTTTTTTGAAGACACTCTATGTATTCTACTTCCTGCCCTAGCTCTTTAACTCCCTCCTTTGTTAGGACAGCAATAGAGATGAGCGAACTCATCTCTAGACAGCAACCAACCTCTCTTATCTTGATGAATGGAAGTAAGAAAGCAGTTATGAATTTGGCCAAGTAGAATCTACTGTGGCACCCCAAATGGGAGTACAGAGCAGTGGAGCACAATGATATGATTTATTCCAGTTCTTAAAAATACCACATTCAGCATCACAAATCCACGTTGTTAAGCAACCTAAGAGTATTAGATACTTTTTGAAATATCATGCTCAGGTTCCTTGCCATACATCTAATTCTGTAGAAGACAACTGACCATCAGTTACCTCAAAGAAAATATTCAATTACGTATTACAGGAGTACAGATCTGTCCACTCATTGCAGGCCCCAAATTAACTACATACTAGAGAGCATTTAGAAATGCGCTGAGTATACAAGGAGGAATTTTCACTGCAGCATGCATCATACTATAGCATATTAGCCAACATTTAAAAGTGGGAGTCTCTTGATTGCGTAAGCTGATTTTCTTTTCAAGAGAGGGCATGCCCCTTTCACTGAAACACCACCTCCTTTTGGATAGGTCCTACACATTAGTGCTCATACCAATAGTAACGATTCTCTCCTAGAGTGCCATTGGTAGTGATAATGCTTCTACTGTGTCCCCAATGTTGCCCCAGAAGAAATAATTCCCCCAATGTGCCCATACAAGTAATCAAGTTCCCCATAGGTCCCCATAATTACCCATATAGTGCCCCCAGTAGACGAAGAGCCCACCATAATGCCAGTCTATAGTACCCCAGTAGTACTAATGACCTCAGAGTGCTCAAGTAAAAATAAACCCCACCACAGTGCCCCCAGTAGTATTAGCCCCCACAGTGTGCCCCAATAGTACTTAAACCCAATCATAGTGCCCCAGTAGTAATAAAGCCCTCCATGGTGACCCTGTGGCAATAAAGACCTCCATAATTTCCCCAGTAGTATTAAAGCCCCTACAGCCTTGGTTACCTTAATCTGGGCCCACAGTGTGCACTAGTAGTAAATATGCCCCTTTATAGTGCCCCCATTAGTAAAAATGCCCCCATATAGTGCTCCCAGTAGCATTAAAGCCCCCATAATGTAATAGAAAAACTAGCTGCAGTGCTAATCTCCCCATAGTGCTCCCCCATTTATAATAGTTCTGCCCCAGTTATAGTAATGACCCACTATAGTTCCCCAATAGTGCAGCCTTAGTTAAAATAATTACCACCTACTTCCCAGTAGTGGCCCAATAGTGCTGCCCCAAGGTGACAAATGAAAATAATAAAATTAGATACCTCAATGCCGCTGTCTGTGATGCAGTGCAGAACTCAGGCCTCTATTGCTCTTAGTCCCAAGCTGCTTGCAGCCCAGTCAGGATGTATGATGATGATGACATCATCGTGCCATCTGCTCTGGCGTCTGCTAGGCTTCAGGCCTAGTGTCTGTAGCCTATGAGAGTGAACAGCGGGGCAGGGAGACATCAGCTCCTTTGCTCCACTGCAGAATTCAACCATATTGGTGATACAGTTAATTACCAAGAGGCTCTTGCAGCCAGCAATGAAACATTGCTCGCTGCTAGGACAGTTCTGCGTACCCTCTCACCCATGCGGGGGAATATCTCTTTGGGTACGCGTCCCACAGGTTGAGAAACATTGACTTAGACTATGCAAAGTGAAAAGGGACGAGGAGATGAAGGGCATGCACAGCAAAGTTCGCACCATTTTTTTTTTTATGGCCTCTAAAATTCAGGTTGTTAAAGGGAACCTGTCATCTCCGAAACCCCCCCTGAACTAGAGTAAGCGTTGTATAGTGTAAGTGATGCTGAATCCGAATATGTAAGTTTTATCTTCATACTCACTTCCATTCTGACGCTGTGCTCCCACAAACTGGCTGTAAAATGCACTCACTGGACTCCGGTGCTCACTCACATAATGGAGAGGACTCAAAGAAGAGTCCTCTCAATGTATTTTACTGCAGGTTTGTGGGAGCACAGCGTCGGAATGGAAGTGAGTATGAAGATAAAACTTACATATTCGGATTCAGCATCACTTACACTATACAACAATTACTCTAGATCAGGGGGTGTTTCGGAGATGACAGGTTCCCTTTAAGTCTACAGGTGTGGACTCACGTGTAGCACACAAACACAGACCCTGTGATTCATGATGGGCAATAATTGTGTGATATAAATGTATGTAGCAAGTGAGTGACTATACTGAAAACGCTCGTTCAATGCTTGTAAAATCATTTATGTGAACAAATAAATTATCGTTTGTGGTTATTGAATTGTGGTATTGTAAAGGTGCATCGTGTGAATTTTCTGTGGTCTGAACAATGTAAAAACAGGCATTTATGTAAATTGATGCTGTTTAAATACAATGAACGATCCTTGATAAAGTAAGTACTGTCAATGATGTAAAAAATTTGTGCATGAAACTGCTTGTCTGTTATTGCCTTTAAATTGCTCAATGCGATAAATCGCCTCTATGCACTGTAAATTCAGTATTAGTGAATCTGTCCTATTATAGTTCATATAGAAGTATGATATAGTTCATCACTGCTTGTGCCAAGGGTTCTGAAACTGCTGAAGCGGATTTACTAATACTAATACTAGTATTAGTAATACTGCCAAAGGTTTAGATTGGCTGTCTGAAAATGTGTCAGATTTATCACAGTTGGCTTACTTTATGCCAGAATTTTTCACAAACGTTTTGCCACATTTTGGTATACCTTGTCACTTTTTAAGTCTTTATGGTAGGCCACGCTTGAGGGAGAAGTTGAAAAAATAAATTAAAATTAAATTAATACAAGGCACTTACTAGTGCATTGTTATTATCCATATTGCTTCCTTTGCTGGCTGGATTCATTTTTCCAGTACATTATACACTTCTTGTTTCTATGGCCGTGCAATGAAGCAGTGGTGGCCGTGCTTGCATAACAAAGTAAAAGGTTGCTGGGACCAAGGGAGTAAGCTGCTGGATTGCAGGGTGGTGGTGACCATGGCATTGAGCAGTGTATAATGTGAAAAATGAATCCAGCCAGCAAAGGAAGCAATATGGACAATCACAATACATTAGTAAGTGCCTTGTATTAAAGGGGTATTCCCTTCTCAAACAATGGGGGTATATCCTAGCAATACAGTACCTTGCGAAAGTATTTGGTCCCCTGGAACTTTTCAACCTTTTGCCACATTTCAGGCTTCAAACAAAAAGATATAACATTTTAAATTTTTGGTGAAGAATCAACAACAAGTGGGTCACAATTGTGAAGTGGAACGAAATTTATTGGATCATTTAAACTTTTTTTTGTAATAATAAAACTGAAAAGTTGGACGTGCAAAATTATTCAGCCCATTTACTTTCAGTTCAGAAAACTCACTCCAGAAGTTCATTGAGGATCTCTGAATGATCCAATGTTGTCCTAAATGACTGATGAAGATAAATAGAATCCACCTGTGTGTAATCAAGTCTCCGTATAAATGCACCTGCTCTGTGATAGTCTCAGGGTTCTGCATCATGAAGACCAAGGAACACACCAGGCAGGTCCGTGATACTGTTGTTGAGAAGTTTAAAGCCGGATTTGGATACCAAAAGATTTCCCAAGCTTTAAACATCCCAAGGAGCACTGTGCAAGCGATCATATTTAAATGGAAGGAGTATCAGACCACTGCAAATCTACCAAGACCAGGCCATCCCTCTAAACTTTCATCTCAAACAAGGAGAAGACTGATCAGAGATGCAGCCAAGAGGCCCATGATCACTCTGGATGAACTGCAGAGATCTACAGCTGAGGTGGGAGAGTCTGTCCATAGGACAACAATCAGTCGAACACTTCACAAATCTGGCCCACTGTATGCCCTCTTTGTCTAAAATGGGAATAACTCTTTAACTCTTCTACATGATAAATACCTTTTGCTGAAGTGAGACAACCCCTTTAATAAATGTGGTGCAAACATATATACCAGTTTTTGGCACACATATTGCTAAATAATTCTGACACATTTTGATTAGTAATTCTTCATTGTGTTTTTCTTATGGTTTTTCTTATGGTTATGTGCAGCACCTTCTGCATAAGCCAACGTTTACCATGAGAACTATGGGGTTTCATGGGCAATGGTGATGGTTGGCGTTTTGGCAGATGATAGACTTGGTCAGTGAATATGTTTAATGTAGTGACAGCAGGAACAACATTGAACAACATTGATGTCCCCTGGACATGACCCCTATGAGCACCATTGAACTTTCACTACTGCAAAGGAGATTGAGGAGAACTGTTTCTATTTTCAGAGTAATTATTAATTATAGTTTCATACTTGTGCTTTCGTCATCCTACAGGCCTGCTGGAGACCATTGTATCTGGTATAGTGCAGGTATTTGGCCAGACAAAAAGTGCTGCTTGCAATGTTATTGGTCTTGCTGAATTTCAGCAAAAACCCTGCCAGGTACCATTCGTTTCCAACTATGCCAGATGCAATGATCTCTGGCAGGCTGTTCCACTGATGTAAGCATTAGTGTGAAACTAGCCTAAGTTACTAAAAGGACATTAATGGAAGATGAGTAACTTCATACACATTCAAGAATAAGGCTCAAGTAAACTGATAGTCAAAGGTTTATATTGCAGCAAACATATGTTTATCATTCTCAACAGACATTTCACTTTACAGAAAGAATAAATTAAATATCAATAAACATAAATAGTAAAATGGAATTTAGAACATTTAAATTATTGATGCATTAAATTTTTGTAATTCTTCTATAAATAAATAAATTAAATAAATAAGTAAATTTAATAAATAATTGTATAAATATTAGCTACAGTTTATATAGTGTTCTTGATACGCTTTTTGCACGTCCTCAAGAACGGATCCAATGTTTTCAGAGTTTTCAGATTTCTTATGTGTAAGTACTGTGCAATTGACCTGAAACAAACAAAAATGCATTCACTTACATGATAAACGCACAGATTGCTTACTTTTCTATATGCTCCAGATATTTTTAGGGTGTGATATTAAAAGGCTGTAGGGTTTTAGCTCAATATATTCTGTTTATATTTCTATCATTTTTGACAATCAATATTATCTTTGAATATATACTCATATTGTATCTCTTTTTCCGTACAACATGCATTAAAATCTTATTCTACCATATAAAACAACAAGCATCAGACATTGGCATCATAGATCTATTCCATCAGCTTTGTATTGCAACTATCAGGGGGTGAGCAGGTGGTACTGTTTCTCACTGAAGAGACAATAGTGTATGGAGACTAATTTTTCAAGCGATATTCCATGGTTAAAGAGTATGCCGATTAAATCATACCAGCCAAACCAGAGACACTGGTCTGTAGACAACAACGTTTTAGGTTTCTTGTACAGAAGAGAGTACTGGCTGTATGGATGAGATTCATAGGATGCAGATCTTAGGGGGTTACTCATTGATGGAGCCACTTTAATCAAACTGAATAATAAATCAGTCTTACTTGCCCATAGCAACCAATCAGAGCTCAGCTTTCAGTTCCTACAGGGCTCAGGAAAGATGAAAGCTGAGCTCTGATTGGTTGCTATGGACAACAAAGGCAGATTTACAATTAGGCAGTTTGATTTGAAAGTTATTGGTTATTGGCTATTTTTTTGTTGGCCACCCTGTATAAACATTTTATGAGGCTGCAAAACCCCTTAAACACCTTCTGTAATGCAGTAATTCTATATCTAATGTTAAACTGGTATCCAATGAAGGATATATCGACCTATTGTGTGATAAATCGTACTACTAAACAGGGCAGATTTGTATAGAAAAAGAAAATAATTTAAAAGATATGATGGAAATAAATGATACTTACACTGTGAGTAAAATGCTTGAGGAGACGTTTCAGTGTGTCTATGGTATTACTATTTAGTTCTTCAATATAATTTTGACCTCTGCAGGATAGTTCTTCTATAGACATGCCCTGCAAACATAATAAAAAAGTATGATTGCACCACACAATAAGAAATGTCACGTAGCTGCACATTACATCTTTAGCAGTTTACATATCATAGGGCTCCCGTCTCTAGCCTATCCAAAAGTTATGAGCCTATATTTGTACCTACACATCAATGGAAAAGGCAAATCTCAGCAATGTCCTTGTATTACCCATATTATAAATTCACAGCAATAGGCTTACACAAGAAAAGAAGGACTTAACAGTAATGGCACACACAAGAAGAACATAAAAGTAATGGCAATTCAAGTTATTGGGTCATCTGACAGGGACACTTTATAGAGGTCTTAAGTTTTCGGAAATAAGCTGGACAAGAGAGCAGCTGCAAAGATCATCTTTCTTTGGAGAACCAGGCATAGCCATAAATTACACAGATAGTCCTTTCATACCAAGGACACCTTATAATTCTCCATTTCTCCTTTGCTGGCACTGTCAGAGAATTGAACTCTTGCTGCTAAGTCCCCTAAGAGACCTCAGGTGATAGCTGGAACCATTCTAACAAAAATGAAGAGCCTCTTTAATGTAGGATATCTACCGTATAAGATGCATATTAGGGTTTACACTAGTGAATCCAGCTACATATACACTAGTGAAATACACCAATTGTGGACATGGCCCCTTTTCCAAAAAAAAGCTAAAGGAAAAAATCAAAATCTTCTACATGTCCTTTACATATAAATGCTAAAAAAAACATATTCATTTTAAAATAAAAAACTATAATAAGAAGCTGGTTGATCTGTATGTAACATGTAATATATTATAGCATGTAATAATAACTGGTCTGGATAGGATGATGTTACCCAGCATAGTATATGCCAAAAAGAATTGATTCTTCCGCTCCTCTTGCTATTATCGGCACACAGTATGAATAGTAGTAAATTCATCAATAAATACCACTGACTTGACAATTCCATATTTGTCAGATAGGATTTAGCTTAATACTTGTTCAATTGTCCAACTTGTAAGTTTTCTTACCTTTTTCTGTTCACCTGGGTACAGCGATGGGACATATATATTATTATCCTGTAAGAAAACATTATAATATAAGTATTCGGGAAATAAACTGGATATAAATATTCAACACATACTAGGACATGTATACACACAAATATCTCCTACATACCTGAAGATTTGGTATTAGAGTATCCAGTTCTTTAATAGTGTGCTCTATTGTTGATTTTCTACTGTCAGGTGTAGGGAAAGTAAAGACATGATAGATGGAGAGAGTAATGAGAACTACATTCAGTAAGTTATTCATAGTTAATAGTGTCAAGTGTGAATGTTCAAGACACAGATTTAAGTTGTCCTGACTCCTGAGTAAAGATTCTACTTGGTCTGAGTTTTATAGACAACTTACAAACCTCAACGGGAAATGACAAACATTACACCAGAAGAAACGTTTGCTGCGTGTTCGCTGGTATGGTACATATCTGATAAGATTTGTGATAACAAGATCCCAATGAGTGTAAAAGAAAAGTTAGTAGATTGATTCATTTGGCTCATGGAAAGAGCATAAAATTTTGAGCAATGGTGGGAAATTTACACTGGCAGACCTTCAAGTGGACAATTTGACTCATGTTTTTTCTAACTAATTTAAACTATAAATATGTAGATATATAATACTATAAATATGTAGATGTATATAATTATTACAAAGATGTATATATTCAATATGTCAGTCTATATTACACAACTCTTACACAAACTATGCATAGAATTGGGTTGCTTTCTTTAGGATTTGAAGGGACTACTGCTGCAAAAATCCAAAAAATCCTTATGTTTTGTGAGTCCAGTTAGGAACCACCACTTCTCTTGTAGCAATGTACTCAGTGATAAAGGAAAATGACTGGTAATAAAATACTGTGATTTTTAATATTTTTTACACCACACTCTGAGAGACATACATTTTTTTTCAGTCAGCATAGCCTTATAAGGGCTTGTTTTTTTTTCGAGACATACTGTAATTTTTTTCATTAAGTCAAAAAATGAAAAAGTTGAATATATATATTTTTAAATTCTTTATTTAAGATTTTCAATATTTTATAACATAACAGTATCCAGTTGGGACGCAGCCCAATCAATAAAGGATATATAGAAAACATTGTGTCTGTCCAATTGTAAAAGAAGCTTCATAAAACAGTATTGGTTCGCATAGAAGCCGACGAAAATAAAGCACATCTTCTAGTACCTTCGAATAAGCTGTAATGAGACCGTATTCAGTCTAAAGCAGGGATCTCAAACTCGTGGCCCTCCAGCTGTTGCAAAACAACAACTCCCAGCATGCCCCAATAGCTGTAGGCTCCCCTGGCATGATGGAAGTTGTAGTTTAACAACAGCTGTAGGGCCACGAGTTTGAGATCTCTGGTCTAAAGGGTAAAAAAATAAAAAATCAGGCAGCACTCTCAAAAAATAAAAGGCAAATCAAAATTTATTTACCCATGTGGGACGTGCGACGTTTTGGCTCGACTGAACGTCGCACGTCCCACATTGGTAAATAAATTTTGATTTGCCTTTTATTTTTTTGAGAGTGCTGCCTGATTTTTAATTTTTGTTATTGGATCGCTGTCAGGTCACTGGGCTTGCACCTCAGCTGTACTGTGCGGTGCTGCCGATATCTTTTTTCTTCAGTCTAAAGGGTAGATATCTTGTAAGACAGTGAGAAATATTTCAACCAGTGCCAAATATGTATGACCTATAACTTTATCTATGTGTGTAAGGCTAGGACAGCCAACTAGTAGGAACATATGATCTATGAACGGAAAGGAGGCCAACTACAACTTAGAAGGGCCTCTAACACAGATCTAGTATACTAAAAACAGTACCACTGGGTGAATCATTGAAGTTATGGTAATGCTAGTAGAGAATAAAAGAGGTGAACAGAAGAGAGTAGACAAATAGGTAGGAGAAGGGACACAAAAAAAAAATAAATGAAAATAAAAAAAAATTATATATATGTATATTTAAAAGGGAGGGGATCTCCCCCCTCTCTCTCTCCTCCTCCCCCCCTTCCCCACAAGCACCCGCCACACAAACCTCCTATGTAGAGGTCCAGCTCCACTGTACCACTCCTAGTTAGGATGTCATCAATGCTTTATATTCCTGAGAATCCTGAAACTCAATCTAATATCTCTAGATTTTATGGAACTGAGCATCCTCGTGTCTCAGGGAAGCTGTCAGATCCTCCATTCTCATTACCTCCTGAAGTTTGTTAAGCCACATCGTTATCGTGGGAGCCAATGTCTTCTTCCACATACAGGGGATACAGGCTCTCGCTGTGTTAACCATATGTCGCACCACTGATTTCTTGTATGTTGACAATGGAATCTCGCTATGATGAAGAAGGAAGAACGCTGGAGTTTTAGGAAGGACATAGGAGCTAAACTTAGAAGTGATGCGCCATGGGGGCGTGGCCTGGCTCGCGATGTAGGAGGGCGCACGTCTGAGAGCTCCTGACCGGCATCACCCTATATCCTGTGGCATCCTGACTTTGCGGCACTCAGCAGACCCTCAAACGCCACTATTTCACCGGGCATCACCTACCCAACCCGTGAGACCATGAATCGCGGCGCCAGGAGAGAGAAGGAGACAAAAAAAGGCTCGGGGCCTACCCCGTCCAAGCCGCAGGCAGCGGCGACTCGGGCCTCTGACGTGGCGGCGAGACTGGGGAGGTTCGCGAGAGATGCCTCATCAGTACCCATGGAAAATCGATGGGCAGTCCTGGATCCTGAGGTGGAGGATGCCGGCGACGGGGATGGCTTCTCTGATGTGGAGCCCGGGAACAGCAAGGAGCAAGATGGTGCCGGACCTGTGACGCAGATGGAGGACGGAGTGCAGGAGACTGCAGCGCAGATAAGTTCTCAACCCTGTCCCTCTCCAGTGACCCAGGCTTCCTCTGGCTTTCCTCCTGGTGAACCCACTAGTAAAGATATCTTCCTGGCAGTCCAGAACTGTAGCTCAGCCCTGGCTTCTCTTAATACATCTATGGGGGCCCTCCAGGAAAATGTTTCCCTGGTATGCCATGATATCAAGAAAATCAATGAGAGAGTGGCAGGAGTGGAAGAAAGGGTTGGTCTGGTGGAGGAACAATTCCCACCTGTGAAAAGAGATTTGGCTAAACATCACTCTCCTCATTAATAAAACAGAGGATTTAGAAAACCGATCGAGGCGCAACAACCTCAGGTTGGTTGGAATACCGGAGAAAGCGGAGGGTACCAACGCTGTGAGCTTTTTTGAGGACTGGATCAGGGAAAAATTTGGGGGAAATGTTCTCTCTCCTTTATTTGCCATTGAACGGGCACATAGAGTACCCTCCAGACCGTTGCCACCTGGTTCCCCTCCCAGACCCGTCCTGATGCGTATACTCCACTTTCAGGATAGGGATTCTCAATTCTCAGAGCTGCCAGGGACAATCCTAATCTACTTATACAAGGATGTAAAGTCTCCATCTATCCTGATTTCTCGGCGGAAGTGTAGAGGAGGCGTGCCAGATTTCTCGACATTAAGCGGAGACTACGCGTGAAAAACGTGAAATATTCTATGATGTATCCCTCCAGGCTCAGGATGCGGGAGACCGAGTGCATATCTTCGATTCACCTGAGGAAGCAGTCCAGTGGTTGGACCAAAAATAAGATCTGCTTCGTAATAATGTGGGGATAGACTGACCTTCCCGCCCGAGTTCAATGCTGGCTGTCATCTACTGCGAGTCTGGAATACGTCGCCGTTGATTTGCTGAGTATTCCCTCTTCTGACAGCCCTTTATGATATTGAATGTTCAAGCGCTAAATGGTTGAGGCGTAACCTCTGTCTTACTGCATAGGGGGGGGGTTCTTTGCTCCTGTTGGGCTTTGTCATATCTTACATCATTGCCGTACACTTTTGGTGATGTTGACGTACGGGAGCCTCATATCACTGCCGTATCCTTGCATGCTACAAGTGTTGGATTTCGGATGGGCTCCTCCTGCAGCCGAGAGCTACAGGAAATTTTTGTGCCTTTTGGTTGTGGTTATGCCACGAATTATTATGCCTAATATTCAAGTTGACATGTTAGGTTTGTTGGGGTTTTATTCGCAGAGAGGTGTCTCGCCCAATCAGATGTCTTCCCGGCTGATAAGGCTGATATCCTGTTCAGTACAATTATACATATCTAACTATGGCAGGTGATGCGCATATTTTGGCGTGGAACGTTAGAGGTCTTGGGGACGTTACAAAACGGCATGCAGTACTTTCAATAGTTCAGAAATATCAGCCGGGAATCACATATTTAGTGGAAACACATCTTACTAAACAAACGCAGGGGGGGTTGCGCCGGCCCTGGATGTCACATACTTACCACTATACTTTCTCATCACATGCTAGAGGGGTCAGCGTGCTCGTACACAGGAACTTGCCGTTTGAATGTCATGAAACAGAAATTGACACGGATGGTCGGTTTGTGTGTCTGAGATGCTCTATATACAGGGTACAAATATACTTGATGGCAATTTATGTGCCCCCACAGTATTCCTGTGAGGCTATTAAGAGAGTGCTTTTGTTTGCTGTCAAGGGCCCCACTCTCCCTATATATCTTGTAGGTGACTTTAATAAGTATTTGGACCCATAACTGGATAAATTTTTCAGTGGCCCAGTCTCAATGCCTGCGGGGGAAACCTCACTGGCAAAGCTCCTGAGAGAAGTGGACCTATATGACCTGTGGAGACTCCGTAATCCTGGGCTGAAGCAGTACTCCTGTTTCTCAGCTTCCCATAATTCCTTGTCGCGTATAGATCTGCCCCTGGGTTCTCTGGAAGCACTGCCATATGTTTGTAACATTTAATACTTACCCCGTAGTTTATCAGACCATTCTCCCATCCATATCAAACTTCGCTTCGTGCCCCGTGTTGAAAATAAGGGCCCATACCTTTGGAGGCTTAATCCCTTCTGGATTCAGCTCTTGGATGATAGGGAGTCACTAGATACTCAGCTCTCTGAATTTTTCTGAATGTAGGCACTGCCTCTATGGCCACGGTGTGGGATGCTATGAAGGCATATGTGCGAGGATTATATGTACAGAGGATTAGGAGGAAGAAGATGCAAACCAAGCAAAGCACTGACTCTTTGGTAACAGCTGTACGTCAGTCGGAAGCTGATTATATTCTTGGTCCGTCGGCTTCCTCTAGATCCTTATGGATAACAGCGCAGGATCAGTTGAATGCTCATCTGATACAAGTGGCAGAACATAGACGTTTTTTTTTAAAAACAGAAATATTTGAGGCGGGAGAGAGCACGGGGACCCTGTTAGCAAAAATTGCAAAGTCACAAGATGGGCCGTCCAGGATATTAGGGGTGAAGAATCAGAGGGGGGATCTGGTCACGGATGATCCTGGTATTTTAACTATCTTTTCTGATTTCTAAAAGCAACTTTATGTATCCAAACTACAAGATGTTGGGATTCAGGATATTAGGGAGTATCTCTCTGATATTCCCCTCCTCAGATTGTCAGAGGAATGGCAGAGTTATTTGGACGAGCCCCTGGAGCTGGAAGAACTTAGGGGGGCTCTGGGCTCCTTTCCGAATGAAAAGGCTCCAGGCTATGACGGTCTCACTGTAGAATTCTACAAGAGATACCAGGATCGTCTGCTGCCTCAGCTGTTAAATACATGCAGGGAGGCCTTTGAGGGAGGGACTCTTCCTCCATCTATGCGGGAAGCAGTGGTGGTGGTCATACCGAAACCTCATAAAGACCATACCTTAGCTGAGTCATATAGACCCATCTCCCTGCTTCCAGTAGATGTGAAGGTATTAGCTAAAGCTCTGGCCACTCGCTTGAACAAAGCCATCTCCACTATAATACATGAAGACCAGTCAGGCTTCATGCCAGACAGGAGTACCGCTGTCAATTTGCGCAGGCTTTTCTTGAATTTGCAGAGACCCAAGGAATCTCACGGTTCCAGAGCTATCATTTCCTTCGACGCTGCCAAAGCTTTTGACAGAGTCGAATGGGAATATTTGTGGGAAGTTATGCGCACGATGGGATTCGGGCCCGGCTTTATACGCTGGGTTCGATTGCTTTATGGGGCTCCAGTTGCTCGGGTCAGGGCTAACGGACTACTGTCGGAGCAATTCCCACTTCACAGGGGAACAAGGCAGGGGTGCCCGCTATCCCCCCTCCTCTTTGCAGTGGCGATAGAGCCTTTGGTTTGTGTGCTACGTAGCTCCCCGCTGTGGAAGGGTTTCCCTTTGCATCTGCAGGAGGAAAGAGTGTCCCTCTATGCCGATGATCTACTACTGTATGTTGGAGCTCTTCAGGGGTCAATATATCCAATAATGCAACATATATCACATTTTGGCACCTTATCAGGGCTCAAGATTAATTGGGACAAATCAGTCATTTTACCACTTGATCCTGTCCCTTCTCAGATTGATTGGTCCTTAATCCCTTTGCAACTGGTTCATGACTTTAGATATCTAGGGATCATGGTTACTGCGACAGTTGGTGACTATATCAAAAGGAACTTAGAGCCCCTACTGCAAAGATTTATTGAAAAGACTAACACGTGGTGTAAGCTTCCGCTGTCTCTGATTGGTCGCAGTAACCTTGTTAAAATGATTTTAATGCCACAACTACTTTATATTTTACACAACTCTCCGGTGTGGATACCGCAAAGATTCTTCTACAAAATACAGGGCATATTTTGCTCATTCGTTTGGAAGAAAAAGCAACCCAGGATAAAATGGGACATTCTTCAGCGGGGGAAAGATGAGGGAGGGCTCGCCTTACCAAACCCTTGGTTATACTTCTTGGCGGCACAATTGCAACACTTTAAGGGCTGGGGACAGCATATAGAGCTGGGTTCATCAGCTAGAATGACGGCCATACAGCTGAAACAGAAGGCACCGATTGCGGGGGTTGAGGTGAATGCACCACATTTTGCTAATAGGTCGTACCCTACCTGGGCCCTGATGATTAAAACATGGGCTAAATTTAAAGACATGCTCAAGTTGAATATATGGCATGATTTCTCGCCCTTGTGGCGTAACCCCCACCTCCCTGAAATGTTTCGATTGGAGGGTTTCTCTCCATGGGAAACAAAGGGTGTTATTTTTCTCTCTCACATACGGTCTGAGGGCGTGCTGAAATCATTTGCACAATTGCAAACTGAATATAACTTACCGCATAACGCTTTCTTTCAATTCTTGCAGCTTAGACATGCATATCAGACTCAATTTAGAGAGCGGGCTCCAGAAATGTCTGTACCATTAGTGATTCAACAACTATTGCGGAGGGGCTCCACCAAGGGTCTTATCTCTGTATTATATAAATGCTTGCTGGACAGGGCTATGGGTGCTGACCCTTCTAAGGTCAAGGACAAGTGGGAGCAGGATGTTGGGATAATAACGAAGGAGCAGTGGGCGGATATTTTGGCTAGAATTCCTCTTCTTACTCTTAATGAAGCCCAGAGAGTGTCTCAGATATATCTAATCTACAGGGTCTACAGAACTCCGGCCTTTCTATACAAAATTGGCCTCAGGACAGACTCGCTATGCCCAAGATGTGACAGGCCAGATGCTGACTTGCTACATGTAATGTGGGCCTGTACTTCGCTTGCCTCTTTTTGGAGAAACGTGTTAGACCTGGTGGCTGTGGTGACAAGCATACGCCTACCTAACACATCCAGGATATGTATACTAGGGCTAACTGACGAAACAATGGAGAGTAGTGCACCACTAACACTATGCATCCAGAGAATGCTCTTTCAGGCCCGAACTTTGATAGCTAAACACTGGCTTGATAGACTTCCCCCATCGAGACAGGAGTATGTCGGCAGGCTTAACATGATCTTGAGACACAAACTTGGGGTTTATGTGAAGAGGAAATGTCCTGCTAAGTTCTTCAAAATCTGGCAGGGTTGGATAGACGTCCCAAATTTGGCAACCCAGTCTCTTAGGCGAGAATGTATGAATATACAAATCTCTGTATCTTAAATCTGCGTTCATCTGGCTATTTTTCTCTACAGGGTGATGTACTTTAGATTTATAATCCTACTTGATATTATGCCTTACTCTGATGGACAGAGTTGAATTGGTGACAGCCGGTATGGACAGGTGTTGGGAAAAAGGGGGAGGACCTCTCTGCGAATGGGGAAGGGGGGAGGGGTTTATGTTCTATGGTTTTAATAATTGTAAAATGTATGACGATTGTGAAAATGTTAGGATACTTGGGGCAAGAGTGTTCATATACAACAACAGTGTTCATATACGACAACAGTGTTCATGTACGACAACAGGGTTCATATACGACAACAGAAATGTGTGTATACTTTGATTGTATACCACTGTCTTTATTGTTATATACTTTCAATACCATTTCTATTCTGCCTTTGTAACAGTTTGTTCTGCTTTGACTTGCCTAATAAACTTCTAATTGATTTAAAAAAAGAAGTGATGCGCCATACTTCCCGCCAGAATCCAGCCAGCACAGGACAACTCCAGAAAATATGTAAAATGGAGCCTTCTTCTCTCCCACAACGCCAGCAAGATGGAGACAACGTCAGGAAGATAGCGCGTAACCTCGAGGGAACCATATATTAACCATATATAAACCCCATCTCTTGTATATTACTGGAAATTGAGGAAAGTTGAATATTTTTTTATGGGACAGCCCCTTTAACCCTTTCAGTACCGAGCCACTTTTCACCTTAAATCCCAGACCGATTTTTGCAAATCTGACGTGTCACTTTATGTGGTAATAACTTTAGAATGCTTTTACTTATCCAGGCCATTCTGAGATTGTTTTCTCGTGACACATTGTACTTCATGACAGTCATAAATTTGAGTCAATATATTTCACCTTTATTTATGAAAAAAATCCAAAATTTACCAAAAATATTGAAAAATTTTCAATTTTCAAAATTTCAATTTCTCTGCTTTTAAAACTGAAAGTGATACCTCATAAAATATTTATTACTTAACATTCCCCATATGTCTACTTTATGTTGGCATTATTTTGTAAATGTCATTTTATTTTTTTAGGAAGTTAGAAGGCTTAGAGGTTTAGAAGCAATTTTTCACATTTTCAAAAAAATTCCCAAACAATTTTTTGAGCACCAATTCAGTTATAAAGTGATTTTGAGGGGATTACCTAATGGAAACCAGCCATAAATGACCCCATTTTAGAAACTACACCCCTCAAATTATAAAAAACTGATGTTACAAACGTTGTTAACCCTTGAGGTGTTCCACAAGAATTAAAGAGGACCTTTCACGGTTTTGAATTACTGTAGATAAATACCTCTTGTCCCGGGGTACCCCCCGCTGATGCTGCCACTCTGCCTAGTTTTTTTAAATACAGCTCCTACTCCCCGCTGTGCCCGCCTGTAGTTTTCGCGCTCAGTATGTAAATACTGAGCATCGGTACAGGGAGGAGGAGACGCCGGCATTTCTCAATGGGCGTCTCCTTCTCCCTGGCTGTGCCGCGATCCAATCACAGCGGAGAGCGTCACAGCCAGGGAGAAAAAAAAACCTCACCTTCTCCCTGGCTGTGACGCTCTCCGCTGTGATTGGATCGCGGCACAGCCAGGGAGAAGGAGACGCCCATTGAGAAATGCCGGCGTCTCCTCCTCCCTGTACCGATGCGCGAAAACTACAGGCGGGCACAGCGGGGAGTAGGAGCTGTATTTTAAAAAACTAGGCAGAGTGGCAGCATCAGCGGGGGGTACCCCGGGACAAGAGGTATTTATCTACAGTAATTCAAATCCTTGAAAGGTCCTCTTTAAAGGAAAATGGAGGTGAAATTTCAAAATTTCACTTTTTTGGTAGATTATTTATGTTCATAATTTTTTTCTTGCAACACAGCAAGGGTTAACAGCAAAATACACCTCAATATACATTACTCTGATTCTGCAGTTTACAGAAATACCTCATATGTGTTGGTAAACTGCTCTATGGGCACGTGGCAGTGGTCAGAAGGAAAGGAGCGACATATGGATTTTGGAGGCAGATTTTGCTAGTATACTTTTTAGGCACTATTTTGTATTTTAAGAGACCCAGACATACCCCTACAGTGGAAACCCTTAAAAAGTGACCCCATTTTGGAAACTATACCCCGTAAAGAATATATGTTAGAAGAATTAGATTACCCATAAAAAATCACTTTCAAGGCCTAGAAAGGATTACCATATCCACTCCAAATATCACCCCTATAAACTGAGCAAGACTCAGAAACACTACAGAACCTATATAGCACCTATATAGCACCTATATATTGTATATTAGGCAGTAATACAAATATCAATGCTGCATATTAAGGTTCTTAGAAAAATCCCATTAGCCTAAGTACAAAAGGTATATATTGCTCATGGAGGTCTACTCAAGGGCATAATATAATGGCCTCACCAGACACGTGTCACATAAAAAACCTCCACATAAGGATCAATGCGCAAACAAACTAAGGCCCCATTCAGACGACCGTGTTTCACGGCCGTATACGGGCCGTGAAAGCCCGGCCTGTGCTGTGCTGCCCCCACTGTACGGCGGCGGCCTCAGGAAGCGCACGGCGTCATAGCAACCAATGACGCCATGCGCTCCCGTCCTCTGGGGCAGCACAGGCCGGGCTTTCACGGCCCGTATACGGCCGTGAAACACGGTCATCTGAATGGGGCCTAAGGGAAGCAGCAAATGTATTTTGCACAGTTAATAAACATATATATGTAAAGATATACCCATAAAACGGATGCAGTGTCCAGGAGAGCCGCACTCCCCAACGCACGTTTCGGACCACGGCTTCTTCTGGGGGTATCCCAGGCTAATGGGATTTTTCTAAGAACCTTAATATGCAGCATTGATATTTGTATTACTGCCTAATATACAATATATGGGTGCTATTTACTGCCTAATATACAGTATATGGGTGCTACTGGCTCAGGTGAGCCGCACTGTTTGGGCTCTTTATCTCTATCTGCCTCTTTTTAATATTGTTATTTATCATTATTTAATAAAATTAATTTTTGAGCTATATGGACTCTGTTGTCCTTTTGTAGGTTTTCCCTTAAAGAATATATTAAGAGGGGTACTGAGCACTTTGACCCCCTAAGCGTTTTACAGAATTTGAAAACACTTGGCTGTGAAAATGAAGTTTCATTTCTTCCAATAAAATGATGTTTTCGCCCCAACTTTTTCATTTTCACAAAGGGTAACAGGAGAAAAAGCACCACATAACCCATTTCGTCCTGAATACAGAAACACTCCATATGTGGTGGTAAACTGCTGTGGGGGCACATGGCAGGATAAAATAAGAATGCTTGGACTGGGGGAAAATGTCTGTATGTGGGTAAGTAACTGGCTCAGTGATAGAAAACAGAGGGTGGTTATTAACGGTACACACTCAGATTGGGTCACTGTCACTAGTGGGGTACCACAGGGGTCAGTACTGGGCCCTATTCTCTTCAATATATTTATTAATGATCTTGTAGAAGGCTTGCGCAGTAAAATATAAATTTTTGCAGATTTTTGCAAGTTGGGTACCAGAGGTCAGACCTCCACCAATGGTTATCCCTGACCTGTGAATAGGAAATAACTTGTTACAACAGGAACACCCTTTAAGTTAAATAATAATAAAATAATGATGAAAATATAGCGCCATACAGCACCTATCGACTACATACAGTACACAGACTAATAAATGGAGAATCTACTGTACATTCGGAACGTCTTCGGATCCTTTCAAAACAAAAATGTTTTTCCCCCTCATTCTGCACTCAATAACTGAAAATAGCAAGTTGAAAACAAAATGCTTGAAAAACTACAATGTTGCATTGACATTAGTATTCAGACCCTTTACTCAGTACTTGGTTGAAGCACCTGTGGCAGCAATTACAGCCTCCAGTCTTCTTGGGTATAATGCTACAAGGTTTGCACACCTGGATTTTCAAGCTCTGGCAGGTTGGATGGGGACCGTCTGTGGACAGTCATTTTCATATCTCCAGAAATATTTGATTGGGTAACAGTCAGGGCTCTGGATGGACCATTCAAGGACATTCACAGAGTTGTCCACAAATCATTCCTGTGGTCTTCTCTTGGCTGTGTACATTGTCTTGTTGGAAGGTGAATATTTGGCCTAGTACACAGACTCTGGATCAGGTTGTCATTAAGAATATCTCTATACTTTTCTCCATTCTGCTTTACCTCAACCCTGGTCAGTCTCCCTGTCCCAGAAACTGAAAAACACCCCCACATCATGATGCTGCCACCATGCTTCATTGTAGGGATGATATTGGGCAGATGATGAACAGAATTGAGGCTTGGTTTAATCAGACCAAAGAATCTTGTTTTTCACAGTCTGAGAGTCCTTTAGGTGCTTTTTTTTGGCAAACTCCAGGCAGGCTTTCATGCGTCTTTTACTGAGGAGAGGCCTCTTTATTGAGACTCTGCCATAATGTCCAGATTGGTGGCATGATTCAGTGACGGTTTCCTTTACGCCAGTTTTGATAAATCTCCCTCAATTTATTTTATACCAGGATGTACTATTTGGCAGAATCAGGATGTAGATTATATTTTTTAGATCAATTTGGATTGTTTATGATTAGTGGGATTGCACATATACACTTTTCTAATTAGGGGATAGAAGTATGCTTCTTTTGCTGTTTGTGGTGAGTGGTGATCGGTGGTGATTACTACTATATGCTGATTCACCTTTTTTTTTGTCATGCATCTTGTTTATTTGTGTGCTATATATATGTTTTAATGTGATTCTCAATAATTATAGATACTTAAAAGGAATCTGTCAGCTACTTTGGCTTTATACTACTACTTTCGCTCTTCACTTGTGCTCTCTGCGGGCTTGGGCTCTTACAGGAGGCAGGCTTTGGCTCTTACAGGTGGCGGACTGGGCACTTTGAGGCTTATTAGCATAGCTAACAAACTTCATTTTAGGACGTTTAGCTACATGTATTACCTGTACAAAGGTATTGTTGCTATCAGGGGAGGATTGGCCATAGACCTTAGAGTGGGCCGATGACCAGGGGGCCTCCCAAGTCCCCATCACTGCCATTGGCTGGGTACACAATAAGCTCTCAGTGGTAATCAACAGTGTGAGAATTAGGTACTTCTGAATTCAACTGTTGTGGCCACATCATACCTCCTAAACCCCCTTCTCCATATCTTAATCAGAGACAACTGGAGTAGAAGGACAGAATATAGCTGCTAATGATGGCTCCGCCTACTGTCAATTTAGAATCTCCTTCAACATGGGGCCATTTTTAAGTATTTTTTCCAGGGCCACTTTAGGTTCCCAATCCGTCCCTGGATGGTATTATAGAACATACTGAAATATTACATTTGCTTTTGTTATATACGGCCAGAGTAGCTGATACAGTCTTTAATTTGCACCTTTTTAGGGCCAGATGTGAATATGTTTTCACTGCCTGGCTTGTCTTTCACAGCAGTGAGGAAGCAGCACAGCAGACAGGGAGTGGAGTCGCTGTGTTCAACAGCACCACCCTCGTTGCACTTCGGGATAATTTGCACATTGTAAAAAGCCATTTTCCTACATATTGCCAGTAGACAAGCACTAATCTTCAGTGGTTGACCAGTTCACCTGCTGGTAGGTGATGACAGATGCCCTTTAAAGGACAAGGCCTACTGCAAAAACAAACCCTTGTGCATTTTGGTTGACAGGAAAATAAAAAGTCATGGCTCTTAGAATACATCAATGAAAAAATTCTTAGCCTTGAAGACAATTATACAACTGATACCATTATGATACTCCATTCATGTCATATCTACTATACCTTGGTGAAAAATGTACTCAGAATGGTGCCACTGCCACCTAGTGGTCATGAGTGGTACTTCATCACTATGGGTATAGCCAACCAATTTTGCAGAGCTGGTTTATCTTTTATTGTCAGCATCAGTGGTGGTTCCAGATGTGGGAGAACAAAGCAGAATCAAAGATGAATCCAAGGCAGGAGACTTGTGTGACAGGGCACAATGTATAGAACCATCAGCTTTAATTGATAGGTCTTGTGGGGTTGGGGAAGAATACTAGGATGGGGGAAATTTTGTCACTTTGTCCTTGTTGAGTTTAGGAAGCAGGACAAGAGAGAAGAAAAACTGGTGGTTATTTATTATGGTATCCTACACCCATGGGCGGACATACCGCCTGTGCAGCCGGTTCGGCTGCACAGGGGCCTAGTGCGGGAGGGGGGCCCATGAGAGGTTCGGTGGCAGGGAGAGATGAGCACTTCCATTGTGGAAGCGCTCATCTCTCTATAGTCATCTGTATTGCCGTCCTCAGGACAGCGATACAGGTAGATGCTGTGGGGCAGCAGAGGAAGAGGCATCTCCCCTGCCTGTTCCTCTGATAGGCTGCAGGCCTAGTGTCTGTAGCTTATCAGAGGCCTGGCGCAGGCGGCTGTACAGTGCGGGATACAGGCCGGAAGAGACCTGCATCGCCTGGCTGAAAGCGGCAAGGAGGTAAGTATAAGTTTTAATTTTTTTTTATTTACGCTTTACTAGGGGCCCTTTCTGGACCTCTGCTGGGGGCCCTATGTTAAGTATTGGCACACATGGGGGGCACTATAGAGGAGGAGCACAATGGGGGCCCTATTTTAAATACTGGCAGACATGGGGGCACTATAGAGGAGGAGGAGCACTATGGGGGGCCATATTTTAAATACTGGCAGACATGGGGGGCCCTATGTTATATAATGGCACACATGGGGGGCACAATGGAGGGGAGGAGCACTACGAGGGCCCTATCTAATATACAGGCACACATGGGGGCACTATGGAGGGGGATGAGCACTATGGGGGCCCTATATATACTGGCACACATGGGGGGCACTATGGAGGGGGGGGCCAGCAATATGGGGGCTTTATCGTATATTTTGGCACACATGGGGGCACTATGTTATGTAATGGCACACATGGGGGGCACTATGGAGGGGGAGGAGCACTACGAGGGCCCTTTCTAATATACAGGCACACATGGGGGGCACTATGGAGAAGGGGGAGAGGAGCACTATTGGGGTAATTATATAGGGGCATTATACTGGCACACATTATGGGGACATTTTATACTGGCACATTGTTAGGCACCATGGGGACAAGGGTAGGCGCACTATTGGGGCACGATATAGGAGTATTTTATACTGGCGTAAATTATGGCACTATGGGGACCTTCGCTCAACTGGGGTCGCAACAACAGTTTTTTGGGCACACTGTAGGGGGCATTAGCACACATTATTAGGGCACTATGGGGACATTGGCTCGACAAGGGGCATTAAAAAGAGGTATTTTTTTATACTGGCACACAACAGGGCATTTTTATTTTTACTGTTACACATTGTAAAGAGAATTATTACTACGGTGGCATTATGGTGGGCTTTATTACAGTTGAGGCACTATGGGAGCGTTATTACCTCTGGGACACAGTAGGGACATTATTACTGTTGGGCACTATTACTACTACGTGTTGTCTGGTAGATAATTATTTCTATTGGGCCTTGGTGGAGCACTATTACTCTGGGGGCACCCTGGCACAGTATCAGCTTCGTACAATTAGTTTTGGGGAACATTATGTTTACACTGTTAGTATTGGGGACATTGTTTCCTGGGTGCAGTTATTTTTTAGAACACTGTATGGCAGTAATTATTAAAGAGGATCTATCTGTGTGGAACTATGGTATAGGGAGCACAGCAGGCACATTATTGAGGGTGGCAGGATTGGGTGTTCAGAAGGTGGGAGAATGATGGAAAACTAGGAAACTAAGATGTCTGTCAAACTCTATAGAGACTATATATGGCTGAAAGACATTATCATGGCGGTCTGGTCTGAAAGGAGAAGATGAGAACAGAGAACATCTACCTCTAAGGAGACGTCACTGGATGTAAGAGGTATGTGGCGCTGTATTAAGCTACTATTACATCTGAGTTAGTGATTCTGGCATGATGTTCCAGCAGAGAACAGCCTGCTGGAATTCACAGGCTCCAGCACTGCTGGATGCAGAATGCCCACTGGCCCCATTGACTATAATGGGGTCCGGCAGAGATCCGGCCACAATCTGGCAAAAATGCTGAGAATCAGCAGGATACAAACCGCTGTATTCTCTGCAAGATCAGGTGGCCTGAGCATAGTGCTGCAGGTGTGAAAGTAGCCTTACCCTGTATGTTTTGTATTGCTGTATGTAATGTTAGGACGGAATATGTTAGGTTGAGAATTTGGCTTTGGGAGGGGGCCCAGGCACATTTTTTGCACAGGGGCCCTCTGATGTCTGTGTCCGCCCCTGCCTACACCAGAAACTGGTCAAAAAAGTTGACTGCTTGGGGCCATCGACCACGGCACATTCACTATCATTTACTTCACTTTCCTTATGTAAATGACGACTGAAATCTATTCTAACTAGGGGCTGGCGCACAGCAGGGTTGCCAACCACAATTTTTCTTTTTTTCTGGACAACTTATCCCAAAATCACAGACAGCCATTATTTTTATGGGCAAATTGGAAAACCATAATATATGATAAAGATTATAATACATGTCTATAACTCAATATACTGATAAGAACTAATTACCAGCATTTACTGTGAACTGTAAAATGATAATAATTACCACCAAAATAATCTCATCAAGTATCACCAGCCTTAAAAAAATCACAAACACATCTATTTTTTTATGGACACAGGAAAAAAGTTTCCTCTTTTTATGGACTGTCTGGAAATTTCTGGACGCTTGGCAACCCAGGCGCATAGACTGGCGGTGGATGTGCCTATTTCATGACAAGGCTTTGATAAATGACCCCTTTTCTTCCACTAGTGCATCTTTAAGCGGCAGCGATGTTCTCTCTTCTCTACACTATGTATCAGTGAGGATCATGGGCGAGCGCCCTCTCTTGGCTGCTGACATGTAACTTCCATGTCAGAGAAAATAAAAACTGCATACAGCAGTGCAGAGCTGGCACTATTAGAGGTCAGTGTGAAGCTGTGAATGTCATGCGGTGATGTGGCTGATACAGTTAGAGGGGAACTGCTGCTTTTATAGTTAATTCATGTTATGCATACACTGATGAGCCATAACAATAAAACCACAATTGAATAATGTTGATTATCTCATGACAATGGCATAAAGTGAACTATTGCATAGTACATCACATTAGTAGGATGGTTTTAAAGGGGATTGTGAAAGAATGGGGGTTGGCTGGACCTGTGAGGGGATGCCTACTGGCTTTATACTCCTTCTTGGGCTACCTCGCTGAAAACATCTTTGATGTCGCAGGGTATAATGTGATAAAAAAATGAATCAAGCCAGCAAAGGAGCCAATATGGACAATCACAATACAAGTGCCTTGTATTAACTTTGTCTACATGATAAATGTCATTTGCTGAAGTTAGACTAACCCTTTAACAGCTTGTGCTCAAGCATAGTATAGCTTTCATTAGCTGAAACGGTCACAGGACCAAGCTGTTTTCTGGTCCTGTACGGAATGAACCATGGACAGGTTTTTTATGTTCAGGGTCTGATGTCGTAACTGTGATATGAGATATTTAAAGGAAGTTCAGTGCACATGCATCAGTGATTTTTCATATTTACTGCTTCATCCTTGTAGTGCTTACATATACATATAGGCAGGGCCGGTTTTAGACAAAATGTGGCCCTGGGCAAAATTAAAAGTGGGGCCCCATATTCTTAAGTATTGTATGAACAGACACATTTATTCACTTCCGTAAATTAAAACAAATATAGTAATGTAAAACATAGGGGGTCATTTATTAAGACCTGCGTTTTAGACGCCGGTTTTATTAAAGCCCCTGCTCTGACAGTGGATAGCCAAAATTATGTAGATACGCTGGCCTCCACATAACTTCAGCGCATCCTGCGCTACTTCTAAATGTAATCCAGTTTCCTAACAGGGATTGCGGCACAACAGTTAGAAATCTGCACCTGAAGTATGTCTAATATAGTTGTATTTAAATCACCCCCGTAGTTTTCATTGTTTTGAACAAATGGAATTGAAAATAAATCAAACAATAGCCTATACACAGAACCTAAAGGGTTGCTAAATTCTGGGGGAAGTGGACGGTTGGGCAGACCTGCCAAAGGAAGCATACTTATCTGCTTAATGAGGCTGGCACCTGCTGCTCTGCTCTGGACCCTGGATGTCATCATCCATTTTGACGCTGCCTGCAGCCAGTCGCGTGCCGCAGTGATGACCTGATCCTGATCACGTGACGCAAGGGAAGATGTCGACAGGACTTTCTTTTCTGTCCTGCAAACCAGACGGATCCGTTATGCTGTCCATATACTTCTATTATGAAGGATCCAAATTTAATGCCTGTAAAGGTTACTATTTTGAATTCTGTCTTACCAATTCCATTATTTTCTGTTATAACCGTGTTATAATAGAAAGCAATAACAGAATTCATAATGCTGATGTGAACCCGCCCTAAATAGAAAAGAAAATCCCACGGCGCTCCAAAAAGTTGTTCAAAAGTAGTGTTCTTTAATCACCAATGCAACGTTTCAGTTCTCTTATCAGGACTTTTCTCAAGCAGTATGTTATACTACTGGTAAGAGGACTGAAACATTGCATTGGTGATTAAAGAACACTACTTTTGAACAACTTTTTGGAGCGCCGTGGGATTTTCTTTTGTACATAGATAGATATAGACAGATAGATAGATAAAAAAATAAAAAAGGAAAAATAATGGCAGCACAGGTATAAATAAAAGTAGATGCAAGCCCGTGATCCGACATAGATCAGTAATAAAAAGCAAAAACAGGCAGCATACCAAGAATGAAAAAGTAAAAAAGAAACCTTTTTATTTACCTATGTGGGACACGCGACGTTTCGGCTCTATACTGGAGCCTTTCTCAAGCAATAATGTGTGGTTACAAGGAAGTATATATACAACACGTGCATGTGCAATGAATAATCACTAATCAATCATCATAATAAATACAATAAATATAAAAAGTGCATAAGTGTGTAATCAGGTGAAAATTCATGATATAACATAATTCAATATTCATAAAGAATAGATAGAATAGATATAGATAGCTATAGATATATATAGATAGACAGATAGATGTGAGAGATATGAGATGATAAGATATATGGGTAGAAAGAGGATGCAGACAGAAAGATATTTGTGAGATAGACAAACATTATACATTATAAATATTACATTAAGACAACTGTGTTCCAGGGAGGAAGGGGGGTATGCAGAGGACAGGTCATTAGAGGAGAGGGTGACATTCTGAACTCACCAGAGACCCGGTGAACCGCAGGAGCAGGTTAGAGGAAACCATCACAGTGCAGGGCCTCCAGAGAAAGAGGAAGGGGGCGGGGCCAAGCTCTGCCTGACTGCTGTGGATCCGGTGCTATGGATGCAGCACCCGGCTCCTCACTACAGTATAAGCAACCTGCGTGCTACAGTGGACGGGGACCAGCGCTCCTTGCTGTGCTGTGTGCTCTTCTCAGGTGCAGTCCCCCTCTTTCTTCCACAACTGACATGTATTTGGGCAGCTCAGCGGGGGGCCCCATTTAGGGATGGGGCCCTGTTTGCCCCCCCCCCCCCCCCAACGCCGGCCCTGCATATAGGTCTCCATTGCATTTTATACCAGCAGTATAGATTTGTACTTTCAGATGAACAGAATGACAGCGTTTCGGTTGAGATGACTTTTGTCAAGTCTCATCTGCACAAATGTGAGTCAGAAGTATGCTGCTGGACGAGGCTTATCCTGTGATCTTGGTGTGCATCTGTCGGTCCTGAATGTTTATAACCCTCTTTACATGTGTGAGTGCTCCCTCCACTGTCGACACCACAGATGCACTTCAGAAACTTCTTGTCCAACCCTTTCTGAGATGTGACGGATGGACCGTCCAGCTTCTTGAAGTTCCACTATTTGGCCATTTTCAAAGTCTGTTAAAAAGGTGAACACCTTCATTTAGGAGCCATAGGGAACACTTCAATAATGCCCAATTAATAGTCTTGTAAGAGAGAAAATGAAAAATGGTGGTCATACAAAAAAACAACAGTGATGTCTGACAAATAAAAAAGTCTGTGGAACATCTGTAATGTACAGCTATTTGAACTTTGATCATTACAAGTAACAACCTCCAGCATTCTCATACTGTATAATAGGGTTTTTATCTTAACTTCTTCTAGGTGTAGATGTTTTTTTTTTATTTTCTGGTAGTGTATTTTCTCATTTAGGTTGGATAAACAGAGAGGGTTGAGCATCTGTTCCTTCCCACTGTGAAATGAAGGAACAGTGCTGAGTCATGCTTATCCCCAAGCTGACTTGCAGTTGGACCAGGCCAGAAGACTGCTTCATTAGCCACCAAAATAACAATCATACTTATGGCACAGCAAGGCACGACACAGTGAGTACATAAGCCCAGGTCTTCTAACATCTAAGGAGTTTGAATAATTCTTGTCTCTCTCTCCCTCTCCCTGTGTTCAATAAAGGTTAGTATTGGAACCAATCTCCCCAGACTTTCCCCTCCTGGGCTCTTACTCCATGGCACTCCCTCCTTTTTGGCTTCCCCTTACTCCTGTCTCTCTTTCCTAACTTGTCTGACCACTGGAGTTGCCCTCTTCCTAGGCTTACCATGGAGGTTTTTCCTTTTCTTCCAGCATGTCATCTGTGTATTTAATTCCAGGTCCTCTGATACTGTGCCTTAATAATGTTGTTATGCAACTGTCATTACATATAATGTGCCTGGTTGTCCAGCAGGTAGCAGTGTATCTGGCAGAGAGTACCTTTATATAGAATGGAACTTACAATTCCATTCTCCCCCTTTTGGGCAGAAGTGGGCTAGTCCTGCTTCCTACCAAGGGATGGGTTGGAGGAAGCTATAATTGAGTCGAGAGTGGAGAAGTTGAGAAGTAGAATTGAGAGTTGGAGCAAGAGAGTGAAGTAGCATGGTGTGGTGAGGGAATGTTTTCCCTCACTGCTGCAGAAGTTTTGGGAAAGTAGCTCAGAAAGCAACCCACTTTTGATATATAAAAGGGCTTAGTACCTCTGTGAGGCAAAAGGAGCCAAAGACTAAAACTCAGCAAAATGGGTCGTAGGATACCTCACTCTCATAAGAAACAGTAACTGAAGCTGATAGGAACCAGAATGAAGCCAGAGATTAGCACATGAGAGAGAGGATTAAACTTCACTCTGGAATCTACTTACTCCACCAACTACAACTCCTTTGTTGCTGTGAAGCCTAACCCCGGGAAGTGACAGCATCCAGGTAGGAGCACCATGACACAAAGTATTAGGGCCAAAACATACCACTCAGTATTTCTTAAACACTGGAACCCGATTGGCGTTGGGGGCGGCACGCCGCACATCCTCAAACTATCTTCTCTGTGGGTAGGTTGCTTGCTTCCCACCTTCTTTGTATTTTACCTAATTCACCATGCCAGACCCCAGGAAGGAGATTTCCTGCCAAACTAGGCCATCTACCTCCAGTCATTTACTTTGCATACACGGTGTGCAAGCCTAAACCTACATTCTCCACCTATGCCCAAACATCCCCCAATCTGCAGAATGCTCAAAAACAACCCTCTGCCCAGGTTTACTGTGCCCCTCTTTCACAATGGAACCTCTCCCTGTCAAGCTCAGTTGTGGAGCCTAACAGGATTTTTCAATAAGTTTGAGTCTGAGCTACAACGATGAAGCTCACAGTGTGGCACATCTGCAGAATACCCCAGGTCATCTGCTTTCCGCTCCTTTTGTGGTTTCCCCATGGCACTGTGCATCTCTCGGGTGCCTTCTTGGGATAGTTCATTTCCCCTGGGTGATCAGATTTTCTTCTTGCGAACTGTTGCCTTAGGATTACCACTTCAAGTCAAACCCAGAAAGTTTCTCCAGGATTAGGAATATGTTGGATAGCCTCATCTTGGCCATCCAGGACAACATATCAAGGATACAGATGCGCTACTGTACTTCACAGAAAGAAGTCTCTTGGAATCTGCCAGATCGTTTTCCCATGCTTTGGGCAACACTGTGGCCAAACACGGGATCTTTTGGCTCAAAGCATGGGGCACTCCCTTTCACAGAATCCTGTTTGTTTGGCCCACAAGTCCATCTTTGCCGGATTAAGCTTGGTGGCGACCCAGAGCAAAAAATCTGGAGGCCCTCCATAGTTTTAATTTTTAACATAGCTGGGGGAATGAGGGTGTCCCTGAGCTGCATGTCTGTCTGTTTCTGACACTTCGTCTAAAATCCACCTGCCACATTTGTTCTGTGTCCAAAATGGTGGCCAATCCATTGTTTAATATAAACGTTGCAATCAGTCACTGCATAGTCTAGTGTAAATTCTGCGGTCAGTAAGTCCATAGTCTGTTGTATACGCTGTGGTCAGTCATTCTATAGTCTATTATATACACTGTGGTCAGGCAGTACATAATGTAGAGTAAATGCTTCAGTCAGTCCATAGTCTAGTCTAAATTCTGTAATCAATCAATAGTGTAAATTCTGTGGTCAGTCAGGACAAACTTTGGTGCAAATGCTGTGGTCAGTCCATAATCTAGTGTAAATGCTGCAGTCAGCCATATTCTAGTGTAAACGCTGCAGTCAGTCCATAGTCTAGTGTAAATATTGTAATCAGTCAGGACATCAGCTCTCTGCACTCCAGTAATGAGTGCTTCCATTTGCTTAGGCCTTATTCACATGACAGTGTTCTGGTCAGTGATTTCCTTCAGTGATTGTGAGCGAAAACCAGGATTGGAGCCTCCACAGACATAATGTATAAGGTAAAGATCTGCACCTGTTTAGTGTTTAGAGCCACACTTGGTTTTGGCTCAAGATGACTGATTGAAATCACTGACTGAAATACTGACGTGTGAATAAGACCTTACTGTTAGTGAAAATACACTGCAGTACACTATACAGTGTACTGCAGTGTATTATAGAGACATTAGACCCACTGGGTCTGCAAGAACCAAGTGGGTCTGGGTCAAAAAAGTGTTAAAAAAAGTGAAAAAAGAAAAAAAAAGTGAAAAAAGTGAAAAAATCTATATATGCACATTTATAATTGATTAAAAAAATAAAATAAACTACACATGTTTGGTATCGCCGTGTCTGTAATGACCTGATCTATAAAAGGATCATGTTACTTTCCCCGCATGGTGAATGCCATAAAAAAAAGAGAAAAACTATGATGGAATTAAAATTTTGCCCAGCTCACTTCCCAAAAAAAGGTATTAAAAGTGATCAAAAAAGTTCTATTACCCCAAAATAGTACCAATTAAACTGTCACCTCATCCTATAAAAATATCACACTCTTACCCCAAAAGGTAAATTTCCTAAAAAAAAATCAAATCAAAACTGTGCCAGAAAAGCCATTTTTTGATCACCTCACATCACAAAAAGTGTAATACAGTGATCAAAAAGTCACATGTAGCCAAAAATAGTACCAATAAACCGTAATCTCATCCCTCAAAAAATTAAAAAAAAACTATGGCTCTCAGACTATGGAGACACTAAAAAATATTTTTTTGTGTATCAAAAATGCTTATTGTGTTAAAGTGAAATACATTTAAAAAAGTAGACGTATTAGATATCGCCGCATCCGTAACAACCAGCTCTATAAAAATATCACATTGACCTAACCCGTCAGGTCAACACTGTAAAAAAAAAATAATAACTGTGGCAAGAAAGCAATTTTTTGTCATTTTACATCACTAAAAGTGTAATACCAAAAAAATAAAAAAGCAGACAGCACTCTCATGTAGAAAAATGAAAAAAAAAAAAAATTTTTATTTACCCATGTGGGAAGTGTGACGTTCCGGCTCTATCTGAGCCTTTCTCAAACAACAAATGGCAGTGCAAGCAAGATATAAATACAAAAAAGTGCATGTGCAAATAATCAATTAATCAATCAACAATTCATCCATACAAGTGCATAATTGCATAAAAAATATATAAAATACAGTGCATACATAATATACGAGCATGTGTAATAACATGATTGCTGTGTCCCTAAAAAAATTATATAGCATGATTGCGTAAATATATAAATATAACATGACCAGTAGTGTAAATATCCCTTATATCCAGTTAATGATCATGATAAAATTCACAGGAGTAATTCATAAGCATGTGATTAAAAACTTGTACCACGTGAGAAGGTAATAAGACGTGCGGTAATCATAGCGTCTGGTGGAATCCAGTGCGCATGTCAGAAGGACCGAAGGGGATTACAGGTGGAAAGACTATAGTATGGGTACTGTGCATGTCAGACATGTGCAGTATATACCCATATTGATGCAACCTCCATTTTGGAATAAGGCAAAGACAAGAATGATCAGAGCAGGCGCCCTCGTATCAGAGGCATATCCAAGCGCCATCTTTGTTAAGGAAACAGATATAAAACAATATGTATAGCGCTCCCCTGAGCAGAGAATTAACCCTTAGTAGGTGACCAGGTCTACATAGCATAGCAAATAGATTAAACTGCTTGCATACTCCGGCGTGAACGTATTGACCGAGAACACGAGCGAGCTTGCGCACCCGCCGCTTCCTTGGCACTCCCAAACGTGGTGCGCGCTCCCTGCCTGGAACGCGCACCAATACAAAGAGACCACCGGCGGGAGGAGGAGCCTGACAGGAGAGGGGCGGAAGCATGGGCATCCGCATCACCCGCAGAGTCAGAGGCAGGACCGGCGGTATGAGCGCCATGACCGCCAGTCCTGACAGCCTGCCAACAAAATAACAGTATCATCCCCGCTACGTAGTAAGTTGAAGGTGACGCATGGCCACTAAACAGCAGCCAAATCCACCATTTACCATCAACCACCTGTACTGCGACAATAGTGAGGCATAACGTGACTAGTAGAAATATGTGTGGGGTTCACAAATAATACATAATATAGTAAAATAATGTAATAAAAAGTAAAGGAGAAAAAAGATAGAAAAAAATAAAAATAAATAATAATAATAAACATAAAAATAAGGAGTAATAATGGAGGGATGCAGATCACATATATTTCTCCAACAGTTATTCCAACCAAATGCGCAGTGGGCAATGAGGATTCATGTACATTTAACAGTTCTTGATGTAGCTTCATCCCCCTTCACCATGGTAGTTACTTTCTAAAGTAAAAAAAGAATTAATTTATATATTGTAAATTGTACTTTTTATGTACACCAATTTGTTAAGTCAAGTATATTCAAGTGATAGTTAGACAGGAAAAATTAGCAAAATCGTGTATGGGCAAGCGTCTACAATAATACATTTAGTTTGAAATCAACATTCAGTCCCTCAGGATCCAAGGTACCCAATCTGCGAATCCATTGCAACTCTTTTGTAAAAGAGCTTTGGATCTGTCAGCGCCACGCCTAAATGGCGGGACATGGTCAATGATTCTAAAGCGCAGTTGATTCTCATTATGTTTCAATTCCGTAAAATGTCTGGAAACAGGTAGGTCAAGTTTCTTTTTACGGATGGTATATCTGTGATGATTCAATCTAGTTTTTAGATCTAGAGTAGTCTCCCCCACGTACCAAAGGTTACAGGGGCATGAAAGAAGATAGATCACATGATCCGTATTACATGTCAAAAAATGTCTGATCTTAAATATTTCATCACTTCTGGGATGCGTGAACTGCTCGCCCTTTAACATTAGGCGGCAGTTCACGCATGCCAGACATGGGTAACAACCCATCTTCCGCGGAGCTAGAAAGAATTGTTTGGATTGTTTGAGTGGTGGCATGTCAGAATGCACCAAGTGATCACCCAAATTCCTTGGTCTACGATAGGAAAAAATGGGAGGAGTCATTAATTCTGGAACATCTTTATGACACCTATGTAACATAGGCCAATGATATCGTATGATGTTACTAATCTCAGTGGATTGTTCAGAAAAGGTAGAGACAAAGTGTGATCTCTTCTGTACTGGTCCCTTGTCACGGGCTTGTAAAGTGGTGGCTCTATCCAGTGCCAACACTTGTTCTTTCTGCTGCTGAACTAAAGATATCGGATAACCCCTTTGGAGGAACTTATGAGACATACTATCCAGAGAGGCAGGCAGCAAAACAGGGTCCGAAACAACACGTTTAACACGTAAGAACTGGATATAAGGTAAGTATCTAACCATACTCCTTGGGTGTCTACTGTGGTAGTGTAACAAAGAGTGTCTATGACTTGGTTTCACAAATAACTCAGTCCTTAATTCATGTCCGTCTAGTACAACCAGAGTATCGAGAAATTGTACGTTCCTATCTGAGTGTACAAGAGTAAATTTCACATCAGGGTCAATCTCATTAAACAAATCATGAAAAGAGAAGAGTTCCTCAAGGGAACCATGCCATAGGAGGAAGATGTCGTCAATGTACCTCCACCGCGCCACCACATGTGTGAAGTGGTGGGAGACATAGAAGACGCCCTCCTCCAAATGTCGCATATATATTAGTGTATGTAGGGGCCATATTTCACCCCATGGCCACGTCCTTTCGTTGCATGAAAAATTGGTCCTGAAATAGAAAATAATTGTGACACAAAACAATCTCTAATATAGAGAGAATGAAACTCTGACAATCTTGTGTATATGTCGAATCCTTGAAAAATTTACGTATAGCGGATATGCCCCTGACATGGTCGATCGACGTGTATAAACTTACTATGTTGAACGACACTAAAATGACATTGGCATATCCCAAAAGATCCACTTCTTGCAATTTCAACAGAAAATCAGATGTATCCCGAACATAGGACTTTGCTTCAGTGGCATAGTTACGTAGGATCTCGTCAAGAAAAACAGCGATGTGGGAAAAAATAGAGTCAGTCCCGGAAACTATTGGACGCCCAGGCAGGTCTATAAGTGTTTTATGGATCTTAGGTAAAACATATATCACCGGAGTGATTGGTTGCTCAATAATTAAAAATTTCTACACATCGCTGTCAATCAAGCCACCTCTTAATGCCTCATTGATGATCACTTTAAAGCATCGTGTTATATAAGATTTCGGATCAAAAGAGACTCGTGTATATACATTGTCATCAGCTAATTGTCTATTGATTTCAGCCACATATTTTGTGGTGTCCTTAACCACCGTGGCCCCGCCCTTATCGGCAGGCTTGATGGTAAGACTATTGTCCAATTTAAGTTGGGCAAGAGCCTGACCTTCTTCCACGGTAAGGTTTGGGCACCTAAAAGGAAACATATCAGTATGTTGTCTCAATGCTTCAAATATCCTTCCTAACTGCCAACATAAAAGCTTCAATAGCAGGCGAGTCCACAACAGAAACAAAGTAACTTTTGTTGCTCAACTGAAACTGATCTAATGTTAATTCAGAGGATCTGTCCTTAGTGGTATGTGAGTTATCCTTAAACCACATCTTTAGCTTTAACGAGCGAAAAAATGTGAATAAGTCTTTCTCAATGTCGAACCAGTTGGCATGCACACTAGGGCAATATGAGAGCCCCTTAGAAAGAACTCTCACCTGTGCCGGAGTAAGTGATTTGGATGAAATATTCACCACTATTGTCTCTTCCTGGTGGTCGGTGTTCTGGTGGGCGGTGGTCGTGCCTTGTTGGTACGTGTTTTTATGGAGCCTGTGGTGTCTCCTGCCACCCCTTCTGGTTCTGTGTCGTTGATGTTTTGTGATGTTGAATTCACCTCTAAAAAAGAGTCTTTAGAGAGCACTTGAATTAGAAATATCCTGCTGTCGCTTGGGTTTTCTCCTTGAATCACGGCGAACTATACCACGCGTCTCATCCAACTGCCAGTTATATATTGTGCCCTTCTTATAGTCCTCTGCATCGCGGTTCCACTTAGTACGTTTGGTCTCCTCTGATTCAGACCTGAATTTGGAAAGTTGAATATTAAGACCATCCTTATATTTATTAAACTCATCTTCAGGTAAATGCTGACGTAATAACTCAAGTCCAGATAACTGTTCCCGAATCACTGCAAGCTCATGTTGTAAAAAATCAAGATTCAACAGAATAAAGTCTCTAGAATATTGATTGGAAAGTAGCTCAATTTTTTTGCAAAGACCAGGGCAGTGACAAGGTGTTTTGCTGCCCTAGGCAGAGCAGGCAAATTGCGCCCCAACCCCCCACCCTATTAAATTCACATTGACCAAACTTTCCAATAGAGATTAAAACACATCTTATAAGAAACAGTCATGGGTATACCAAATGTAATTCCAGTGACTTACTGGTGACGTCTCCAGGTGACTGTCCCGCGCGGCCTTAGAAGACATAGGAGCGCCGGACCAGGAGGGGAGCCGCGGCGCAGGACAGGTAAGAGTTTTTTATTTTATGCTTATGGGGCTGAGTGGGCTGATCTAAGGTCTGATGGGGGCTGATTGAGGTCTAATGGGGGTAGGGTGGGCTGATCTGAGGTCTGATGGTGGCTGATTGGAGTCTAATGGGGGTAGGATTGGCTGATCTGAGGTCTGATGGGGCAGAGTGGGCTCATATGGGGGCACAGTGGGCTGATCTGAGGTCTGATGGGGGCACAGTGGGCTGATCTGAGGTCTGATGGGGGCACATTAGGCTGATATGGGGGCACAGTGGGCTGATCTGAGGTCTGAAGGGGGCACAGTGGGCTGATCTGAGGTCTGATGGGGGCACAGTAGGCTGATATGGGGGTACAGTGGGCTCATCTGAGATCTGATGGGGGCACAGTGGACATATGGGGGCTAATGGGCTGATCTGAGGTCTGATGGGGCTCAATGGGCTGATCTGAGGTCTGATGGGGGCACAGTGGGCTGATATGGGGCTGATGGGCTGATCTGAGGTCTGATGGGGGCACAGTAGGCTGATATGGGGGCACAGTGGGCTCATCTGAGGTCTGATGGGGGCACATTAGGCTGATATGGGGGCACAGTGGGCTGATATGGGGGCTGATGGGCTGATCTGAGGTCTGATGGGGGCACAGTGGGCTGAGATGGGGGCACAATGGGCTGATCTGAGGTCTGATGGGGGCATAGTGGGCTGATCTGAGGTCTGATGGGGGTCTGACATGGAGGGCTGATGGGGTTCTGACATGGATGGCTGATATGGGGGTCTGATGTGATATCCTGACATTTATGAGGGGGTCTGATATGAGATGTGATGAAAAATATTTTTTTCTTACTTTCCTACTCTAAAATCTGGGGTGCGTCTTATAATCAGGTGCGTCTTATAAAGCGAAAATTACGGTAGGTTACACCGCTGTCTTTACTCCTCCCCACCCTGTATAGCAAAGAACCCCACATCCAGCTGCCCCTTTAACATGGCCATCCTGTAGCTTCCACAAACTACAGAACTAGAAAGGGGCCAAAAGCAAACTTTAGGCATCAAACCACAGACTAGTCCCCATAATTAATATAAACCTCCTGAATTAATACAGACCCCAGATTAGCCCCACATTCATACAAGCCCCAGATAAAACCCCAGATTTATACAGACTATAAATTTATACAGACCACAGGATCATGTGGCCCCTCTACAACCTCCTTCCCTTAAATGCAAACCTTGGATCAGACCCCAAATTAATGTGGCTCCCTATAACCCCACTATTGATTAATTGAGACCCCAGACCAGACCCGAAATTCATGCACCCCCACCCACAGATCTCTGTATCTGGTAGCCCAAGACCAAAAAGTGGAGATCTTAATTGGCCAGTTAGAGAGAAGTGCCCTCTGGGAAGTCAAGTCCGGCCATGGCCAGAAAGGAGGAAAGCAGAGCAGATCTTCGACAGATGCATCCTTAAAAGACTTTGCCTTGTCCTTTCCAGGGACCCTGAGGGCTGTCATTCATGTAGACACCTGAGAGGCTAAGATTCAGGATCAAACTCTGAGAGAGCAGTTTATTAAGGCTTCGCTACTGACACTCTAAAGAGACAACTAAAAATGTTCTAAGCTCAGCACCCAGATACTCCTTTATTAGACTTGCCGTAAGCCTGAATCTGCCAAGAACAGTAACTTTTCGCCCATTCTCCTGCCACCAGACCACAGCTGTACTGTTAAACAAGGAGTATCCTCAGAGGCCAAGGACTACCCTAGGGAGGAAGATTATTAGGTTCTAAAGATCCAAATTGGATGCTTAAATATGTGGGCTCCCAACCTGCATCAAAAGGGTCCCATCTGCAGCCCTCATAGACACTGGGTCTCAAGCTACCATTTCTGCCAGGTTGCATTTGAACAGTGTTGGAGAAGTGCACAGTTGACAATGGGAAGCCTGAGCTGATGCATGGGCATTTGGAGCGAACATTGCAGATCGGTGAATCCAAGCTCCCACAACAAGGAGTCCTCATAATTCGGGTGCAGGACAACAATAACCTACCTCTTGTCCTTGGCATGAATATGCAAAGAACGATAACCTACCTTTTGTCCTTGGCATGAATATGCTTAGAAACATGTGCTTAGAAACTTAGTAAAGTGCCTACCAACAGCACCCCAGGCAACCCAGAAGGCTATATGCCAGACAATAAAGGTGTCTGCTCAACAGAGCTTCGTTAATAAAAAGTGGGAAATATGCTGTGCGCACATTATGGATGGACAATCTGTCACGCTGAAACCATGAGCAGAGACTTTGTTATGGTGCAGTGCCTCCCTAGGGATACAGGGCCAGGACTATCTGGCCTTACAGGAACCTATATATCTGCAGGACCATCCTCTTGTCGTTGCAGTAATGTACCTAGTCACCGTGTCCCAGGGGCGATTGCCTATACTCCTATTCAACTTGAGTGACCAGCCAGTGGAGTCAAAGAAGCACCACCCAGTCACCCGGCTGCTTAAGTCAATCTCCAAGACATCCTGGAAACTTCTGCCGTTGCTGTTCAGCAGTCAGTCAAGCAGCTAACATGCTCACAGAATCTCTTAACTTGCCATGGTAGGCGTAATTGTACTTCAGAGACAACACCACATATGCTGAACAACTTGAAGGCTTGCTTAGAGTGGCGAAGCACCATATCAACAGCACATATTCTCCCATCAAGGAAAAATACAGGCCATTGCCACCTGCCATGTACCAGTAGATAAAGAAAATGATAGGAGGCAAACATCCAAGATAGTAGTCCAAGATTTGGCTACACAGTGGCTCAGTAGTCCAAGTTTGGGCAACACAGTGGTTTAGTGGTGGGCACTGGTGCCTTGCAGCGCTGGGGTCCTAGGTTCAAATCTGACCAAGCACGCGGTGCTCTGATTTCCTCCCACACTACAAAGACATACTGATAGGGAACTTAGACTGTGAGTTCCATTGGAGACAGCAAGCAATGATAATGTCTGTAAGCTCTGCTGAATATCTTGGCGCTAGTGAATAAAATAAATAAAAATAAATAGTCACAGCTCGTGGGCTGTCCCCTTGGTCTCTGTCAAAAAGAAGGACGGAACCATCTGTGTACTACCACAAGATAAAAAACATTGTGCACAAGGATGAGTACCCCTTGCCATATGCTGAAGAGTCACTCACAGCCCTGGGATCTGTTGTCTATTTCTCCACCTTAGGCTTGACCAGCTGCTATTGTAAGTTCTTTAAGGCATCCGAAGATAAGGAGAAGATGGCTTTTACTACCCCAACGGGTTTGATCGAGTTTAATTACTTGCCTTTTGGGCTATGCAGTTGCCTGGGTACCTTCCAGAGGTTGATGGAGCAATGATTGGGCACATGACTGTATTGTTATATCTAGATGACTTGTTCCTCTGTCATATGGCATATGAAGAGCACTTACAACATCTGTATTCCAGACTCTTACCAACCATTTGCTCAAGATAAAATCCTCCAACTGTCATCTGCTAAAGCTGGGAGTCAAGTACCTAGGCCATGTTTTTAGTGCCGAAAGCGTGAAGCCAGACCCTGACAAGATAGCAGCTGAACAAAGCTGACCTTCTCCCTCCGAAAACGGTCAAAGAGATCAAGAGTTTCCTCGGCTTTGTAAGTTAACTATTTAAGAAGAAGCTCATAGAACAACCAATCCTTGGCTACCATAACTATGACCAGCTGTTCAATCTTTATATGAACACCAACAAGAAAGTCCTAGGAGCTGTATTGTCTCAGGTCCAACCTAGAACATAGAGAGTAATTGCATATGCCAGCAGATTCTTGTGAGAACCAGAAAGAAATAATCAGAACTACAGCTCATTGCCCAGCAAGATGTCCACTGCTTCTAGACCAGCGGTCCCCAACCACCGGGCCGCGGCCCAGGACCGGGCCCTGAAGCGATGTCTGCCGGGCCGCGGCGGTAGCAGGGGACAAGGAGATAAGCGCTTCCATTGTGGAAGCGCTCATCTCCATAGTCATCTGTATCGCCGTCCTGAGGACGGCGATACAGATGCCTGTGCTGCGGTGGGGCAGGGGAGGGAGAGGCGTCTCCCCTGCCCGTTCCTCTGATAGGCTGCAGGCCTAGTGCCTGTAGCCTATCAGACGCCAGCTCAGGCGGTGCGATGACGTCATCGCGCCGCCTGAGCCGTGCAGAGCGGGACACAGGCCGGAGGAGGCCTGCATCGCAGTGCTGCCAGGCTGATGGAGGTAAGTATAAGTGTTTGTTTTTTTATTGTACAAAACTGAAGGAGAGGAGCACTATGGGCACTATAACTACTGTGGGGGCACTGTGGGCACTATAACTACTGTGTGGGGGCACTATGGCACTATAACTACTGTGTGGGGGCACTGTGGGAGCTATAACTACTGTGTGGGGGCACTATGGCACTATAACTACTGTGTGGGGGCACTATGGCACTATAACTACTGTGTGGGGGCACTGTGGGCACTATAACTACTGTGTGGGGGCACTGTGGGCACTATAACTACTGTGTGGGGGCACTGTGGGCACTATAACTACTGTGTGGGGGCACTGTGGGCACTATAACTACTGTGTGGGGGCACTGTGGGCACTATAACTACTGTGTGGGGGCACTGTGGGCACTATAACTACTGTGTGGGGGCACTGTGGGCACTATAACTACTGTGTGGGGGCACTGTGGGCACTATAACTACTGTGTGGGGGCACTGTGGGCACTATAACTACTGTGTGGGGGCACTATGGCACTATAACTACTGTGTGGGGGCACTATGGCACTATAACTACTGTGTGGGGGCACTATGCTACTATAACTACTGTGTGGGGGGCACTATGGGCACTATAACTACTGTGTGGGGGGCACTATGGGCACTATAACTACTGTGTGGGGGCACTATGGCACTATAACTACTGTGTGGGGGCACTATGCTACTATAACTACTGTGTGGGGGCACTATGCTGGTATAACTACTGTTTGGGGGCACTAATGGGGAATAACTACTGTGTGGGGGCACTATGCTACTATAACTACTGTGTGGGGGCACTATGGGCACTATAACTACTATGGGGGCACTGTGGGCACTATAACTACTGTGTGGGGGCACTATAACTACTGTGTGGGGGCACTGTGGGCACTATAACTACTGTGTGGGGGCACTGTGGGCACTATAACTACTGTGTGGGGGCACTATGGCACTATAACTACTGTGTGGGGGCACTATGGGCACTATAACTACTGTGTGGGGGCACTATGGGCACTATAACTACTGTGTGGGGGCACTGTGGGCACTATAACTACTGTGTGGGGGCACTATGGCACTATGACTACTGTGTGGGGGGCACTATGCTACTATGACTACTGTGTGGGGGCACTATGGCACTATAACTACTGTGTGGGGGCACTATGCTACTATGACTACTGTGTGGGGGCACTATGGCACTATGACTACTGTGTGGGGGCACTATGGCACTATAACTACTGTGTGGGGGCACTATGGCACTATAACTACTGTGTGGGGGCACTATGGCACTATAACTACTGTGTGGGGGCACTATGCTGGTATAACTACTGTTTGGGGGCACTAATGGGGAATAACTACTGTGTGGGGGCACTATGCTCCGCCCCCCAACAACCGCAGCGCCCGCCCCCCCCCCCATCCAAACCCCCCCCCCCCCGGGCCCTGGGGAAATTGTGTAGCGAGAAACCGGGCCTTGGTGCAAAAAAGGTTGGGGACCACTGTTCTAGACCAAGACTTCGTCAGTTCTCCACAGACATGTGACCCCTAACCTCCAGTAGAGAAAAAGTTCAGGATCTGGCTCCAGATGGAGAGCAGAGTCATCAGGCAGCTGCTTGACTAGTTGAACACCTGAAAGAATTAGGAAGAGCTGGTCTAGAAAAATGGTGCTGGATATTTACTATAACTTGTCAGAACATTTTGCCACACAAAAGACAAAAGCCACCATTAGACAGTGCGTCTATTGGATTGGCATGAGGCCTGACATTAAGACTTGGTGCCATGGATCTCTGACATCTGCCATTACCAGAGAAGAGAAACATGAATAACAAGCTCCTCTATACCCAATCTTGAGAAAAAGCCCTCTTTAAATTATGGCCTTTGACCATGTGAAGCTTGGAACCAAGCAGAGCGGGGTACACATATACTATGACCATCATAGTTCACTACACAAAGTTAATAGTGGTCATACCCGTGAAAGACCTGATTGCTAAAACTACAGCTGCTGCACTCTAGAAGAGCTTCCTACTGCCATATGGGTGTTACAAGATATGGATACGATAAGGATTGGCATTTGAGTCCCAGTTCTATGAACTTTGTGCACTATACCACTGACAAAAATTGAGGACCACAGCTTACCACCCTCAGGGTAACAGCTTGTCAGGAAAAAAAGTGAACCAGACACTCATCAACATGCTCAAGGCTGTTCCACCTCACAAGAGGTGGCTGGCTGTTCCAGATCAAGGAAAGTGAACAAGTCACCGGTGCTGTTATCATCACCAGTTTCTGACTCCTGTTCCTGAGCCACTACAGTGGCTTCTACAGCCTTTGATTCAGTTCATTGAATCAACTCCCAGTACAACTGCCTTGCCAGAGTCAGTCAGTGTTCCTGACGACTCAACAGCTACAAAGGATCCTGATACAGTTCCAGAGGATGTTGAATCCCAACTGAAGAGATTCCTCTGAGACAAAGCTACCTGTCAGGAATCATTATTCAAACTGTTTTCCAGTCATATACAACATTCAAGGGAAGCAACTGTTGCCAAGGACTCTAACATTATCTGAACCACCATTTCCCACTGTAGTAACATAGTAATGTCCCCTCGTCACAGTCACAGTCCTGGGGATAAAAAGATCATGGGAGAGATCTCTGTACTGACCCCTGATATATTTGTACATAGTTATTAGATCTCCCCTCAGTCATCTTTTTTCTAAAGTAAATAACCCTAATTTTGACAATCTTTCTGGGTACTGTAGTCCACCCATTCCAGTTATGACTTTAGTTGCCCTCCTCTGAACCCTCTCCAGCTCTGCTATGTCTCCCTTGTTCACAGGAGCCCAGAACTGCACACAGTACTCCATGTGTGGTCTGACTAGTCATTTGTAAAGTGGCAGGACTATGTTCTCATCATGGGCATCTATGCCTCTTTTGATGCAACCCATTATCTTATTGGCCTTGGCAGCAGCTGTCTGACACTGGTTTCTACCGCTTAGTTTGCTGTTCACTAAAATTCCTAGGTCCTTTTCCATGTCAGAGTTACCCAGTGCTTTACCATTTACTATGTACTGTTGACTTGCATTATTCCTTCCCATGTGCATAACCTTACATTTGTCAGTGTTAAACCTCATCTGCCACTTCTCTGCCCAAGCCTCCAGTCTATCCAGATCCTGCTGTAGCAGTGTACTGTCCTCTTCTGTGTTAATTACTTTACACAGTTTAGTGTCATCTGCAAAAATTGATATTTTACTGTGCAAGCCTTCTACAAGATCATTAATAAATATATTGAAGAGAATTGGGCCCAATACTGACCCCTGTGGTACCCCACTAGTGACAGTGACCCAATCTGAGTATGTGCCGTTAATAACCACCCTCTGTTTTCTATCATTGAGCCAGTTACTTACCCACATACAGACATTTTCTCCCAGTCCAAGCATTCTCATTTTATATACTAACCTTTTATGTGGTACCGTGTCAAATGCTTTGGAGAAGTCCAGATATACGACATCCATTGATTCGCCACGGTCAAATCTAGAACTTACCTCCTCATAGAAACTGATTAAATTGGTTTGACATGACCGATCCCTCATGAAGCCATGCTGATATGGAGTTATTTGCTTATTTTCATTGAGGTACTCCAAGATAGCATCTCTTAGAAAACCTTCAAACAGTTTACACACGACTTACCGGCCTATAGTTTCCAGGCTCTGTTTTTGGACCCTTTTTGAATATTGGCACCACATTTGCTATGTGCCAATCCTCTGGAACACTCCCTGTCAGTATAGAGTCCTTAAATATTAGAAATAAGGGTCTGGCTATGACATTACTTAATTCTCTTAGGATACGGGGGTGTATGCCATCCGGTCCTGGCGAATTGTCTATTTTAATCTTTTTAACCCCTTAACGCCCAATGACGGCTTATCCCGTCATGGGCAGGAGCCGCTTGCCGCCCCATGACGGGATAAGCCGTCATGGCATTAAACTGTCACCATGTCTGATGACATGGTGACAGTGCTGAGACCCCGGCTGTTACTTACAGCCAGGGGTCTCAGCTAACCAGCCCGGGACCAATGGGGGCGGTCCCGGGCTAGCGATCGCTGTGATTGGCTGGTCTGTTCAGACTAGCCAATGACAGCGATCGCACCGGAAATAAACGCTAAAATAAGTAAGTAAATTTAAAAATATATGTTATATATATATATATATACCCCCCCCCTCTGTTTTCTCTGATGGCCGATTGGGGGGGGTTAATATGCGGGCTGGCGATGTGCGGGCTGCTGCGGCGGGAGTGCCGCCCGCAATGATTTTTCAGGATGGCCGAGCGGTTTTCAAGCAGAGTATCAGCATACAGCTGATACTCTGCTTGAAACTGCTGACATCGGTGCTGGCACCGATGTCAGCAGTTTAACCCCTTCCATGCCGCGGTCTGTAGGGACCGCTGTATGGAAGGGGTTAACAGGGAGGGAGCGCTCCCTCCCTCTCCCATCGGGCGCTGCGGTGCGCTGGCAGCGCCGATGGTGTGGCCAGATGAGAGGGAGGAAGCTCCCTCTCCCTTCCATCGGGACGCTGCTCTGCTGTGGCAGCGTCCCGATGGTTACCATGGCAACCAGACGCTTTCAGAAGCGTCTGGGTTGCCATGGTGTAAGCTAAGCCTCATCAGGCTCCTGCTAAAGGCAGGAGCCTGACAAGGCTTAGCAAGAGTGAAAATGCACTGCAGTACACTATATAGTGTACTGTAGTGTATTATAGAACAATCAGACCCACTGGATCTTCAAGAACCAAGTGGGTCTGAGTCTAAAAAAGTGTAAAAAAAATAAAAAAAAGTTACAAAAAAAGTTACAAAAAAAATCCCATTTTCCCCCCAAAACTCAAATTTGAAATTAGTAAAAAAAGATAAAAAATATCCCAAGCATGTTAGGTATCGCCACATTCGTAACAACCTGCTCTACAAAAATATCACATGTCCCGACCCCTCAGGCGAACACCGTAAAAAAATAAAAATAAAAACAGGGTCAAAAAAGCCATTTTTGTCACTTTACATCACAAAAAGTGTAATAGCAAGCGAAAAAGGCGTATGCCCCTCAAAATAGCCAATACCAATCTAACCGTCACCTCTTCCCGCAAAAAATGAGCTCCTACCTGAGACAATTGCCCAAAAAATAAAAAAACTACAGCTCTCACAATGGAGACACTAAAACATGATTTTTTTTGTTTCAAAAATGAAATTATTGTGTAAAACTTAAATAAATAAATAAAAAAAACTATACATGTTAGGTATCGCCACGTCCGTAACAACTGGCTCTACAAAAATATCACACGAGTTAACCCCTCAGGTGAACACAGTAAAAAAAATAAAATAAAAACAGGGTCAAAAAAGCCATTTTTTGTCACTTTACATCACAAAAAGTGTAATACCAAGCGATCAAAAAGGCATATATCCCTCAAAATAGTACACATCTAACCGTCACCTCTTCCCGCAAAAAATGAGCCCCTACCTGAGACAATTGCCCAAAAAATAAAAAAACTACAGCTCTCACAAAGGAGACACTAAAACATGATTTTTTTTGTTTCAAAAATGATATTATTGTGTAAAACTTAAATAAATAAAAAAAACTATACATGTTAGGTATTGCCACGTTCGTAACAACCTGCTCTACAAAAATATCACATTAGTTAACCCCTCAGGTGAACACAGTAAAAATAAAAAAATAAAAACTGAGCCAGAACAGCCATTTTTGTTTACCTTGCCTAACAAAAAGTGTAATATAAAGTGATCAAAAATCATATGTACCCCAAAATAGTATCAATAACACTGTCACCTTATCCCTTAGTTTCCAAAATATGGGCACTTTTTGGTTGTTTCTACTGTAGGGGTGCATCGGGGGGGCTTCAAATGGGACATGGTGTCTCAAAACCAGTCCAGCAAAATTCGCCCTCCAAAAACCATCTGGCGCACCTTTCCTTCTGCGCTTGGCCATGCGCCCATACAGTAGTTTACAATCACATGCGGGGTGTTTCTCTAAATCGCAGAATCAGGGTAATAGTTTTTGAGTTTTTTTTTGCTATTAACCCTTGATGTGTTACAGGAAAAAATGGATTAAAATGGAAAATCTGCAAAAAAAAGTGAAATTTTGAAATGTCATCTCCATTTTCCTTTCATTCTTGTGGAATACATAAAGGGTTAACACAGTTTGTAAAATTAGTTTTGAAAACCTTGAGGGGTGTAGTTTCTAAAATGGGGTCATTTATGGTGGTTTCTATTGTGTAAACCCCACAAAGTGACTTCAGAACTGAACTGGTGCTTAAAAAAATGGTTTTGGAAAATTTCAAAAAAATTTAAAGAATTGCTTCTAAAATTCTAAGACTTCTAACGTCCCCAAAAAATAAAATTACATCTACAAAATGATGGCAACATAAAGTAGACATATGGGACATGTAAATTAATAACTATTTTGTGAGGGATCACTATCTGCCTTAATAGCAGAGAAATTCAAAGTTTGAAAATTACAAATTTTTCCAAATTTTCTGTAAATTTAGGATTTTTTTTATAAATAAAGGTGATATATATTGACTTAAATTTACCAATGTCGTGGAGTACAATGTGTCACGAAAAAACAATCTTGGAATCAGTCGAATCGGTGAAAGAATCCCAAAGTTATGAATTGATAAAGTGACACATGGCAGATTTAAAAAATGTGGCTTCGGCATTAAGTGTAGAAGTAGCTTCGGCCTTAAGGGGTTAAGACGTCGCTGTATTTCTTCCTGGGTCAGACAGGGCACTTTTAATGGGGAATTTACATTTATAGTCTGCATTTCATCTGACAGTTTATTTTCCTCAGTGAATACCGTGGAGAAAAAAATATTTAATAGCTTTGCTTTCTCCTCATCGCTCTCTGCAACTCCCCCCTGATTACTCTGTAAGGGGCCAACACCTTTGGGTTTATACTTTTTACCATTTATATAATTAAAGAATATTTTCGGGTTAGTTTTACTCTCTTTGGCGGTTAATCTCTCGGTCTCTAGTTTGGCTGCTTTTATTTGTCTTTTACATATTCTATTTTTTTCCTTGTAGTTTTTCAATGCTTCCTCGCCACCCTCCTGTTTTAGTGATTTAAATGCTTTCTGTTTGTCATTTATTGCTTTCTTTACAGCTCTATTTATCCACATAGGTTTTTTCTTGTTCCTTAACCTTTTATTCCCATAAGGTATGTACCTCTCACAATTAGATATTAGGATGCTTTTAAAAATCTCCCATTTTGTGGCTGTATTTTTATTTTTGAGGACTTTGTCCCAGTTAGTTAGGCCTATGGCCTCTCTTAGTTGACTAAATTTTGCTTTTTTGAAGTTTGGTATTTTTGTTCCTCCCTGAAGAAAAGCTCTTTTGAATGACAGTTGGAAGGTTATTATATTATGGTCACTATTTCCCAGGTGTCCCCCGACCTGCACATCTGTTGTTCTGTCAGGTCTATTGGTTAATACTAAGTCCAGTATGGCCGTCCCTCTAGTCCGGTCCTGAACCAGTTGGGAAAGGTAATTGTCTTTGGTTATTTCCAAGAACCTGTTTCCTTTATGAGATATACAGGTTTCAGTTTCCCAGTCTATATCTGGGTAGTTGAAATCCCCCATAATAACGACCTCATTATGATTTGCCACCTTGTCTGTTTCATTTAGAAGTAGATTTTCTGTGGACTCTGGTATATTAGGTGGTTTAAAATAAACTCCTATTAGTATTTTATTATTGTTTTTGGCTCCATTTATTTCTACCCACAGTGACTCCACATGTTCATGTCCCTCACTTATATCTTCCCGGAGTGTGGGCTTTAGACAGGACTTTACATAAAGGCAGACCCCTCCCCCTCTCCGGTTTTGGCGATCCTTTCTAAACAGACTGTAACCCTGTACGTTGACTGCCCAGTCATAGGTATCATCCAGCCATGTCTCAGTTACTCCCACTATATCATAGTCCTCCTCACACATCACTTATTCCAGTTCACCAGTTTTATTAGTCAGGCTTCTGGCATTAGTGTACATACAGTTAAAAGGTTTATATATATTTTTTCCACTACACCTTGTAGCCTATTGATTATTAATCTTAACTGGTATGAATACTATCATCTAATTGGATACTTATGGTTTAAATACCAGCAGTGTGTACATGCCATTTATGCTCCTGAGGAAGCCGTCTGAAAAGCGTTGGATAGCTGGGCCTGTGGTTGATAGTTTTACAATGTTTGCTGTAATCCTGATATAATGTTTGTACTTCAGTCTTTGGTCACCAGAACTTACTTTTTGGTACTGTACTTACCAGTTATTTATTTAGTCTGTATTGGCCATCATATTTGACTGATTAATTCAGTCTATTATACTTACCACCGTTCTAGCCAATCTTTGTGGATGCTTCCCCTATTTTTATCATGTGTTTTTTTAGTAAGTATTTAATAAAGATTATATTTTATATATATTTCTGGCTGTTGGTACTGTTTTTGTAGGTGTTATCAGGGGAGTAGCTTGGGGGTGCAGAGGTTACACTTGGGCCACATAAGAAGACACTGGTATTATAGAAAGTGCATGCAGGTCAAGTTACACCTCTGGCTGGAGGGAAGGGGTTAGGTCAAGAATTTGGCACTGGGGGGGGGGTGATTGGTGCCATTTTCATTTTTGCCTCAGGCAACACGAAGGCTATGTGCTTCCCTGACCCTGGCCACAAAGTATTAAGGGAAGGGGGGCCCAAGCTGACCTCTTGCACCAGGGCCCATGAGCCTTTAGCTATGCCTCTGGGTGTTATATAGTCTAACAAGTTGACTACAACTGGACCAGGAAATTGCCATGTCTGTTTCACAAAAGACACTAAGCATCAAGCATTATAACAAAAGTCAGCAAATCAATATCAGCTCAGACTATACACAGTCATATATAGCATGGAAAGTGTCAGGGCTGGGATACACAGATAAGGGGTAAGTGATCCCTAAGCTTAATCCCAACCCCTTTCCCTGCCTATTGCCCACTCAGGCTAACCCCTGAGTCGACAACCTGAAGACTGGAAATACACTAGCAACAGTGCAGGGGATGGGAAGACAAACAAGACAGACAAACAAGAACCAAATGGAAGGTCAGGTAGCCGCGTCAAAACCAGGAGAGTACGTCAGGAACAAAATCAGCAAGCAAAGAGTAGTCAAAAACATGCCAAGGGTCAATGAACAACAAGAGTCTAAACTGCAGAGCAAAAATAACAAACCAGGTAGTAGCAAGGAAACTCCAAACACTAGCATCTAGGTAAACATTAGAGGGCCTTAAATACCTAGCAGACCCCACCCAACCAGCTGACTGGGAGGAGAAAGCAAGGAACAAAAACTTAACTCCTGAGATACCAAATGAACAGAAAATAAACAGACACTATATTGCTCGTGTTTTCCGGCGACCAGTAACAGGCCGCGAGCGAGAGTGCGCACCAGCCACGTCCCTGGCACTTATGACCGTCGCGTGCGTCCCCTGCCTGGGACGCGCATCCGCAGCCAGAGACCTCCGGCTGGAGGAGGAGCCTGCCGAAATAGCAGACGAAGCCTGACCACGGGCAACCACCTCGCCACCAGAGTCAGAGACAGGACCAGCAGAACGGGTGCAATGACTGCCGGTCCTGACAGAAAGTTGCTTGATTATGCAGGGATTCTGCTGGAAGGGTATGTAGAGCAAGCAGAGTTACTAGCAGGATTCAAGATGCATATCTACCAAGGAGAGATGTTTGATTATGCAGGGATTGTGGTGGAAGGTACCAGTGAATATGTGCTTTCTGTTTGCCCATGTACCATACCTCTGCCTATTCATTGACTTTCGTTATCCACTGCCTGCTGCCACCAAAGCCTGTTGACCACAAACTGGTTTCACAGATACGAACAAATTCAGCTTGTCATGACCTTGGCCTGCCTCTGACTACATATATTGCCTGATCCCTTGGTGCTTTTTACTGGTTTCTCTGACCCCCATACAGTAGGTCAGCTGCCAACTACATCAGGATTTGTTTCAAGAGGTAGCGGTCTGATTGGCAATCTGCAGTAAAGTCCAGATCCCTTTATTTGATTTAAAGGGTGAATACCAAGAAACCGTCAGAATAATGGTTTAGGTTTAGCACTAAGACAAACTGGTTAGTTGGCACGGTGGGTCATCAAGATCTGAGCAGTGGTTGTGCACTTCTGCGCAACCCCACAATCAGCTGTTTGAAGAGACCATGGGGCACTGGTTAGAGCTATGGCCTCTTCACGGCATACAAAGCACAGGTCCATAAATTGTATAATAGCTGTGCTGGGTATTGCAGCCCAGCCCCATTCATTGGCCATGTGACCAATGAACGTGAAGTCACTGGCCTCTTCAGACAGCTGATCGGCATTGGACCCCAGATATTCATGACCTGTCCTGAAGTCAAGCTATCAATTTGGAACTCATGAAAAAACGTTTAATTTACCCAGATGCTGAGTGATTTGCTGCCAGAAGGGCTTGTGGCGTAGATTCTGTCCCCTGAACGTAACCCCTGTGAGCACCATTGAACTTTCACTACTGCACTGAAAGGGAGATTGAGGACAAACGTTTCAATTACTAAATTACTAAAAGTACGTTAATGGATGATTGAGTAATTTCACATAGACTCAAGAATATGGCTTAAATAAACTGATAATCAAGGATTTATATTGCAGCAAACAAGTTTATTCATTCTTAAGTTACTTAACAAATATTTCATTTAACAAAAAGAATAAATTATTATTAAATATGAATAAAAATAAATAATATAGTAAAATAGAAACAAGCACATTTTTAGTTTTAGCTGAAATTATTCAGTAACTCATGTGGGGAATTAAATATTTAATAAATTATTTACAATTGTTTATATTGTGTCTTTGATACTCATTTAGCACATCCTTAAGAACGGTTTCAATGTTTTCATAGTTTTCAGATTTGTTAGATGTAAGGACTTTGCAATTGACCTCGTTCTGAAACAGAAAATAAAAATAAATGCATTCACTTAAGTGATAAAAGCACAGATTGCTTACTTTTATAAGTGCCGACTATTTGACTAAGCTCCAGATATTTTTAGGCTGTTATATCAAAAGGATGTAGGGTTTTGTCTCAATCTATTCTGGTGTTGTTTCTAACATTTTTGACAATCTATATTATCTTTGAATATATACTCATATCATAGCTCTTTTTTGCTGTACAATATGCACAAAAAGCTTACACTATATACTATATTCCGCAGCATAAAACACCTAGCATCACAGACTGACATCATTGATCTATTCCAGCAGGTTTGTATTGCCACTATCAGACACCTCAGGGGATGCAGATCTTAGGAAGTACTGTTTCTCATTGATGGATTATTTTTTTCAGAAAATGCTCCAACAGGGGGATACTCTGTCCTGTACTGATGAGGGGAAAGAGCCCTGAAACAGTGCTGCCTACAAACGGATGTCTGGTTTGGCTGGTATGAGCTAATTTGCACGCTTACAGAAAGTTGGAAAGTCTAATTATATTAAGTTTATATTAACATTTTATGGGGCTGCAAAACCCCTTTCACACCTTAGTGGAGCTTCTGTAATGCAGTGGGATAATACTCTGCAGATCAATGCAAGTAAGTAATGCAAAGTGTTTACAAGGATTTTCTGTAGAATAATTTTATATGTACGTAATGTTAAAATGGTATCCAATGAAGGATAGAGTGTGATAAATTGTACTACTAAACAGGGCAGATTTGTATTTTAAAAAAAGGAAAGGCATTCAAAAGATATGATGGAAATAAATAATACTTACAGTTTGAATGAAAGATTTGAGGAGACATTTCAGTTTGTCTATGCTATTGCTATTTAGTTCTTCAATATAATTTTGTGCTCTGCAGGATAGTTCTTCTATAGACATGTCCTGCAAACATAACAAAATCTATGAAAGTGAGTCACCACTCAAGAAATTATGTCACGTAGTTGTACATTACATCAGCTTTAGCAGTATACATATCATAGAGCTCCCGTCTCTAGCCTATCCAAAAGTCAGGAGTCTATATATGTACCTGCACATCAATGGAAATGGTAAATGCACATTCTCAGCAATGTCCTTGAATTACCAATATTAAAATTTCACTGCAATAGCGTTAACACGAGAAAAGAAGGACATAACATCTGGACAAGAGAGCAGCTACAAAGATCATCTCTCTTTGGAGGATCTGACACAACCAGACATTACACAGATAGTCCTTTAATAGAAAAGCACATCTTATAATTCTTAATAATTCTTTGTTGGCACTGCAGGGGAATTGAACACTTGGTACTGAGTTCTCTAAGAAACTACAACTTTGGAGCCATTCTAACAAAAACAAACAGCCTCTTTAACCCTTTGGCATCAAGGCTTATTTTCATTTTTGGATTTTGGATTTTTCCTCCCCATGTTCCAATAACCATAACTTTTTTATTTTTCTGTTCACATAGCTATACGATGGCTTATTTTTTGCAGGGCAAGATGCATTTTTAATGCCACCATTTCATTTACCATATCTCGTATTGGAAAATGGGAAAAAAAATTCTTTGTGTGGCAAGATTTAAAAAAAACAGAATTGACATCAGAGCATTCACTATGCATTAAAAATGACCTGACGTCCTTATTCTGTGGCTCAATACGAATGTGGCGATACCATACTTGTATAGGTTTGTTTTGTTTTTTTTTTACTACTTTTTTAAAAATAAAAATCTTTGAAAAAATTAAAATTTTCTTTGCATTGCTATATTCTGACAGCCATAACTTTTTTATATTTTGGTCTACAGAGCTGTATATCAGCTTGTTTTTTGCGTAAAGAACTGTATTTTATATAGGTATCATTTTTGTGGCAATACCGGCAATACCTTATATGCTTTTTTATTGTTTAGATATTTTATATGTAAAAGTGGGAAAGGGGGATGATTTAAACTTTTTTTTTTTTTAACAAATCTTTGTTTATTGGTGTATCATAAGATTGTATTACAAGATACATATCCGTTTTCACCATGTACAAGGCAATACAAAAGTCATTTAAGGAGGTACTCCAAACATAAAAATAAATAAATAAAAACAAACAAAAACACATGAACATAATCCAGGTTCAGGAGATAAGCCATTGTAATAAATCAATGTCTTGACCATTATGCAGGTAAGAATAGTGAGTCAGATTATCAAGATATGTAGAATGAGCCACAGGACTTGAGATACAAAGGTTCTTATGTCAAGGTTCACAATAACAATATCATCATATCACAACACAATACCCCGTTCCCATATAGTTAGCCTTAGCTCATATCAAGACCCTTACAATTGCAAATGTAATAGTAAGTGCATTTATAAGTGCATTTCTAATACCAGCAACTTCCCAAATTACAAGGAGGTATTTAAAGAATGCCGTAGATGCCATGCCGCCCAGGGCGACCAAAGGGTCTCAAATTTATCATGTGACAAGGAAGCCCAGCTGCACAACTCCTCAAGTCTGAAATTGTCATGTACTTTTTCTATCCATTCCCTTAAAGTAGGGGTGTGAGTGCTGAGCCAGTGCCTGGGTATGACCAATTTAGCAGCCATGAGTAGGTATGCTGAAAGCTGTTCTTTGTTTATGGGGCAAGCTGGGTTTGATAAATTGAGGAGTACTGAGGAAGGCGTTAGGCTAACATTGGTAGAGCATATTTGGTTAATTGAGAGTTGGATCTCTTCCCAGAAAGGTGAGATGTTTGGACATGTCCACCAGATATGCAGAAGAAAACCTATATCAGCATGACATCTTTAACACTCAGTGGAAGTTGATGGGTCTAGTTTATGCATAAGTTCAGGTGTACGGTACAACCTGGTTACTATCTTATAAGAATTCTCTTGCATGCGTATACATCTAGATATGCCATCGGAATTAAGGAGAATGCATTTAGCTTCGTTCTCTAAAAAAGAAGTACCTAGTTCCTTTTCCCACTGTGTGATATAGCTGGGTTTTTGTGTAAAGTTAACTTCAAGTATTTTCCTATAGAACAAAGATATGAGGCCTTTGCGTTGCTTTTTGGATTCTAATATTGGTTCATACCATGAGGAGTTACCAGCTTTTTGCATTTTGTTTAGGAATTGAGTACAGATCATGTGAAAATGTCTGTAATGGAGTAAGGACCATTGCTATATGGCAAGTATCTGCTAGGCTTGACAGAGAGGGAATAGAACCTGATGCTAGTAAGTCTTTTATGGTCATGTTTCCTAATGAAGGCCATATTCCCAGTTCATCTCTATAATCAAATTGTAATAAGTATGGAAGTAGTCTGGCAGGAGCATAATAAGAAGGAGAGTCTAACAATTGTAGGAGTTTTGCAACGGATTGCCATGTATAAAGAACCCCTTTAAAAAGGGGGTGTATTGTTATTCAAACTTGGGGCTGGTGGGGAGCTTTCCAGAAATTGGCAAGATCAAGAGGAGACAGAAAATGTAGAGCAAGAGATATTCCCAACTTTTGGATATGTGGATTTGTCAGTTCACTATGTAAGCAAAGTTGAATAGCTTTGTAGGAGGCCAAAACCGTCTAATTGCTTAGGGAGTGTGAGGGTCTTGTAGGCTAAGCGAGGGCGAGAGTTTTTCTATATAAAAGCGGAAAACAGTTTCCTAACCGATGCTAAGAAGTGTGGTGGTAAATAGATTGGAGCAGTCTGCATGGTGTACAGTAATTTAGGGGCTATAAAGGTTTTAGTAAGTTCTTACGACCTATCCATGTAGGATGAAGGGTATATCTAAGTTTGCCAATTGATGTTTTTCAACAATGGAGGGTAATTAAGTTGGAATAAAAGGTCTGTCCGATGTGCTATGTTTATACCTAAATAGGACATATGGGATGTGGGCCATAGGAAAGGGTATGATTGAGCCAGAGATATCTTGACTAAAGGCCCTTTTAGACGGGCCGATAAAGTCTCCCTGAACGAGCGCCGATCAGCGACATCGGCGCTCGTTCAGGGAGCCTTTACACGGCCCGATGAATCGAGCGCCGGGCCGCACGAGTGATCGCTGTATCGCTCGTGCGGCCTGGAAGCTCCATGCTGTCAGGCGCACATCGCCTGTTTACACAGGGCGATGTGCGCCCGACAGATCGGATCTTTTGGTTTTTACAAAAGATCCAATCAGCCGACGAACGAGCGTTTTGCTCGTTCGTCGGCTGATTAGGGCCACTTTTACACGGGCCGATTATCGGCACTAGCGTTCCTAGGAACGAATTTTCGGCCGATAATCGGCCCGTGTAAAAGGACCTTTAGCTGAGCATTTAGAAAGGTTTATCTTGAAGTTGGATAAGGCTCCGAAGTTGTCAAACAGTTCCAACAGAGCAGGAAAGGCTTGGGTAGGGTTAGTCAAAAATATCAACATGTCGTCCGCAAAAGCGGCTACAGTGTGGGTATTATTTCAAATTTCCTTATATGGAAGGATTTTGCCTGATTGCCTGTAACATTGTTTCCAAACAGAGTATAAACAAGGAGGGGGACAGGGGACAGCCCTGCCTTGTCCCGGTTAGTATATTGAAGTCAGGAGAAAGTATTCCGTTTACCCTGACTTTGGCATAAGGTGAGGAGTATAATGACAGAATAGCAGTAATAAAGCTGCTAGGAAGGCCAAATTTTTGTAGTGTTAGCTCCATAAACTTCCAATCTACTCTGTCAAACGCCTTCTTAGCGTCTGTGCTGAGAAGGGTTAACTGAGCAACATATGCAAGTTCCTGTGCAATTTGCATATTCTATAGCCCGGATAACCCTAAAGGTACTATCCCTTCCTTCCCTACCCTTAACAAACCCATTTTGTTCTGGAGATATTAGCTTTTGAAGAAGGGGGGGCTAAACGTGAAGCAAGGATCTTAGCCCATATTTTTATGTCTGCATTTAGCAGAGATATAGGCCTATAGCTAGAAGTCAGTTCCAAGTCTTTGCCTGGTTTTGGCAGGACAACAATATGGGCTTCAAAAGCTTGTTTGGCTGGCAATGTGCCCTCTCTTAATGCATTAAAGTATTGTACCATATGGGGGCCCAGGACCTTTCCCAGAAGGGGTAGAAAATAAGGCAGACTTGATTTCTTTTAATTGAATGGGGGCTATGAGAGAATCTATGTCCGCTACATCCAAAGTAGGGAGGGACAATTTGAGTCAAGAAAAGTCTGTATTTGGGAACATCTATCTAAGACAGTGTTAGGAGCTTCTTGAGGCCTTAAGTTATATAAAGAATGGTAGTATTCTGAGAAAGCAGAAGCTATATCAGAAGTATTTTGGGAGATGGTAACTTGTGTTGTTTTAATAGATTTAATATGTGTCTGTTCCAACCTCTTTTTAATCAAAGCTGACATAATTTTATTCCCTTTTTCACCATGAGCACATTGAACATGTTTAACTCTTAGGTATGCTCTAGCAGCCTTAACATTGAGTAAATCTTTAAGTGAGTTACGAAGCTTAGTAAGTTCTTCTTGGTCCCTGACCACTAGTGATTTTTGTGGGCTTGTTCAAGGGAGGCTATATTTTGTAGAAGGGAGGCCATTTGTTGGGTGTGTTGTTTCTTCATATGAGCACCTAAGGCTATTCGTTCTCCCCTTACCACAGTTTTGTGTGCTTCCCAAATAGAGGAAGGTTGCACTTCAGAGGACATGTTTTCTGTGAAATACCTTTGAATCTTTCCTGAGAGTGACTGCACAGTTGTAGCGGAGTCTATCAATGTGGGGTTAAGTCTCCATGTCCAAGTACTCTTGGGTATGTCTGGAAATTCCAACGTAAGGGTGATAGGGGCATGGTCAGAAATGGAGATACAGTGAATACAGTACAGTATTTTACAGTAAAGTGTTTTCACCACCCTAGGGAGACACCTGCTTCCAATCAGAAAATAGTTGAGCCTATGCTAGGATCTGTGGGCATTAGAGTAAAAGGTGTAATCTCTCTCCTTGGCATTCAGGTTCCTCAAAACATCACAAAGATGGTTATCCTGTAAGAGACAGTGTATACCTTTGAGTGCTTTATATGAGATAGCAGATTTGCACGACGAGGCATCGATTATAGGATTTAGGGTGAGATTAAAATCTCCCCCTAATATAATGAGACCTGTGGCAAATAAGGATATAGTGTGGAGAATATTTCGTAACCATTTAACTGTATTTTTATTTGGTGCGTAGATATTACATAAGGTAACAGCTTCAGCGCCCATCTGACCTTTAAGAAGCAGATATCTCCCCTCGGGATCCACTAATGAAGCAGAGTGTGAGAAGGGAACATTTTTATGAAGCTCAACACTGACGCCCCTAGATGCTGACCTGTCAGCACCTGCATGAAACCAGGTACTATAACCCGAACGAGTGAGGTTTGGTATTTTCCCTTGTTTAAAATGTGTTTCCTGCAGCATTATGACGTCAGAACTGAGATTCCTCAACAATTGAAATATACGACTACGTTTAACCGGCGAATTACATCCCTTGACATTAAAAGACGTGAAAGCAATCTGTAGGTTATCCATTACAAAACATACATGCATGAGTAGGGTGATTTGGGTTTCTGAAAGGGAGGACACCTTTTTTTTTTTTGGGGGGGGGGTTACACTATACCCCAGGTAATGGGGACCCGAACTTCCCTTTATTATTTTCCGTTATAACATGGTTATAACAGAAAATAATAGTTAAAATGGCCTTTAAGGGTTAAAAATATTAAAATAAACCTCACCTTTTCCACTTGCTCGCCCAGCCGGTGTCTTCTTTCTTCTTTCCCCTTGCAGGACCTGCAAAAGGACCTTTAGTGACGTCACCGAAGGTCTTTTTGCAGGTCCTGCAAGGGGAAAGAAGAAAGAAGACATCGGTTGCGCGAACAACTGGAAAAGGTGAGTTTTTTTTTATTATTTTTAACTCCTAAAGGCCATTTTAACAGTTAAAATGATTTTGTTCAATTGCCTCAAACTGTTTGAGTCAAACATAATACATGTATATAATATACATGTATTATGTTTGACTCAAACAGTTTGAGGCAGTCGAACAAAATCCCGGACGATTTTGAAATTCCCCCCGGACATTTTTTTAGGTCTCAAAAGTAGGACATGTCCGGGAAAAAGAGGACGTCTGGTCACCCTATGCATGAGAGACATCTCCTGTGACCTGGCATAACATTAGAACAATTAACATAGAAAACATAAACCATAAAGAGAAAATTAAGGCATGATATAAGGTACCAACATATTGTATTCTGAAACTATGGCTCCTAATGAAGCAATGTATGGAGCAGGGATGAAATATCACGAATAGCCTGATCGGACAGACTCCCACTCTGAAGCTTGTTCGACTAAGGTAGAGTAAGTAGATATTTACCCACTTTGAGACAGGCTGGATGAGGATAAGAAATTCTGAGAGATGAAATGGGGAGAAAAAAGAAAGGAAGTAGAAAATAATAGGATATTAAGCAGGGGCGGCGCTAGGTATATTGATTCGGGGCCTGGGCCCCGGACTACATTGCCCCGAATCTCTGGCAGATGACTGTATTTTTCACTGCACTGGCAGCTTCTTTTCATGCTTATACTGAGCCACCAGTGTGGGTCTGCAGTGTGGCTCCAAATGACATCAGCCAGGGGCACATTTAACTTTATAGGGCAGATCCATTGTACCCCTGGCTGAAGTGCAGGGGGACCGGCCAGCAGCCCGGCACTGATGTCTCCATATCAGAGCAGGAAGCGGAGCTTGTGCTTAGCCTCGCCACTCACTCAGGCCTGGCAGCCAGGACCAGACCCAGCCCTGCAGGAGTTTCACAGAGTTACTGCTGCCTGTCCTGTTCCAGCCCTCCAGGTCACCACTGTTGGAGTGTGACAGGCCTTATGAAAATAGCCTCTGCCAGCTCAGCAGCAGCCACTAACAATGTGGGTCCAAGGAACAGCAGAGAGGTGTGTTACCAATGCAGCTTAATGTGAGTTCACCACCATCCATGTATAGGACAGTATGCTTATGGGACCTGTTTCTTTGTTAAATAGTATATATTTCATTTAAAAAACTGTGTGTATATACTGCTAGTGGAGGCTGTGTATATACTGTGAGCGGAGGAGCTGCTGTGTATATAGTGTGAGCGGAGGAGCTGCTGTGTATATACTGTGAGCAGAGAAGATGCTGTGTATATACTGTGAGTGGAGGAGATGCTGTGTATATACTGTGAGCGGAGGAGCTGCTGTGTATATAGTGTGAGCGGAGGAACTGCTGTGTATATACTGTGAGCGGAGGAGCTGCTGTGTATATACTGTGAGCGGAGGAGCTGCTGTGTATATAGTGTGAGCGGAGGAACTGCTGTGTATATACTGTGAGTTTAGGAGCTGCTGTGTATATACTGTGAGCGGAGGAGCTGCTGTGTATATAGTGTGAGCAGAGGAGCTGCTATGTATATAGTGTGAGCGGAGGAGCTGCTGTGTATATAGTGTGAGCAGAGGAGCTGCTGTGTATATAGTGTGAGCAGAGGAGCTGCTGTGTATATACTGTGAGTGGAGGAGCTGCTTTATATATAGTGTGAGCGGAGGAGCTGCTTTATATATAGTGTGAGCGGAGGAGCTGCTGTGTATATACTGTGAGCCATGGCAGCCATGATGGGATTTCCACTGGCGCCAAACGTAGAATGTCCCATAGAGGTGGTAAATCGTCAGGGTTTCTTACTGTGATCCGCTTGTTGCCATGGGCGATAAACAGTCCAAATGGAAATAGCCACCGGTAAGGAATTTTCGCTGCCCTTAGTTTGTCCGTGAGTGGCTTCACAATTCTTCTTTTCTGCAATGTGGAGGGAGCAATATCTTGAAATATTTGTATCTGAGCACCCTCAAATGAGCCATCTCCTACTTCTCTGGATTTGGTAAGTATGGCAGAGGTATTACAGAAGGAGAGGAGGCCACATGTTATATACCTCAGTTTTTCTGAAGGAGGTGGTTTAGGGCGCAGGGCCCTATGGGCCCTCTCTATGATGATGGCGTCGACTGTGTTCGCTCCTAGAAGAGCAGCAAAGAGGCAGCGTGTCACTGCCATGGTATCTTCCGTGTCCGCTGACTCAGGGAAGCCTCTAATACGAATGTTCTTTCTACGACTCCTGTTCTCCTGATCCTCCAGGAGGAGCAAAGATTCGTTTATACGGTTAGTATGCTCTGTAAGTGCCTCCTTGACCGCCCTGTCAAAAGTTAGCATAGCTTGTTGCGATTCCCCTAATGCTAAAACTCTTTCACCAATATGGCGGAAGTCTGCCTTTATATCAGCTATATCCATAGCAATTGGGGCTAGCGCCTTCTTTAAAGCCATTTGCAGAAAGTCTCTAGTGATCATAGAGGACTCACCAGGCTCTTCTTGCTCCATGTAACTCTCCAAGTCGGAAAGGTCGCTGGGCGGTTCGTCCTCGTGGAGTGGGGGCGCCAACTTAGTGACTTGCGCCGAGGGCTTAGGTGCATGTTTCTGGAGAAATTTCTCCATATCTGGCTGCAGTCTCGTCCCCTTCGGGGTATTGCCTGAGTCTCTGCCCTTCTCCTTATTGTTTGTTCTCACCATGATGTGGGAAAATGCTGCTAATATAGGCTTCTGGAGAGTCTGTTGGCGGGAGAGCTCTCTTCAAGCAACCACCATCGAGCTCGGTCAGGCTCCGCCCCCCATGATTTAAACTTTTAATACATTGGTGTTTTGTTTTTTTTGTAACTTTTTTCCTTTTTTCCCATAACTATTAGCCCCCTTGAGGGCTAGAATCTGGGATCTTTTGATCCCCTCTCCTATTTACCCTAACAGAGATCTATTAGGGTTAATAGGATTTTTACAGTCTCTATTCTGAGCTATGCCTTGTGCATAGCTCAGTATGGAGAAAGTCATGGCAGGCCTGGAGAGCTTCAGCAGTGCCCATGCTGCCATGACAACTGATCAGAGCCCTGCGATTTCACTGCGTGGGCTCTGATCAGAAGGCAGAGGGAGCCGCATCCCTCTGCCTTCACTCACAGGTGCTGTGATCGCCAAGTGAAGGTGCTGGCTGTATGATACAGCCTACACCCGCCATGTATGGAGCAGGCCTGCTGCAGATGCCCGCTCCATACATCCCCTAAAGGCATTAAGATGTAACTGTACGTCATAATGCGCGAAGGGGTTAAAGGGGTAGTCTCCCTTCAGCACGTGGCATTTATCATACAATTATTATCATACATATATTGTTAATACCCACTTACTAATGTATTGTGATTGTCCATATTGCCTCCTTTGCTAAGTTGATTAATTTTTCCATCACATTATAAACTTAACGTCTCTATGGTTATGACCACCCTACAATCCAGCAGCAGCGGTCATGTTTGCACACTATAGGAAAACGTGACAGGCTTTCAGGTGGCCGGGACCACTGGAGTGCGCATAGGTCGGCTCCTTTTCCTAGGGCATTACACTAGTGAATCCAGTTATATATCCACCGGTGGAGTACACTAATTGTGGACATGTCTCCTTTGTCAAGAAAAAATACAACTAAAAAAATCCAAATCTTTTACATGCCCTGTACATATAAATGCTAAACAAACCTATGCATTGTGAAATAATAATTAAAAAAAAACCCACATAACTAACAAGGAACTGGTTGATCTGCATGTAACATAATATGTCATAACATGTACTGAAAACAGATCTGGTTAGAATGACTTTACACAACATCATATATGCCAAAAATAAATGGTTCCTCAATTCCTCTTGCCGTTACCTGCACAAATACTAGGGTATATATAGTACTAAAAATACACCAATAAATACCACTGACTTGACAATTCCTTATTTGTCTGATAGGATTTAGCTTAATACTTGTTCAATTGTCCAACGTGTAAGTTTTCTTACCTTTTTCTGTTCATCTGGGTACAGGGATGACACAAATATAGTATGATTCTATAAGAAGACATCACAATATAAGTATTCTGAAAATAAATTGGATATATTTGACACTATGTGTACCCAGCTAGCACTTGCTGCTGTGTATGGAGTGGACCCGCTGCAGAGGCCCGCTCCATATATCCCCTGAGGCATTATGACGTAAATGTATGTCACAATACACAAAGGGGTTACAGGGGTTGTCTCACTTTAGCATGTGGCATTTATCATACAAAGATGATACAAGACACTTACTAATGTATTGTGATTGTTTATATTTCCTCCTTTGCTAAGTGGATTCATTTTTCCATTACATTATAAACTTAGCATTTTTTATGGTTATGACCACCCTACAATCCAGCAGCAGCAGCCAAGTTTGCGCACTATAGGAAAATGTGCCAGCCTCTCTGGTGGCTGGGACCACTGGAGTGCGCATAGGTCGGCTCCTTTTCCTAGGGCATTACAATAGTGAATCCAGTTATATATCCACCAGTGGAGTACACTAATTGTGGGCATGTCCCCTTTGCCCAGAAAAAATACAACTAAAAAAAATCCAAATCTTTTACATGCCCTGTACATATAAATGCTAAACAAACCTATGCATTGTGAAATAAAATAAAACAAAAGAGTAACTGTAACAAGGAACTGGTTGATCTGCATGTAACATAATATGTCATAACATGTACTGAAAACAGATCTGGTTAGAATGACTTTACACAGCATCATATATGCCAAAAAAAATGGTTCCTCAATTCCTCTTGCTATTATCTGCACACATACTAGGGTATGTATAGTAGTAAAACACACCAATAAATACTACTGACTTGACAATTGCTTATTTGTCAGATAGGATTTGGCTTAATACTTGTTCAGTTGTCCCATTTCTACGGTAAGTTTTTTACCTTTTTCCAGGGGCAGACTGGGAACTTAAAGTGGCCCTGGAAAAATACAAAAAGTGGCCCCATTTTGTAGTTTGGTCCAAATTGATGGAAGGCAGGGCCAGAAATACCATATTGTGGCACATTATACCACCCCAACAGAGCCAAATACCACAGTCCATCACAAAATACTACCAGCAGAACAATATACATCCCCAAAAACGTCCACTGGCCAGTTGTGAGGAGGGCCCAGGCGGCCCCCAGGGCATCGGCCCACTGGGAAATTTCCCTGTAAGGTCTATAGCCAATCCGCCCCTGCCTATTTCTGTTCACCTGGGTAATGGGATAATGCATGTATTATATAATTCTATAAGAAAACATTACAATATAAGTATGCTGAAAATAAACTGGATATAAATATTTAACACCATGTGTACACAACACATACTAGGACATGCATGCACACATATATGTTCTACATACCTCAAGATATTTTACTAGAGTACCCAGTTCTTTAGTAATCTCCTCCACCGTTATTTGTCTACAGCTAGGTGTAGGGAAAGTAAAGACATGACAGATGGAGAGAGTAATGAGAACGACATTCAGTAAGTTATTCATAGTTAATAGTGTCAAGTGTGAATGTTCAAGGCACAGATTTCAGTTGTCCTGACTCCTGAGTAAAGATTCTACTTGGTCTGAGTTTTATAGACAACTTACTAACCTCAACGGGAAATGACAAACATTACACCAGAAGAAACGTTTGCTGCGTATTCACTGGTATGGTACATATCTGATAAGATTTGTGATAACAAGATCCCAATGAGTGTAAAAGAAAGGTTATGAGATTGGCTTATGGAAAGGGCATAAAAGTCTAAGCAGTGGTAGGAAATTTACAGGGAAAGACCCTCAAGTGGACAATTTGACTCATTTTTTTTCTAATTCTAACCATAAATAAGTAGATGCATAAAATTATTACAAAAATGTATACATTCAATATGTCAGTGTATATCACACAATTCTTATACAAATTATACATATACTGTAATTCGGTTGCTTTCTGTAGGATTTGAAGAAACTGCTGTTCAGCACAATCCACTTTCGGTGCCACATATTTTGTGAAGTCCAGTTAGGAAACGACACTACTCTTATAGCAATGTGCTTTGTGCACTCAGTAATAAAGGGAAATGACTGGTAAAAGACATAGCATCACATACTTTCACCTTTAAAAAAAATTACATTTTTATTCAGATCACAAAAAGGACCATAATGGAAATGTCAACAACAAAATAAGATTGCCATTACCAATGAGTATGGATATACTGTTAGAAGCCTCATGTACCTGTTACTAGACATTTATGATCTATTTACACATTAAATTTAAAGTGAACCTGTCACCATGAAAATGCTAAATAATTGGCAGCATTTCATAGAGCAGGAAGAGCTGAGCAGATTGATATCTAGTTTTATGGGAATAAATTCAGTAACATTTGTATTTTATTCATTTAAATTCCTGCTTATTCTGAGCTTTGGGGTCCAGGAAGGAGGTCCTATCAGTGATTGACAGCCCCCCCCCCCCTATGGCTATGCATATAGATATAGCTGTCAATCATTGATAGGACCACCTCCATGACTCCAAAGCTCAGAATGAGCAGGAATTTGAATAAATTACAAATTTTACTGAATCTTTTCCCAGAAAACTATATATTAATCTGCTCAGCTCCTCCTGCTCTACCAGATGTTGCCTTTAGCTCAGACACCATGTTCAACATGACAGGTTCCCTTTAAAGCTGATTCACACTGAATAATATCAAGGTAGAACTGCAATGAGTTAATAACGCTCCATTTATTTGGTCACCATTTCTTAAGTTTTAACTTCTTAACTCCTATGAGAAAATTTATGGCATATTCACAGTATATGTTACAAATATTTGAAGCGAGTAAGCAACCCACATCTATTCTGCATTTATGGTGTTTGTGCCATAAATGTCCAGTTGTGAATAACCCTTTTAGGTACGCTGCCCATTTTCGCTTTCAGGATGCTGTGATTGTTTATTTTATTTTTTTTTACCTGTAGCTCCTGAGAAACAACATATTTATATTTCTGCCAATTTAGCCTTATCAGGGCTTGTCCTTTTTTTTTTTTTGGAGAGAGATGGATATTGGCATTTTTAAATTACTAGGGAATAAAACATTTATTTAGGCCACATTTCTATCAGTAAGATAAGAACTGAGCTATAATGAGTGTTTATAAGGTCAGAGAGCAGAGATAAGGAGCCCATCAGCTCCCTGCCTGACAGAGCCCAGAGAGAATTCAGAACAAGTTACTAGATAAACTCAAGGCTATTTTTAATAAAGACCAATTAAGAAAAATGTTTTTTTTTAGCTCAAAATAAGTATAATGCAAAAATAAAAAATAATTGCTACCAAAGGTAGCCTTTAATTAAAAAAGGAAGTACAAGTTATATACAAGTAGATTAATAAATTCTGTTTAGTGTTAAGCGAATCGTTCTATCCGAATTTCAGGGAAAAATTAATTTGTTGTGAAGCTGAATTTCCTCATGCTTCACAGTAATCGATTTTCCCTGAATGTTGGTAAAAAAAGTGCGAATAGCTGGCCGCCACCATCTTAATTGAAGATCCCATGCAAAATTCCATGCTTAGTGACATATGACTTTTCATGATCAAATGGATGAGGTAAGTGTGATTTTATTTTTTTATTTTACACTTAAATGATAATGTCAGATGCCGCAACCCCCACTCCGCGTAATTGCACCCACTACCACTAAGAAATGTGTGGCACAAAGCTAATTTTTTGTAAAATTTGGCAAAGGAGCCAAATCGAATTTTAAAATACTTTGCCCAACTCTAATTCTGATATTGATGACCTATGCTCAGGATTGGCTGAGGTAAACAGCTGATAACAGGAGAACTAGACAGTTATCACTAAGATATGTTACAAATTTTCTTATGGTCGCTTGTACTATTGATTTAGGCAAAGTTGTTTGATAAGTTAGTAACTATTTTAGGGGAATTATGTTATCAAATAGTCTGGATAGACTACAAATAGTCTGGATAGTTTGGATATGAATCCCATTATTGACTCCACGAATGTTTGCTTACAAGTGGGGGATACTTAAAGGATACTAAGTCATGAGAGAGAAATTATAAAAAAATGACAGAAAAATTGGATTCATTCCAGCGTTTAAAGACTATTAAAAATTATATGTGGTTTATAATCAAGAAATTAAGGGTTTACAAAGACTGTTGTCAGGACAGTAGCAGGTGGATTTAATTAGACCTAGTAAAGGTCAAATAAAAGAGATTTAGTGGCCCTTTGCGTCAAGACAAGGTCCAAATTAGGGGTTTTCTCTTAATTCTAAAGGAACTGCTGATGTTTTAGTGTATAGCAAGGCTATCAGGTTAAATAGGGAGCTTAAACTGGTGTCGGATAGTATTTTAATGATATATTTTTTAGTTTACACATAATGTAATGAAAACCTTTTAGTAACTGTTTATGTTTGGTGGGGTAAATTGAAGGGAGGTTGGTTTCCTGTTTCCTTTTTACTCTCACAGCTGAAACTTTTAGGGGTACACTGTTATATCAAAAGCTAATGGCCCACACTTACTAATGTGAGCACACCTGGATTTTCATGTAAATTGCTCCAAAAAGTGGCGCACTTTGGCACTATTTGGTACATCTAGGTTTAGAGGACATTTCTGTCCCTAGCCCAAAAAGGGGCACGGCTTAACATAAAAGGGGGTGGATTTGCAGGAAATGGTCATGACCTACAATGCACAAAATTATGCTACAATTCTGGCATAAAATTCTGTAAGTAAGTAAGTAAGCCAACCAATAGTTGGTACAGATTCATAGAAAACTGTTAATCCTTGCAGATTTATCATACAGTTTGAGCCACTGTGATAAATCTGGTGCAAATTCAGACAGTCTCTTTTTACACCATCTACAAGCTTAGTAGTCTGCCCCACTATGATTGTACCCAATGGAGCACATTTATTAAAGTTTTTTGTCTGCATACTTCATGCGTCTGCATACTTCCAGCGTCGCTCGGGGTTGATTGGTGCTCCAGCTGGTAGGCACATTGTTCGGCCCTTCAGTGTTGTGGGGTGAAGCTAAATGGGAGTTGGATGCACTTGAGAGCTGCCCTGCTGGAGGTTTTCTAATGGTCTGCATACCCTGAGCTACTAATCGCTTTGTGTCATCCCTATGGCATCCCACTGCATTACTAATCAACTAATGATGATTTATACTCTGCTACTTTGCTACTTTTACCCCTAAACCGTGATTGTATGTGACTGTGTAGCAATTAATCAAACTAATTAAAAGCTGACCAGTAACTTACTAAAGTGGAAAAGCGGAGGGGAGCAGTGGTATGGCTAAGGTGGTCCGGAGGATTGAATATAAAGTTATACACTGGTTTGTGCTGTATTATCAACTGAAGAGCTATAGTCCCCTGTCCATTTCTGTTTTTATTGCAGTGGCCGTGATTTGAGTGACTCGGTGCGGCTGAGGACTATGGCACCTAAAAACAGTAGAAAATTAGGAGCGTTATCCTCCCCTAAAAATCTTACTGGGGGTAGGCTATAAGGGGGCTCTCCCAAGATAGACAAATATTTGAAGCGCAAACAATCAAAACAAGGAGTACCCCTAAAAATAACCAGGGGGAAAATGTAAAAGGTGTGAATCAAGAACTTTCAGGTGAAGGTGCATGTGAGGAGGTTGCACAGGTGGAGTCTTTAACCATGCTTACTATTGAAAGCCCTGACTCTAGTGTGAGGGGAAAATTCAGTATTTCTAGGTTTAAGTCTACCTCAACACTAGTAAGGAGAACTCTAATATTCTAAGTGAAATCTTGTTACAGGTCAAGCGAACCAATGAGGCCCTAGAGAATCTATCAACACAAATGGGGTTGGTCAAGACTGATATATCACTTATCAGGCATGATTTGATTAAAGTAAGACTGAACTTCTTGGAATTAGAGACAGTTGTCTCGGATATGAGATGTGAACTTGAATCTATGAAAAGTAATATTTCAGCTTTAAAGGAAGAAAGGGGTGTATTAAAGGGTAAAATCATAGATCTTGAAGATAGATCAAGACGTTGTAATATTAAGATACTTGGCCTTCCAGTTGGGGCTGAAGGTAATGACCCTGAGTCCTTTATTCATGCATGGTTACTTGATATTTTGGGAAAGGACTATTTCTCCCCTTTTTATGGAGTTGAGAGGGCCCATCGGCTACAAGGTTCTAAAAGACCTCCAGGAGCTTTTCCACCAATTATGATTGTTAAAATCCTTAGTTCTAAGGACAGGGATAGAATTTTGAGAAGAGCAAGCGAAAAAAACGGACTTATATAATGGCAGCAAAGTCTTTATTTACCCAGATTTTTCCAGAGATACACAGGAAAAAAGACGCAACTTTGTAGCAATCAAAAAAAGACTTGTTCAGGCGAATATTAAGGATTCTTTTTTTATTCCCTGGCAGGCTCTGGATTATTTTTGAGGATAAGATCTATATTTTTGCAAGCTGTGGAATGATGGATAGCTGTTTGAGGAAGCTGTGGAAAGGATGGATATTAAAGGACTAAAATAAACTAACAATTTGGAGGGAGAGTGGAGCGTGGTATGGGTGGGTTTTTGGTATGGGCACTGGGGGGGGATGGCGAGTAGCTCTGGAATAGAGTTCCCAAGTTATAACTAGGCTGGGGACAAGTGAGGGGATGGTGGGGGAAGGGGGGAGGGGGTGGGTTGGTGGTGCGAGAGGAAGAAAAAAGAAAGGGTTTTTTTTTTGTTTGTTTTTTTGACCCAGTATGGCGGTTCAGATACTAGCCTGGAATGTACATGGTATTGGGGATAAAGTCAAGAGATACGCTATTTTTAATATGATACACAAACACCTCCCCAGTATAGTAGGGTTGATGGAAACTCATTTGACCAAAGATACCATACACACTTTTTGAAGAAGAGTTGGGTTGGTGTTGCTGCGTCTCAGTATTGATACATCGGAAAATTGACTTTATATGTCTATCTCAGCTCTGTGATATGGAGGGGAGATTTATTTTTTTGTTTGGCAGAGTAAAGGGCATAAAATGCATCCTTGCATTTGTGTACATTTCTCCGCCATATTCTCCGTACATACTGGGTCAATTATTGTTGTTTATGGACCAAAAGGATAGTTGTGCTACTATTATAATAGGCGATTTTAACTGTGTTATGAATATAGAAATGGATAGATATTCTAGGAATATAATATTCGAGGAAACAGGATTTGTCGATAATGTTAAGGTTTATTCTTGCTGTAGTAGGACTGGTATTTCAATGTCAAGGATTGATATGGCACTCATTAACCATCAATATTCTAGCTGTGTGACTAAGATGTGTTAGAAACCAAGGTAAATATCTGATCATTCTCCTGTGAGATTGGAGATTGACTTTGGTTTGGGGGGAGGGGGTGGAACTGGTTGACGGATTAACCCTCATTGGCTAAATGTTATCGAAGATCATTTGACCAATAAGGAACAGATTGCCGCAATTTGAAAATTAACAGGGGTTCTGCTAAAATGGAATATGTTTGGGACGCCATGAAGGCGTTCATTAGGGGTGTATTAATAAAAAGATCATTGCTTTGAAACAGGCTTTTGCCCTTAGAGAGGAAGAGCTTAGGGACGAGGTGAGGAAAAAAGAGCAGGACTATTATTAGTCCCAGGTGGAAGAAAAAAAATGGGTATGGTGGAAGCACAACGTAAGTTTAGTGACTTTATGTATGAAAAGGTCCAGCAAAAACTATTCTTTTTGAACTATAAAGGATATAGAGAATCTGGGAAACCAGGTAAGTTATTAGCCTCTGTAGTCAGTAATCAGGGTAATGTCTCTTTTTGATCATCGAGGGGTCGCATCTCAAAGAATCAGGATGTCTGTTATTGCTACTTTGAAGAGTTATATAGGTCTGAATGTAAGGCAATGGAGCAGGAGATGGAGGATTATTTTAAAGGTATTGAATTTCCTATGTTATCAGAGGAGCAGAGATGTGCTCTGGATGTGCCGATCTCTGTGAGGCTACTTTCACACTAGCGTTTTGAGTTCCGTCATAGGGGCTCAATACCGGAATAAAACGCTTCAGTTTTGTCCCCATTCATTGTCAATGGGGACAAAACTGAACTGAAGACAACGGAATGCTCCTGAAAGCATTCCGTTCCGTCTTCAGACCGGAGAACAAACCGCAGCATGCTGCGGTTTGCTCTCCGGACCAGGCATCCGCACCAAGACGGATCCGGAATGACCCCCAATGCAAGTCAATGGGGGTGGATCCGTCTGGTGTGACCATAATGGTAACCGGATCCGCCCTCCATTGACTTTCAATGGAGTCCATTACGGATCCGGGTACACATAGACACATACAGACATAAACATACACACACATAAAGACATACAAACACACATACATACTTACATGCTCCCCGGCAGGTCTTCGGAGCGTCAGGACGGCTCACACAGGTCACGATTCCCCACAGCGCCCTCTGCTGGGCGCCTGGTGGAATCGTCAGATGACGATTCCACCAGGCGCCCAGCAGAGGGCGCTGTGGGGAATCGTGACCTGTGTGAGCCGTCCTGACGCTCCGAAGACCTGCCGGGGAGCATGTAAGTATGTATGTGTGTTTGTATGTCTACTGTATATGTGTGTGTATGTTTATGTGTATGTATATGTATGTACTGTGTGACATATGTGGGGCCGGAGCGCGGTTCCGGCTCCACACATGTCACTGCGGCAGGCCTGATCCGGCAGCACCCTTCACCTGCCGGATCAGGCCTGCCGCCAGTGTGAAAGTAGCTTGAGTGAACTGCAGAGTGCCTTGGAATCAATTAAAGGCAATACTTCCCCAGGATCAGGAGGTATACTATTTGAGGTCTATAGAAGATATCAGGATGTGTTATTGCCTTGTCTTCTTGAGGCTTTTAACGCATCGTTACGTGAGAAGAAACTTCCAAGATCTATGACTGAGGCCTTTATTGTATTGATTGGTAAAAAGGGTAAGGATTTGTCAGAGGTCGGTGCATACAGACCCATCTCTCTACTCAATACCGATATTAAAATTATTGCCAAGGTGTTGTCTATTAGACTTGGTAAGGTAATAGAGAATATCATAAATTCAGATCAGAGTGGTTTATGTCAGGGAGAGGCACGCACCATAATATAAGGCGACTTTTCTCAGGAATGTAGGTGGGGGAGGGGGGACTCCACTCCATCCTGTCATTGGACGCTACTAAGGCCTTTGACAGGGTGGAGTGGGGCTTCCTATGGGTTGTACTTAGGCGCTTTGGATTTGGTGAATATTTCATTAATCTTGTGATAATTAGTTTTGGTGAGGAGGAGAGGGTAGGCAAGGTGTCATTATATGCTGACGATATTTTGTTCTGTCTGGGTGATACTCCTAATACATTGCCAAGGGTTATTTATACAGTAAAGAAGTTTAGTACCATGTCAGGTTTAGATATCAATTGGATTCATGTTTTTGTTACCCTTTGTAATATTTATTTCTACTTATTTTTTAACTGAAGTATCTTCTGTATTGCTTTTTGTGATACTTTACCGAAAACTCAATTAATATTCTTTGAAACATAGATATCAATTGGAACAAGACTATATTATTGCCTTTAGAAAATATGACCCTGACTAACACAGGAGGAGTAAGGGTACTGAGTCGGTCAGATTCTTTTGAATATCTGGGGATATCAGTGTCATCTTCACTAGATAGTTTTGTTCCTCTTAATATCATTCCTCTGATTAAAAAGAGAAAATCCAAGATAGCGGTTTGGTTAAAACTACCGTTATCAATGGCTGATAGGATTTCACTTATTAAAATTATTATCCTTCCTCAATTTTTATATATGTTTATGGCCGCGCCTGTTTGGATTGACAGTTGTACGTTTTCCCTCATCAACAGGCTACTAAGTGAGCTGATTTGGGGGAGAAAGCGCATTAGAAGGAAAATTGATTATCTTTATTATCCTGAGAATGTTGGAGAGCTTGGAGTCCCTTTCTTTAAAGGTTATTATTTGTCTGCCCAGCTTCTGGTGATGAGAGAGTGGCAGTCTGACCCTGTCAGGGGCTGGCTGGCAAATTTTAGCCTGGGGGGCAAGCACACAGCACTGGCCCATGTGTAGCGTCCCACCTTAACTGGTTTAACTCCGCCTACCATATAAAGGCTGTATAGGTAACTGGGTTTTAAATCGTTAAAAGCACCAGCTAGTTGTGTTTTCATGTTGGATCCCAGATACAGGACATGGCTGAGTCCATAGCAACAGCCTGATCATTAGAGGGACCAGATTTACCAACTCCCGAGCTGAAGAGACTCCATTGACTATAATGGGGTCTGCTCAGGATGCTGCTCCTTTACCGGACAAAAAAGTCTTGCATGCAGAACTTTTCTGTCTGGTCTTTTTAACAGAATCTGTGACCTAAACACAAATATGAATGGATAGTATTAGATGTATAGCATCAAATGTATGTTTAACACACAAATACAGAGCAAGAACCAAGATCACTACATACACACAGCACCAGAACCAAACCTAGAAGTCAAACACAGCACCAGAACCAAGTTCACTGCATGAATACAGCACCAGAACCAAGTTTTCTACATAAATAAAGTACCAGAGCCAAGTTCTCTACATAAATACAGCACCAGAACCAAGTTCTCTAAATAAATACAGCACCAGAACCAAGTTCTCTACATAAATACATCACCAGAACCAAGTTCTCTACATAAATACAGCACCAGAACCAAGTTATCTACATAAATACAGCACCAGAACCAAGTTCTCTACATTAATACAGGACCAGAACCAAGTTCTCTACATAAATACAGCACTGGAACCAAGTTCTCTACATAAATACATCACCAGAACCAAGTTCTCTACATAAATACAGCACCAGAACCAAGTTCTCTACATAAATACAGCACCAGAACCATGTTCTCTACATAAATACAGCACCAGAACCAAGTTCTCTACATAAATACAGCACCAGTACCAAGTTATCTACATAAATACAGCACCAGAACCAAGTTTTCTACATAAATACATCACCAGAACCACGTTATCTACATAAATACTGCACCAGAACCAAGTTCTCTACATAAATACAGCACCAGAACCAAGTTCTCTACATAAATACATCACCAGAACCAAGTTCAGTACATAAATACATCAACAGATTTTAAATGTTTAGTACAGATACCATCTGAGTAGTCAGGTCAGCCCTCGCCATATGACCTTGTACGGTGTGAAACTACAGCTCCCAGTATGGCCTGAACAAGTGTAAAGGAATGCTGGGAGTTGTTGATGTGCAAAACAGCATGCTACCACCCATTATAAGCTGTAGCTCATCCAGGTGACTACAGCTCCCATCATACTCAGTCAGTAGCAGAATAATTTCTATTTAGTGACTTACAGGTGACGTCTCCTCCTGAGTTCTTCTTGATCTGGTTCAGACCACCATGATAACATCTCCCGGCCACAATTCAGCTCTGCACATTTTGCCAAGAAGATCTCTTCAGCTTCACGCTTTACCAACACATTGGCACCCTGCATACTGACACAAACTCCTCTTAGTGCCACATGCTGTGCCCTGAATATAACAGCAGCATTAGTGCTACACACAGGGCCCCCAATAGTAGTGCCACATACTCTGTGCCCTCTGTATACAGTGACATATGCTCTGTGCCCTCTATATATAGTGCCACATACTCTGTTCCCTCTGTATACAGTGCCATATACCCTGTGCCCTCTGTGTATAGTGCCACATGCTCTGTGCCCTCTGTGTATAGTGCCACATGCTCTGTGCCCTCTGTATATAGTGTCATATGCCCTGTGCCCTCTGTTTATAGTGCCACACACAGTGCCCCTAATGCTAGTGCTAGTAATGCTACATGCTTGGTGCCCCTTATAAAAAGTGCCTCTTATATGTGCCCCTTCAGTGTGCTCCCTTTATGTATAGTGCCTCTTCTGAGTGCCCCTGAATACAGCGTACACACTCTGTATTATAATACTCGGTAAAAGCTAAAATGCAGTGGGACGTCACTGGCTACAAGTTGCTACCGGTCACATGACAAGCTAGATGCAGTGGGTATATAGAGTATATACAGCAGTGTATATAATATATATCTGTAGAAGGAAGTGTGGGAACGACCCAAAATATGTATATGTATGCAGGCTTGCCCTTTTAATAGGCGTGCATATATATGCATATGTGAATGGGCTTTTCTGGCCCAGAGGGCACAAAGTGACCCCATCCTGGGGGTCTGTGGCACCACAAGTCCATGGGCCTTAGTTGCCCTTTAACAGACATATTGTAATTGGCCCCATGCCCAGATTACTCTGGGTATATGTATATACATGGATATAGGAAGGTATGCCCCAGAGTGTGTGCCTGTATCTATGTATATACCTACCTATAATAGATGCAGTGTGTACAGATATATAGTATATACAGCAGTGTACTGATATGTGAGGAATGAGGTATAATAGATGCACTATGTACAAAGATATAGTATATACAGCAGAGTCCTGTGAGGTACGAGGTGTAAATTATTAAAGAGTTTCTGTCATCAGAATTTAGCATTGCAAACAGAGTATCATTTGCAATGCGCAAATGACACCTGATGACAGATATGTTAATTTTATAGTTTTCTGTAGCATGTTTTTTGAGAAAATTGCATGTTTTAAATATGTAAATGAGCTTCCCTAGGTGCAGGGGGCGTTAACCCTGCACCTAGTTGCGGCGTAATTCCTCCTCTTCTCCGTTCCGGTGATTGACAGGGCCACGCAGCCAGCTCTTTCGGCTGCTGGCCCTGTCCAAGTCCGAAATCCCGCGCCTGCGCATTGCGATCAACAATCCGCGCATTGAGGAAGCTGGGATCCGGGCGGCCGGCGGCTCTCAATGCGCCCGCATTGGTGATCGCAATGCGCAGGCGCAGGATTTCGGACTCGGACAGGGCCGGCAGCCGAAAGAGCTAGCTGCCTGGCCCTGTCAATCACCGGAACGGAGGAGGGGTAAGAGGAGGAATTACGCCGCAACTAGGTGCAGGGTTAACGCCCCCTGCACCTAGGGAAGCTCATTTACATATTAAAAAAAACGCAATTTTCTCAAAGACTACGCTACAGAAAACTATAAAATTAACATATCTGTCATCAGGTGTCATTTGCGCATTGCAAATGACACTCTGTTTGTAATGCTAAATTCTGATGACAGAAACCCTTTAATCACACCTCCCATGTAAGTACACTGCTGTATATACTATATATCTGTACACACTGCATCTATTTTACCTCGTACTTCACATATCAGTACACTGCTGTATATACTATATACCTGTACACACTGCATCTATTATACCTCGTACTTCACATATAAGTAAACTGCTGTATATACTATATACCTGTACACACTGCATCTATTATACTTTTATAATACATACAGTATATACACATATATAGCATATACAGCAGTGTACTGATATGTCAAGTATTACGTATATTAGATGCAGTGTGTTCAGATATATATTATATACAGCAGTGTACTGATATGTGAGGTACGACGTATAACAGATGCAGTATGTACAGATATATAGTATATACAGCAGTGTACTGATATGTGAGGTACGACGTATAACAGATGCAGTATGTACAGGTATATAGTATATACAGCAGTGTACTGATATGTGAGGTACGACGTATAACAGATGCAGTATGTACAGATATATAGTATATACAGCAGTGTACTGACATGGTAGGTGCGATGAATAATTTACACCTCGTACCTCACATGAGTACACTGTGTTGTATACTATATACCTGTGCACACTGCATGTATTATACCTCGTACCTCACATATTAGGACACTGCTGTATATACTATATATCTGTACACACTGCATCTATTATATCTCATACCTCACATATCAGTACACTGCTGTATATACTATATACGTTTACCCACTGCATCTATTAAACCTTGTACCTGACGTATCAGTACTCTGTGTGCAGGGCCGGACTGGGACTAAAAAGCAGCCCTGCCACACAAATCCCACCAGCCCACATACAAACTTTGCCGATGTTATGCATGAACGTATCAGCATAATATTTCGAAATGATGTATAACAATGTAACAGAAACTATGTGCTTTATTGAATATTTTGCTTGTCAGCATCTTATAATTAAAACAGTGCAATTAATTGAGGGATATGGAAGAGAGGACTGAGGTATTTCAGGTTACTGGTTTACAAATTAAAGGGGTTGTCCAGGCAGAAGAAAAACATTTACAAAGGACTATGGGAGGTGTAAAAATAATAAGTTATACTCACCTTCCAGTCTCCCACAACCACCCTGTCAATGCTCCTGGGCTTCTGCCGGTCTGCTCTTCTTCCAGGTTCCTGTGATATCACATCACCAAAGGAACTTCCCCACTCATCCAGTCAGTGACTGCAGATGTGTCCCACCACATTCACTGGCTGGCTGTGCAGGAGGTGAATATACCTTGGGGAAGATAAGCAAAAAATGTCCCACAGCAAAACTGTCTAAGTTTCCCACGGCAACCAATCTGAGCTCAGCTCTACTGCTCTTGAATGAAATGAAAGCTGAGCTCTGATTGGTTGCCATGGGCAACAAATACAGTTTCACTGTTGGATAGTTTTTGATGATCTCCCCCTACTTGTTTCTGATTTTTACGCCTCCCCAACTTTTTGTATATATTTTTTTCTGCCCAGACAACCCTATTAACAGTAGAATGTCTGTAAATAATAAATAAAATGTACAATTTAAATTTAACTCAAAATTATTTTGCTATGCAAAGTGCGTAAAAATACTGCCATATTGATTCAGCCTTCTCAATACAAAGTAGTTTTCTCATTATCCTGCATTAGTATTTTTAAGAGTTTTAACCCATTCCTAGTTTAAGCTTACAAAGTTGCAAAATACTGATGCAAATTCCAGCATGTAAAAGTGGCCTAAAGATAACTGAAGAAAACGCAAAAAACATGGCAGTAAGTGCAATGATAAAACGCAACACAAAAAAGTAGAAACATTTAAATAACAAGGTCAAATACCAACATGGTAAATAGCATGTGCAAAGTATGCCTTTTAAGTAAACAGCACTTGCAGAATGCAGTAGAAACTAAGTGGATACGGTACGTGTGAAATGTACCCTAATAGTGACACATCAAGACAGCTGATAAGTTAATACTGCTCACAAAATTAGAGAATGTATTACAAGTGCAATATAAAAGTGCTTCGTTTTTCTAGTGCAACAAAAAAAGGAATTGCAAGAAACAGGTTTTTAAATCATTATGGCATAAGTACACGAGTCAGTAGGCTGCTTTTTTCTGAAAGTTTGTCAACAATATCATCCCCATCAAGGTTCATCAGTAAGTCCTTTTCAGTTGCCATTAACATAAAAGACTCCAAGTGACTCTGACTCATGCTGCTTCTTAATCTGTTTTTCAGAAATTTTAAAATGGAGAAGCTTCTTTCACAAGCAACTTGTGTTACTGACAGACTTAGGCTAGTTTCACACTAGCGTTTATATATTCCGGTATTGAGCTCCGTCATAGGGGCTCAATACCGGAATAAAACGCTTCAGTTTTGTCCCCATTCATTGTCAATGGGGACAAAACTGAACTGAAGACAACGGAATGCTCCTGAAAGCATTCCGTTCAGTCTTCAGACCGGAGAGCAAACCGCAACATGTTGCGGTTTGCTCTCCGTACTAGTTATCCGCACCTAAACGGATCCGGAATGACCCCCAATGCAAGTCAATGGGGACGGATCCGTTTGGTGTGGACACACTTGTAAACGGATCCGTCCTCCATTGACTTTCAATAGAGGTTATTCCGGATCCGTTTAAAAGCTAATACAACCGGATCCGGAATTACGGATCCACAAGGTTGTATTATCAGTACGGATCCGGCGGGTCCCTTCACCCGCCGGATCCGTACTAACGATAGTGTGAAAGAGGCCTTAAAAGGAACTTGTATGCCAAGCCTATTACATTGTATGCATCCGTTAGTAGATTATAGCGTTGAAGCAACTGATAGACACAAATAGGACAATTCTTGCATGCTGAGCAGCTTTTATTCAATGGTTCGTTATCTTCTGTGCTCTGGTCATCAGGGCTTGGGCTTGATTCCACTCTAATAGTGTACTCTTCCAGAGGGGATCTCTTCAAGTTCTCCCAGTGCAAAGCCAGGCTACTTAGTTCACTGCGTAGGTTTTCAGGTGTTGCTCTCTCATCAAATCTCACTACGCATTTGCTTATCTCATCCAAAGCTGAGGAAGATAAACCATTTTCTCTGACAGTTTGAAAATTTCTTGGATCAAGGCAGGCAAAATCTGCATATATTGTCCCATTTGCAGTAAAACGTCGTTGCATGCTATTGGTGACAACATCCAGGAGAACATTATGGACGTCATTCCTGTACCCAGCTATAGCATTTGCATGCACTTCATCCTCAGCTACTTCACCAGGCATGCGCTTTTTTCTTCTAATTCTTTTTTCAGGTAGTGATGTCTCTATTTCAATGCCTAATTCTCCATATTTGTCTTGGAGCTGGTCATCTGCCCATTTTACGAATCCATCAGCGGCTTCTTGAACGTCATCAAATGATCTTTCGTATGCCCGTAGACTATCTTGCACATCCTTAACCATGCGATATGCTGTTAAAATGTCCATGCCAGATGTTTGCAGATACTTTGATAACGGAGTGGTCAGCTGGAATATACGTAAGAAAATCTGGGCTATAATGATGGTTTCATATTTTAACAGACAGTCACAGTATCCCTTGGCTTTTACACGGGCATCAGAATTATTTCCATGTGATGTATGAAACATTCTCAGCATTACCACAAGGTAAATGTACAATGCTGAATCTGGTCTTCCAAAGGCTCCAAAAACCTTCTTCAGGGCAATATCTTTGGACCACCAACGGGTTTCAGCTATTGTGGACAGCCTCCGATGGAGTGGGTCCTGACTTACATTTTCCCACAAATCCATTCGAATGTATGAATCTTTAATAAACACTGCAACGTCATTTAGCAACTAAATATGATGCA